>VWZK01014245.1:172026-289947 GCA_013396935.1 Baryphthengus martii | reverse complement strand
GGCGGGCTCTGCTGAGGCTCCGCTTCGCGCCTAAGTCCCGGCCTTGGTTCCCTTCCCCCGTGGGGCGAGCACGGTGCGCGGTGCTGCAGGCTGCTGTGCGCCATGCCAGCCCTGCCTGCCGCCGGCAGGTGCACGGACCGAGCCGCCCCGGCCCCTGCTGCAGCACCTCTGCGCCTCCCGCCTGGCTACCGAGGCCGGAGGACTCCGGCTTCGAGCGATGCTCTCGGCAGATGCCGAAGAAAGGAAGCGCTGCTCCGGGCGACCCGGAGCGTCACACCCGCGGTGTCAGTGGGGTGACACTCTGGAAGCATTTGTCGTGTCACTCTCCCCCGCACCATCCCGTTTGCGCGGCACTCGCAGCCCCTACGGTTCCCGTGTCGGCACTGGCCGCTTCCCTGCCTCCGTCCCTGCCTGCCGAGGGTATTATCCAAAACACTGCTCCTAACACGGGCCATCTTTTTTCCCTTTGTTTTCCTTTTGACACTAATACCTGTTTCCACTGTAAGGTTATTTTGTCTTCCCGCGTTTTGGCTTGTTTTAAAAAAATGAACTTTGGGGGAAGTTGTAAGCAGGGACAAATTTCATGCTTCTTTTAACCTTTTTCTGTTTTAGCCCAGGAACAACTACACTTTCTGCCCTTGTTTGGACAGGTGCGTTGGACCTCGCTCTTAAAAAGGTTCCAGTCTTACCCCATGGTAGGCCCAACCTCACAGAGACTGAGTCCCTACCCTGGTGCTATGTGTAGGCTGCCCTTGTGATGCTGAAAAGGGCTGGTTTTTACACCCTGCCAGCACTGAGGCATTTGTAAGAAAGGCAGGAAACTTTTCTGCAGTTCATGGAACAAAAGAGAGCTCAGGGTGCTCCTGCTCCCCACCTCCAAATCGCCAGTGGCTGTTTCATTTAACAGCTAATGGCTTTCTGAAGGCGAAGGCCTTTGGCCGCCCCCTGGCTTTCTGCAGAGCTGGCAGGTGGGCACCATGCCATGAGGAAAACTCCTAGCCCTGCATGGGGAAGGGTGATAGGAAATGTTGGCTGCTGTGGGGTGTTCTCGTGGAGGTACCGTAAAGGCTGTGTTCACCGGCCTCAGAGGTCCCGTCCTCTCACCTCTCCCACCAAGTGCATCTGAAAAACCCATCGTGTTTCAGGCAGAAAGGGATTAATGGGATGTCCTTGACCCCCCACCAGGTCCTAATGCTGGAGCTGCGTTGGTGGGAGGAGGGTGGGCCAAGACTGAAGCTGCACAAGAATCTCTTGAAGGAGTAAAATTAAGGAAAACACCAAGATCTAGCAGATAAGAAACAAAAAACAAGTTGGGCCACAGCCAAATGAAATGTCTTGGGACAGAGCTGACTTTGGTTAAAATCATTAAATGAAAGAATGAACAAAAGTTCCTAAAAGATTTTTAAATATATATTTAGCATGTGTGTATGTGGCCACACACACAGGCATGAACTGAGGAAGGTTTTCTGGTTAACAGCAAGCAGGCAGTGGGGAAAACTATCCTAGCATGTAGCATCCACATCAGCGAGTCCCCAGGGCACTGCCTTCCCTGACAGTGATTCCTGTCACTGCACGAGCATTGCCTGTGCTAAGACAACTCATTAAAATCCCAGAGGAGTTCCACTCCACCTCCTCTGACAGTTAATAGCGCAAATAATGGGGCTCACAAGTCTCTAGATTTTGCTTTGTGGGCAGCAGATGCAATTTAGGTGTTGGAAAAGAGTGTGGAGAGGGAAGCGAAGAACTGTGTCACCACCACAAGAGCCACCTGCTCACTGAGCTGCCAGAAAAGCGAGGACTGAGGCTGGGTGAGAGACAGAGACCATCACACAGCGCCAGCACTCCACCATATCCTTGGTACTAGCTGTTGTTCCCCCTTTGCCTTCTACCCTCTGGCTGGGGCTGGAGGAGAGACCCTACAGCTCCATATCCACCATGGTCTGGGTTGACTGACCTCAGCTAGGCCAGGGGGGCAGCTGCTAGTGGGAGGGCACTGCTCAGGTAAGGGTGTGAGACAACATGGAGCCATGCCTGAGCCTGGAGAGTGAAGGCTGGGCTGCTCTGAGGGAAAAAAGGCAGCAAGAACAACCATGGGGTGCAATTATCTGAGGAACTGACGCATTTGTTAGCTTTTTGCAGATGATTAATGGTGATGTTATATCAGCTCCTCAAAAGGATGGGATTACCAAAATGTTTTATCCTTCTCCCAATTTTGTCTCTGGAGGCTCCTTGAGAGCCTTACATGAAGCAGTTGCATGGGCCAAAAATGTTTTCCAGAAGAGGGCACTGGAAAAGCATTTGTTGGCAGGAGACGGTGGCCACATCTTCCTGATATTTCCCCTCCTTGCTTTCTTTCCAAGCAGGGCCCTTGCTGCTGTGGAGGGACAGGGGATGGGGAGGACTGCCTGGCTGCCCAGTAGCTGTCAGTGTCTCCTACATCTGGCAGCAGCAACCTATTGGTCTCTGCTCCTGCTGAGTGATGAGTCTCCTGCATCTTGCAGACCCCTGAGCCAAGCCCCAGATTCCAGCAGCCACCAACTAGGTGGTGAGAGCTGCCCAGCTGGCTTTCCAGCCAGCACCATCCCAGCTGGCTCCTCGAGGTAATGCCTGACATTTCTCCACTGCTTTCTTTCCCTCTAAGTCTATCCAGGGCCTTTGCACTTCTTAAGAAATTAAGCCTTGTGACAGCTCTTGGAGGTAAGTAAATAGTACCTCCACTTCACAGATGAAAAAGTGGTGTAGAGGGAGATGTAGTGATTTAACCAGGATTGTGGAGAGTAAAATACGAATTTGGGTGTGCTGAGCTGTGGACCTGTGTGAGGTGGAGATCCTCTGCAGCCTGTGGGGTGCAGGTGTGATGGACTTCTGTGGGGCTACCTCCATCTCTCGTGGGGCAGCAGCTCCTCACTCCTTTTCAGTTTGGTGGCCATTGCACAGAGAAAAGAAGAAGCTATAAATTGTCCCTGTCATTAAAAAAAAAATAAATTAGAGAAAGCAATATATTTCCAGGGTACATTTTCCCCCTCTTATAACACAATTTCTAGGTATTTGAATGCAGTTTCTGGTTACTCAGTACTGCAAACGTGATCTTGTGTTTGAGTCAGAGCAACAAACTAAAATTGCTTCACACAAGGGGAAAACTAAAGGAGATGGAGTGACCAAAACTGCAGGGAACTGACTGTAAAGCTTTGCTTTACAGCTCAACTGCAGAAATGCTTACAGTTCTGTTTTCTAACTTGCCTTGTTTTAGGAGAAAGTAGCCCCGGTATGTTCAAAACGAATCATTCACAGACTCATGCCACAAGGCGAAGCACATAGCTCTGACATTACAGCACCAGCTTTATGTCTGAGGCTTTTCCAGTCCTTCACATTTACAGATTTGAGAATAAAAAACCCCAAGATTCATGTAAGTCAGTGCTCTCATATACATGTTGTTAAATATACTTGATACAGCAAGGTGTTTGGGTATTATCATCATCCTCTGTATAAGCTCAGCACCACTAGAGGTGAATCAGATAATAAGATTTGTCTCTAGCATTTGTTATATTTAATATATGGATTCTATAGGTGAAATATAATGATATAATGGAGATTTTAAATACTTTGTATTTTAATAGACTCTTTGTCTCATCTTGCTCTCAATGAAGGCATCTCTCTCTCTGTCATTTAGAGGACTGTCTTCTCCTTTGGCAAAGGCATTGGAGGCACCAAGGGGCATCTGCTGTATACAGCATTGCTGTCACATATAATTCACACTGGGCTTCGGAGCCTGCTGCAGGCAAGACCTTGATTTCCTCAGAAGCAGCCTGAGAATTTGAGTAGATTTCGGGTTTTGAGTGAGGAAGCATTTGATGCTTGTAAGTGTATTGTCACATTGAATGGTAACCACTGATGATGGTGGTGGTGGATCTGACCGCTGTATGCATCTTGTCTGGCACACACTGCAATGGCCACTCAGAGAGGAGAATGCAGTCAACAAGGAGAGCGGCAGCAGGACCTGAAATATGCCACAATTTGCAGGAATTAACACTTTGCAGATTTAAATCCTAAGATTTCTCCCATGGATCAGATCTGCAGGTGTTGTGCAAACCCAGTGAGGTTACAGACTGCTCCAGCAAACTCTCTGTTGCTGGTGGGAAGTTCAGTGCACAACGTGAGGAGACATGTGGCACATGTTGGTGAGCAGAGCCCAGCCCTGTAGGACTTTTTGCTTGCATTTTGCACGTACGACATTTGCTCAGGAAGGTTTATCTTCTGGTTAATATATGCCACAGTGCAGAGCTCTGAGTATACACTAACTCTTTGCAGTAAAAGTAAGGACAGCTGGAAAGCTTAGTATCTCAATTTTAACCACAGCCTTCCTCCAACTCTTACTGTCTTCAGATAGACAAGTGACAGGAATATGTAGAACATGTGTTTCTATTACAGTAATGTAAAATATAAGAAACTCATCAGAAGTCAGCATGGTTTCCTGGCATTTATGGCAACATTAGACTTCAGTTACCATCTCCAATCAGAGGAACTGAAGATGTGAAGGATAGAAATTAATGTATTGGGTAGTGCATCACATTTGTGTCAGGACCCAGAACATTTGGAGGAAAAAAAGAAAGAAGTGTAAAATTTAGAAGACTGTAAATTCTGGGTATGTTAAATGTGACAACTATTTGTTGTCTTCTGTGATAATATTAGGTTTATATCATGTATCAGATGGCTTCTCAGACTAACTGAGAGTTTCTGAAGGTTTCCATGTCAGGGGAAGGGAATAATACAGTAGCTGGATCATACTCAGGCTTTCATGCAATAAAAATCTTTTGAGACTACACAACACATGGTAAAAGACTTTGAAGAGATAGTGTTCCTTACTTTTAATTTGTCTTCTGGGGGATGTAAGAGTTGCAATCTCACCTATAATACCCACTGCAAACAGGCATGAAACAACACCTCAGGGCTGAAAGCCTCACAGTTTGGATTATGATTGCAGTTTAATTCAGGCTTAGTTTAATTTGGTGAAGAGCAGTTTAAGAGGTGAATAGCTGAAGGGTAGGTACCAAGATGGAGCAAAAGTCTCCCCAGAATTGCCAGACACTATAGCAAGAAGCAATGGCCATAAATCGTGGTATTGGAGGTTCATATAGAACATCAGGAGTAACTTCTTCTCCAGGAGAGCAGTGCAGCACTGAGACAGAGGTGGAGTGGCCATCCTTGGAGATTTTCAAGATTAAGATAAAAAAAAAGCCATCAAAAACCTGATCAGGTGTCTGTTGATAGTCCTGCTTTGAGTGTGAAGTTGGACAAGAGACCTCCTTTCCAGCTGGTATTTCTGGCTCTGCATTCAGGAGGGCCCAAGGGTGATGAAAACAAAGCTCATGGCATTTTCCTGAGCCAGGCCATTAAAGGTGTGAGTAGAGGTGTCTGTGTGCCAGGGACATGCAAGGAAGGCACGGAGGGATGCTGTGATGGAAGGTGGGCGACCTCTTCTCCCAAGAATGTGCTTCCTGGCTGTTAAGTGGCTGCTGTGTTGGACTAGTGCTACAGACAAGGACGTTGAGCAGCACACTCAGACACCCTTACAGGCAGGGGATGGACAGCATGGTGCTCCGAGCGTGTGCAAGGGGGAAGGAAAAGCAAAGAGCTCTCGTTGAGAGGGGAACGCAGGACTGTCAGGCTTGTGCAGCTGTGGCCTTGCTCCTTGCTGTCTTTAGGCAACTTGTGCAGTGAGTGCCTGAAAAACTCTATTCCTCATTTGCTTGCAAAAGCACACAGGGGGAAGGGCCAAACAGGCACGTCTTGTGTGTCAGCAATGCCATTTGGCTGTGCTGATATCCATTAGAGACAGCAGCACATTACAGCTGAACTAGGCTTTTACTTCCCTTCTTCTCTATCAGGTTAAATAAACCTCTGAAAACCTGAGCTTCAGGAGTGTCAAAATTCAGATCCAAATTTTGTCATCTGCTTAGCCCTTTCATGAATAAGATGGATGTACCAGCTGGCAGCAGTGGTGGTTTTATGGAGTGAGAAAGAAAGTTATGCATCTCAATGCGAAGGCTGAAGACACACGATAGTCTTCTAATTTCCCAAACACGTTGAATCCCAGAATTGTCCTGTGCATGAGACCTGACTGAAGTCAATGGGAGCTCTGTGCATGAAATGTCAGAGCAAAAGGAAGGATCAGGCCCTCAGAGGTGTATTTTCATCGTAATGTTTGAAGATTTACGTTATAACTACGCAACTCAGGGTGAGACTGTGCCTCTAAGGCAAAACATATGAGCTCATATAAAGAATTTATCATTATAATAACAATTTGCATTTCTATAGAACCTTTGATCTTAGGATCTCAAAGTGCTTAACAAACACAAATTAATTAATCCTCACAACTCTCCTGCAAGGTAGACATGTATTATGGAGAGACGCTAGCAGCTAGCTTTCCATTATAAGTCTCATTTTAACTACTTGCTAGCTTTGCCAAATCTAAACCAATACACACAAAAATTTCACAAGCGTGATCTTGTCCTTGGGTAGGATCTTTTTAGAAATTGCGGGGCAAATAGGATAAGATAGTTTAAGATAAGTAGGTTAAATGGGGAAACCAGGAATATATCCCTGAATGAACTGATGCACATACTCCATTAGTCCAGAGGGGAGGGAAATGCAGAATTTGGGATAGATGCTTGCTTCTCCATAACTTGCCAACAAGGAGATTCCAAGGTGGTAAATGGTTATTCATTATCCACTCTATGATTTATTAAATCAGCAAGCTAGATGAGTGCAGGAGGTGGCCTGCTTTTCTAAATGGAAAGGTCCTTCTCCAGGAGTTGCACTTGGCCCCAGCTGTGAAGGGGAAATCACCGAAAGCCTCGTATTACCTTCTCTGGAAAGTTGGTCTTTAAAACCTTTGGGAAAAGGCTGGGTGAGCAGACCCAGTGATAGTCTGGCATCATGGGGGGAATATCACCTTTAAGGAGAAGCTGCTAAAGACTGCCCGAGAGCCAGTGCCTGGCAGCGCACCCTCACAAGGGATGGAGAGCAAGAACAAATTCTTGCTTGGCATGCCAAAAAAAAAAAAAAAAAAAAAAAAAAAAAAAAAAAAAAAAAAAAAAAAAAAAAGAAGGAAATACACCTTGGGAAAAACCACCTCTGACTATACAAAGCTGCTCAGACCTGGGGCCCGGGTGTGGAGGAGAAAGCAGGAGTCTTTCCTGTTCCCTTCCTCCCAAAACAAGAGGGCGAGGTGTAGGTGGACAGTGGGGCGGAGGCTTGTCCCTTAGCCATGGATTGGGGTTAGCAGTTTGCTCCGGCAGGCTTACACAGATAGAAAATTGCTGCCACTCCCAGGAGGAAGGAGGAGGACAGGGGATTATGACTCAAGTGTTTTTAGGGTTGTACAGGCTGTACCAGGGATTCTTCCTTAGCCAGGGGAGCCCATTCCCTGCGTTTTCCCCAGGGCCCTGCTCAGCACTTAGCCCCCACGGAGGCAAATGGTGCAGCCCCGTGCCTTGCACCACTTACCGGCTGCACACTTCTGCCTTGCCTTCAAGTGTGTGGGAATGACTCAGGCCCCATACAGAGGGATGGAGCTCATGATGTTCCACATCACCCACCTCATACCCACACAATGCTGCAGCCCTCAGCTGGGTTGTGGCATGTTGTCCTGCCACGCACCACTGCCTGGCTCAGTGGGTGCTGTGTTTTGGTGACTGTTCATAAGCCCTGTTTAAAAATAATAAAGTCCAAAAATGACTCAGAAAGGTTTTGTAAAATCTGTTATGAGATGGTTGTTGGAGCTTTTTTCAAGGACTTGTAGTTGGTGTATATAGCAGATAATGTCTGCAGTGTTGAAAACATTGGATGTAGAGTCATCATGGAGATGCAGTGGGAATCGGCTTTTAAAAAAGGGGATTCTGCCCAAAATGGAGGACCAGGAAGGCTCTGCTCCCAGCATAGAGTCTTTTGGATATAGGCAAAAGGAAGAATCCCCTTCACAAAAGCCATCCAAGCCTAAATAATCCAGAAGGGAGGAGGGAGGTGGAAAAGAAAGTACACCTACATTTCACAGGCAGGTGGGTTCTGGTGGCCCAGGCAGACCTGAAACACTGCCTATGGCCACACAGACGGCCCACAGCAAAGCCAGCAGCAGTGTCTGGTGACAGAACAGAGCCCAGGCACCAAGCCAGGGTCACTCTGGGACACCTCGAATCAGCACTGCCTCTCATTCACCACTGGAAGGTTGTACAGATCAACTGACTGATATTGAAAAGAGCTCCGGAGGTTCTCAGATAAGAATTATTTATGACTAGGTACAATAGTTTGATGGTGTTGGCTTTGCAGCAATACGTAATCTGATGGCAGGACTTGGCTGTTGTTGTGGCATGCAGTCAGCCAAACCCTTGCTGTGTTTTCTTCTACTAATTGTGATTGGGTGACCTCGTCCTTATGTGGGTAGGTAACGTTTGGCCTTCATTTTCCTTGCATTCATATCTGTGCTACAGGTACAGCATGTGGCCCCTTGCTATCAGCCTTGTTACAGTGCTGTTATCAAGGGAGAGCAGAAGTGTGCCACAAGACTGAAGTATTTTGCAGGCTTCTGAGGAATGAAGTCCTTGATTCCTCTGCTCTTACCCACGTCAAATTGTACCTTACTCTTCAGATAATTTTCTAAGCTTCAATTGGACGAGAAGATAATCTGAATAAGAGCACTACTATTGGGTCTCAACGAGTTTGAAATATGTCCTTCAACAGCTGCTTAACTTTTCACACAGTTCTGCTGTTTTATACAGAAGGGCATGGAGTAAACAAAAAACACAATAAAAATGAAACACGTGTTTATTCTCTACTAGTCCTTCTGGTAAGTATTGCAATGCTCTGCAAGCTGTGTAGGTCTGAAAGAGACACAAGCATACTGCCCTGGGCAGTAGCCTTCATGTGCTTGAAATACAGCCTCAAATGTAAGGTGGGAGAAATGCTTTGAGTTTTGATCTATGAGTGCTAACATATTGAAGCAAAAACCACGGGAGGATTAATCAGTATAAGCAGCTTTGTTTGTACTGTTATACTGTACTGCAGTTACCTGGTTGTTATATTCTTGAGTCCTTCCATGGATGATAATGAAACTCCTCAAACTGATTACTGTGATATGATAAAGCCTTGGATTTATCTTCAATTATTTGTTTAACTGGAAAGCATTCTGTTCTAGTTTTTTTCCCTTTCCCGGTCTGTTAGACGAAAACTTTTCTGATGATGCTGATTGGTATCTTAGACAGGCATAGGTCTGCCCTATTGCCTGAAGCTGTCTGTTCTTCAAACAGTGTCACCCCAAAACAAGTCCCACTCTCAGTCACTGTTTCCAGCCCAGCTGCCCTTCCTGAGTCTCCTAGCCCTTGGTGCCATCTGGATCCAACTTGCCTGTTTTCAGGGCTTCGATGAGATATGGTGTTATTGCGATTTTAAGTGTCTGGTCCCAGTGGAGGTGTTCCTGCTTTCCTTTGTTCCCAGTACTCTCACTGGAGAGACATCAGGGAGAGCCCGAGACAGGATTGATGGTTGCCAGGCAAGTGGGTTTCATAATCCAAGTTCCAACTTGAGGACATCTCATTAGGCTGGATGCTGTTCAGTGTACCTAAATGCACAGCAGATTCAAATTCCTCTCTGTGCATGGGTAGTGAGACTTCTTTGTGTGTTTTATACACGCCTACGTTAACATTTGTTGCAACATTAGTGTAAACGTAGAATTAGATGAATAACTCCATTATTTTCTCTATTATAACCGCCATGCTTCTTGAACATTTCCTGTGTGGAAGTCACAGCATTTAAAAGATTCTTGTGATATTTTTTCTCAGGAGATCTAAAGTGTAATGGAGGTGCAAGAGGGAAAATTATACCAGAAGCACCCAGGGAAAGCCAGAGCATCGGGTTGGTCTGTGCTGTGAGTGAAATCACTGGCAATAAAGCTACCACTCCTTTTCACAAGGAAGGCCATGAATTCAAGGACATTTTCATGGTAAAAGATCATGCTTCGTGATGATTCATGATTAGCAGCTGGTTTGCAGTGTCCTTGGTGGACTTGGAGTTGGTTGCTGGCTGGCTGAATTTCTTGTCGTGGCTCTGGCTGCTGTGGAATTGCAACAGAAGCACGTTAGCACCGCTCTGCTTCCACCTTACATCCCCCCTGGCACACCCTGGAGCAGAGCTGTGGCCAGACATAACACAGCAATGGGTAGATCAGGTTCCTCAGTTGAAGTACAGTGTATGGTTTGGATATTTAGGAAGGCAGGGCTGCAGAGTACATTCAGTGCACATTTGTTTCAGTGATTTATCTACTACGCCATCATGCACAGGCAGGCAAAAATTGCTCTGCCACAAACCAAGCATTAAATCTTGTCTACACACAGAGCTGTGCTAGCCTGACAGCAAGGGTAATGCTGGAAGCATGCCATCATCATTATTTCAGAAAGAAAAAGAAAGGGAACAACATGAGGGTGGGAGTCAGGAATTGGGCTCTGTTTCATGCTCTGTCATTGAACGGGTAGAAATGTAGTACAAATGACCAGGCTCTAATTCACCCTTCAGACTTTAGATATCTGTCCGAGGCCCCAGCAAGGCACCAGGGCTCTCCTGAGTAGAAATCCTCTGTGGGAATCAACAGACAGGACATGTCCCTTCCAAAAAGCAACTCAGATCTCCTTGCACATACCTTTCTTGCTTTATACATTTGATGATGGTAGAAGGATCTTAGGCGCTTAAAGCTAGAAAGGAGTAACTTGGCCTTTGTCTTTTTTCCCCTGCCATAAAGGGAGGGTAACAATGCTGACCTTTTTAAAGAGCTTCTGACATCCACAGATGAAAAAAATGAACTTGTAAGCGACTATTATTATTGTTATATATCTTTGGACAGAGGGAGCAATGACGTTTCTGTGACATTTTATAATCCACATGAAATGCTGCGATAATAAAGATAATGACATGTATGATCAACAGAGTATGCTTGGTTGTGGTATTTGGCAGTGTTAATTTGGCTTACTTTTTTTCCTTCTCTATTTTCTACAGAAAAAGAAAAAAAAAACAACTCTCCACTGCGTTCAATGTATACAGAACTTTTTTCAGGTTGTGGAGAGAATACACAAGTTAAGTGATTTTAGAAATGGATATTTGAAAACGGAACTGCTGATCTCTGTGGATGGCACTGTTATTACACTGGTAAGAAGGCTGACCCTCCTGCAGGAGCTGGGCTTGAGTACGGTGCTCAGCAGTATGAGTTGCTCACACTTGACTCCAGATGTGATATTTTACTATCTGCCTTTTAGTGGAGTGGAGACTACAAAGGTCTCCCAGAATTGATTAAGCAGGACTCAGCTTTGTGTTGCATCTCCTTCCCATGCACACACAGATCTTACACCAAGCACATACTGATACAAGGGGCATAATAACCTAAGAAAGGACCTGAAACATCAGACAGGCCATTGATAGGCAGCAGTCAGTGCCTAAGGACAGCAGCAGGAGCTACTATTTAGGGAGAACATATGAGTGTGGTCACCTTCTCTGGTCTACTGCCACATCCAGGCCTGCAACCCCATCCAGTCCTTTTAGCATCCATCTGTGGGCCTATGTCATGAGTTCATCAAAACCCTTTCTGAACCCACAAACACCGTCTGCCTCTCCAGCTCCCTACGGCAGCACAAGAAGTGGGTCTGTGCCCATTATTGGTTTATGACTACTTATAACATGATTCCATTTTTTGTTCCTCCCTCTTTCTCTCCCTCCTTTTGCAAAACAAGTTTAGCTTGGCTGAATTATAAATTATAAAGGCTGAATTATAAAGTGAACCATGGTTGCAATTGACTCCACTAATGAGGCTGGATGTTGTACATGGCCACCGATTTTGTGGCTGGAGAGAAGGCACTACAAAATGTGGATGTTACGAAAGGGAATAAAAATCTCTTTCCTTTTCCAAGACTATTTGGCAGAAACTTCTTAGGAAATAGAAGACAGAGGGAACTAAATGTGAGGTTTAATATACATGTAACAGGCTCAATAACACTCAGTGATTTTTGGTATATCATTGCCAGAAGGTATCAGAAAGAATTTTGAGGTTACATTTTGCAAGAAAAGCTCTCATGGAAATTGGTGCCTTCAAATCTCAGATCAAAATTGTGATTTATCCTCTGGCCTAATCACTGAGTCTTAGCCTAAACCTAATCTAGATTTGGGATTATGTACGTGGCCCATCTCCAGCCATAGCAAGACTTTGAAAGAGCCATCCCACCTCTCTGTGGAATGAAACTTTCCAAAGGTTTGCCAAGCAAGAGCTTCACTACCAGACTTTCTGAAAACATTGCTAAATGACCACCATCTCTGCTTATGGAACTGGACGGAAGCAAAAATGAGTGTACAGAGAGCACATAGAAACAAACATTTCCTCCGCAGAAGTATCAGCAATATCTGAACTGGAGAAGAAACTGGACCCTGGGTTGTTCTTTGGTTCTGAGGCCAACCAAGGACAAACCAATTCAAGCCTCTGAAACAGGCAGTCTGCATTAAAGGATCTGCTGTTAACTCTCCCTGGCCCGTGCCATCCCCCATGCTGGCCATGAACACTGTCAGGAAGAATACTTGAGTTTCTACCAAAACCACTCCAGGGACTGTGCCAACTGCATGGGCAATCATATGCTAAAGCCCAAGCCCAGCCCCAGTTCCTGTTCGCTTTCCTGGGATTAATGTGGCGTTTTTCCCATCTTTTGGAAACATTTCTCATCTGCCACGAGGGATGGCTTGCATTGCACAGGCAAGCTAAAATGGGTCAGAACAAGAGGGCAACTGCAGTTCACAGCTGTGACTCAGGAAAAACATTTGCCCCACCATAGCTCACCTCTCATTGTCTGGTTGCTTGTGTGTGTTTGTGGGAGAAGGTGAAACAAAAGGATAACAGGATTTTTGTTTCTTCTTAAAGTCTTCTTTCTGCTGGGCTGCCAACTCAGCTAATAAAAATGTGCTTGCAGTCACTCATCCTCGAAGCTGGAGGAATCCTGAGCATGAGTGCAAGTCACCATGAGGCCGTGACTGCTGGAGGGAGATTTGGGTCTATGGATACTGCTCCACAACACAGAACTTCTGGATGCAAAATTGCTCTGGGCAACACTGTCCTCCTGCTCAAGGACATGGAGGCTCCATTGCACCCCAGCACTGCCACTGTCTGCTTTTTCAGCTGAGCCACCATGAATGTCTATAGGATCATCCACAGGGATTAAAAGAAAGATACCAACCTTTCTTTGGAGAGAAAGAGGTAGTTGGTCAAAGCAACCTTTCTTGGGTTTTTTTTCTGCCTGGTTGAAGATCATAGTGCAAGACTTGCTATAAACAAATTAATCCTTCATTCCTAGAGATGATCCAATAAATCATATTTACTGTGCCCTCACAGGGTGCTTTTGGTATAGTATAAGTTGCTAGTAACTCCTTGTAGTGCAGTTCACCTGAGCTCTAGTGAAGTCAGTGGCTATAAAGGCCACTGAAGGCTATAAAGCCTCCTGAACACCTCCATGATTTTCACTTGCATTTGGAGCTGCTTTTCTGAGAAAAACTGAAGATTGGCAGTAGATTAGTACATGAGCTGCAAGGTGGGCAAGAAGCTCTCTGCATGGAAGCTGGTAAGGCGAAGAGAGAAGTATGAGGCTGGAAAGAGGTTTAGTGACACTCCTCAAAGATTATTCCTGGGACAGCTTGAGTTTTCTCACTCTTCTGCTTGCCCCCACCAAACTGAGTGTCCTTGTCAGCCTTGTCCCCTGGGGACAACTGTCCTGGCCTGTGCAATAAGACAGTGCCTGAGCCATACCCTGCCCTGTTAGCTGCTAATGTTACAGAACTAGGAGAACTGTAAGCTGGGGATGGCTGTGAAAAAGGTAAGTATGACCCAGGGATGATTCAGGTCAAGTATTCCCTGAGTAAACAGTAAAATAAAGACACAAAACCTTGCAGTATAGTGCTGCTCTGCACTCATTCTCCAATACTCCTTCAAACTCAATTGTCCTTTGCTGATGTGGCCACACAAAAAAATTACCATAGGTATGTTCTTGTTGTGTTAGTCACCCACAGACTAGTTCTGCTTCATTATCTTCTCCTATTCTTCTCTCTTCTCTCTTGCCTGACCAAGAGTGTTTTGAGGAAAGAACAGGACTTTCTCCTCTGTTTCTGTTTAGTAGAGTCAAAAGAGATCATGATCCATGACTACACCTCCAGGACCCTGGACTCAGAGTAGTAACAGAGCACAGTGCTAACAAACAGAAATATTGGTAGTAGGGGAGAAATGAAGTGCTGCACATCCAGCCAGCATGGCAGGGGAAATGGGTGGCAGCAAGGAACTCTTCGAACTGGAGTCTGTCTGCAGTACGTGGTTATACACCCAGAGGTAGAGGCAATCTTTAATGTCCTCTGAGCCCCAGGTCTCAGGTCTTCAGAACAACTGAAAGTTTCTCTCCAAGATCTTAAGCAGCCCCTGCTCAGTGCTGATGGGACTGTGGAGTCCCATTTGCAGTTACTATTTACAGTTATACTATTTTCTAGCCTAATTCACATGAGCTCAGAGGTGTGCAGTCTCATCAGCAGAAGCGAAGCTTGCTTCCTTCAAGAAAGGAGCAAAAATTAACCACATAGCACCTCAAAATCAGCATCTATTGTCCACAGTTGCTCCAAAAAAAGTTTCTTTGAAACATGAAAGGATAGATAATTTCTGCCATAGGCAATAAACATGGTCAGAAACTCATAAAGGCCTGTACCAAAGTGATTGCAGACCTTCTTGTGTGGGGGTGGTGGGTTAATCCCATTCCCTGCTGCTGATCTGTGTAATTATTGTTACACTTTTTGTTCCTTTTACCAGCCATTCAGGCACAATCCTTAGGATCTTCACGATGAATATCCAGGTGGAGATTTAATTCAAGCATGGGATTTAATTCGAGAGTGGGTTGAGAGTAGCCCTGAAGAGAAGGACTTGGGGGTGTTGATAGATGAGAAGCTCAACATGAGCCGGCAGTGTGCTCATGCAGCTCAGGAGGCCAACCACATCCTGGGATGTATCAAGGGAAGCATGGCCAGCAGATCAAGAGAGGTGATTCTCCCCCTTTACTCTGCTCTTGTGAGCCCCCACCTCGAACACTGCGTCCAGTTCTGGTCTCCCCACCATAAGAGGGATATGGATCTGTTGAAGCATGTTCAGAGGAGGGCCACAAAGATGATCCAGGGGCTGGAGCACCTCTACTATGAGGATAGGCTGAGGGAGCTGGGATTGTTCAGTCTTGAAAAGAGAAGACTTCGGGGGGACCGAATAACTGCCTTCCGATACCTGAAGGGAACCTACAGGAAGGCTGGGGAGGGACTTTTTACAAGAGTGTCCACTGATAGGACAAGGGGAAATGGGTTTAAGTTGAGGGAGACTAGATTTAGATTAGATCTTAGAAAGAAATTCTTCAGTACAAGGGTGGCAAGACTTTGGAACAAATTGTCCAGAGACGTTATGGCTGCCCTCTCCCTGGAGGTGTTCAAGGCAAGGTTGTACAGAGCCTTGAGTAACTTGGTCTAGTTGAGAGGCATCCCTGCCCATGGCAGGGAGGTTGGATTAGATGATCTCTAAGGTCCCTTCCAACTTAGGCCATTCTAGAATTCTACGATTTTCTTTAGCCCTGCATCAAGTTCAAACATCATGTTGTCCTTCCTGTTCCATGCCCCATGTCCCTTACTTCCTGCCACATCACCACTCCTCACTGCAAGCAAAGCCAGCCCCAGCAGCAGCATTGTCTTTTGCCCTTCCCTTCTCAAGCTTTCAGGAAGATCACTCTTGCCTAGTTATTTGGACAACCAACTATGAAACCATAGTCTTAGTGCAGAAGAGCACTTCAGCACATGTTGAGCTGTAGTCTTGAGATCCAACTCCTGTAAGCTGCATTGCTTGATCACACTTCTGAATGCTGGTTTGAACTGGTGCCTCTAGATCTGAGCCTAAGGGGCACTGGAGATAGATAGTCACTTTCATGATGACTGCATCGAGATTTGAAACCTTCCTTCCTGCTCAGTCCCCTGAAAGAAAGAATCAGATTAATCAAAACTGATCATTCAGAGGAGCCAGAGTAAGCAGGCACCAGTAGGGCTAGCTGAGGTGGATATCTGGACAAACATCATCACTACCTTCTTTCCACCTCTTCCCAGCTGCTTTATGAGATCTCTGCTTCACAGGAGATCTGAAATTCCCCTTGGTCTTGCACCTAGCAGTGCAGGAGAGGTCCTGTTTCTGTGCAAGCCCCTTTGCACGTCCAGGGGATCTCCCTGGAGCAGGACTGTACACACACATGCTGTCAGGTGCAGAATTCAGGCTGTACATAGCAATTCCCATGGCGCAGGGACCTTGTCATTATGGAAGTCTGTTTCCTACTCAAACATCTGCAGGATCAGGGCCCTTCAAGTGCAAGGGAGATTAGGATCTGGTTCTGTGTGGTATCGCTTGGAGGCCTGAGCCCAACTCCAATCGCACCTACTGTTGTGAGCTATATACTCACCAAAGGGAAATGCTTGTCTTGGAATGAGCTCATACTGCTGTGCTGCTGTTCTGCTCGTGTCAGCAGTTTTGTGGACTCTTGTGTTTGCAGATGTATGAATTATCCTTTGGCAAATGGTTGGTTTCACCCTCCTCTATGCACACATGTGTTTAAGGTGAAAAACGTACTCATTGTAAGCTTTTCATTCATGGTCTTACTCACTTAGGAGGATAAGGAAAGAGGTTTCTATATATGTGCGCTGTTAGCCCTAACAAATCATCCTGCTGGGCAGAAGCAAAGAAAGCGACCGGATGATCTTCTGAGGTTCCTCTAGCCCTACAATTCCCTGAAAATACCAGTGGCAAAGCTAATCTCATAGTGGGTTAAATAATCACAGTGTTTCTGTTATGTAAACCTCTTACTGTGTAAGGCAGACAACTATTGATACTTTTTTTTCATATATAAAGGAAGTGCAAATGTGATCATCATACATGGAAGGCTGTAGGTACAAGCAAACACAATCAACAAGTTGAAATCCTACCACTTATTCTTAATTCTGCTGCTGTGTATGACTTGAGCAAGAACAATTAGTTTTACTTAACCACATCCTCTAAACACATTTTTAATGTTTATTTATGTATATATTAGTGTATATAGGATGAGACCACTTTTGGAGCCTGGCTGCAGCCTGACTTCATGCTATCTGACCGTGTGTGGGATCCTTGCTCCGCCCTTGTGCCCAGCTCTGCCCAAGGCTGTGGGAGAACCAAGGCTTGTCCCATATACTCAGGACACACTGCCTCACACTAGGTTGGCATCCCCTGCCTGTGAATGGGCAGGATTCACAGGGCCAGAACACCCTCCCTGGCAGTGGCATGAAGCAGAAGGGACAAGTACATGTCTGTAGCCTCACAGCTGGGTCCTTTATAGGTAGCAGCATAGTGTCCATTCCATACCAGTGCTGGGCCATAGTTGTAGAAACTCATGCCACAAGCCCCAGTTGGCTCCTGACGCACCCTCTGGGCACATGTGGGGTGCGTGGCTGCACCCCAGCCGTGCGCAGGCAGACCGCAGAGAACACACCCAGGAGTGTCTCACTGAGCCCATTAAACTAACAGGGGAAAAGAAAAGCCTTTAAAACATGATGCATTAATGACAGATTAATCCACCCAAGAGAACAGTCATAGAGTAAAATGACGTACAAAATAAAACACATTATTAAGTACAATTGAAGTATTAAGTAATAGAGATGGAAATATAGGATGAAATTTGTTCCTGTGTGCAGGGCCAATGAGTGCACCCTCCCTCCATGCTAAGACCAGCAAGTGGGCTGGGAGGAAGGTTTGCCCTGGTCCTTGAGAAGGAGTACTTCACCCCCCACAAGAGTCCCTTGGGACAGTGGTGACCCGCCAGTTGTCATTGAGTTGTAACATAGCACCAACTCTGCTAGAAATGCTGTTTGCAGCAACACGGGCAGATCTGTGGTGAGAACAAATGGCAAGACCAGCACTTTCTGCCGGTGTCCAGTTTGTGGTTCCTGTTCATCTGTAACTGAGAAGCTTGTGAATTCATTTGCTCCCCAACATCATCACTAAAGCTGTCTCAAATAGCCAACACCTCCCCTGAGCAGCACTGTTCCTCACACAGCGTTTACCCACAGGTAGGGATGTCCCCACACTCAGTGCCCTGTGAACACCAAGCAAAGAAGTTACACCCAGCACTGGGAGACCAGGTCCTGGGGTCTCCTCCTGCCCTGATCCTTCAACTGCACCAGTACAATTGCTTCATGGGGAAAAGACCAAGCAGATGAAAGACTCTCTTTTGGTTTTCTTTTTTGGCCAGGGAAGGAGGGGAGAGAGCCCAAGGGCTGCTGCTCCTTTCACACAAACAAGTTGAAGAAACTGCAGCTTGAGAGAAGAGGAAGGAGGCCCGCCGAAACAGTCCGGTGCCAAATTTATGAATGCAAAAATCTCTGGCTGTTAATAGGTTGTTCTCATGTAAATACATATAATGAGTAAATAGTACTTGTAAATATGCCAGCTAATAGCACTCTTGGGTGTCTGCATTTATAAATGGATGTAGCCTACAGCTCTGAGAAATGGAGAGCCTCTGGGCCTCTGTAGTAGTCACACAGTTGAAGACTCTTCAGGGGATAATGCTGCAGGGAAAGTGGTTGTACAGTTGTAGTGACCAAGAAAAGAAGCTCCCTCACGGACACCCCAATCCTGCATAAGCACCACTATTTCACACAAGCAGTGTTATCAGCTGCAGTCGTCTAATGTCTTTGCTGTATTTCTCAGTCTCCCAGGAAGTCTGGCATTGCAGAAAAGAAAATCTGACCACTTTTTCTTGTTTGTGGCTCAATTCAAGTTCTCACTTGGCTTTCCCTTCCTTGTCTGACCCAATTAAACAGTCAAAAACTGTGAACATTCAGGACTCCCTCACTAAATATCAGTCACTGAAAATTGAACTGCTAATTTCACCCTAGCTACAAGAATGGCTCCTTTTGTCATCATTATCTGCATGAGCCCCTCAACATGCCAGTACTAAGTCAGGGAACTGGGTGGCAGAATCCACCCCTTGGATTTGGTGTTACTAGAGATGATGTATTTGACAGTGAGAACCCAGATGAGTCTTGGGAAGCTAAGCCAGGTGTTGGAAAGGTGCAGCAGATGACACCACTCATAAATGTGAAACCAAGTAAACAGACTGGTGAAGTCACTTAGACCTCTTGAGAGTGAGCACTCCTGAAACATTACAGTGTGATTTTTAGAGCTGTATCCCAGATAAGAGCTCCGTGTGTTTCACTGCTTCTTATTATAGACATGTATTTACCTTTCCCTAAGAAAGTTCTATTTCACCTTTTGTTGTTTGGTTTTTTTTTCTGACAGTCTTCAGACAAGTAGGCAAAAGATCAAAAAGGCTAAACTGCAAAAAAAAAAAAAAAAGTAAATTTGACTGTTTTTTTTGCTTTTGATATTAAAAGCTGTCTATCCTGTGTTTTAGGTGTCCTGGAAAATATTGAAAACATGGGGTGAGATTTTCAGAAGTGTTCTGTATTGTCTGTTGATTTGCAGCTGATGACATCTACTTGTGTCCTTTTCCTATCTGCTTGTGATTCTTTATGTCTCCTCTGGTTTCAGAAGCAAACAGACCCAGCTCCTTCTCAACATCATGGACTTACATCTTTCCTTTCTGCAGCATTTCTGCTGGAGGAATTCAGTGCCTTTCAACAGACACTAGTGAAATTAGCCCATGCCTGGGCTATTCTGGTAGTGCTCTTGAGAGGATGGTGATGTTCCATGGCCATCTGAGAAAACTAACAGCCAAGGAGGCCCTTACCAGTGGGCTTGGCATGTTCACTGGAGATCTGAGAGCTATTGACAACCCTCTGCCCACACACTGTGCTTGTGTCTAGGCCTGCTTGGCTGACACTCAGCTGGTCAACAGGCAGCTCCCTAAAAACAAACCCCTACACATGCACATTTGCATGCTCAGTGCTCTGGGGAAGACAACAGCCAGGGCAGAGGCTTTCTCTGTCCTGCAGTCTCTGACCCTTCCCATCTTGGTATTTCATCTTCTCAGTGATAACCCATGGGCAACAAAAACAGGCTCACAGAGCCACTTCTCAGGATGGTCCCAGTGGGGAGAGCAGGATGTTCCTGGGAGCAGGAAGTCCTTTGAGCAGACTGGATAGGAGTGATGAGGTGATCAGATGTGGCTGTGAGGGCAATGACAGCAGTCAGCGACAACTGTTAGACCACAGATAAACTCCTCCAAAAATCTCCAAACCTCAGAAGAATGGTGAAGATAGGGAACATGGTAAATCTCACTTGATAAAAAACAGACATTCAGCAAGGAATCATCATCCCTCTCTCCATCCCTTGGTTCTCATGACGTCGTATGTGCTGACTCTACACCATCTCCTTTTCCCAAAATGATGGACTCTCCATCAGGCTGAAGGGCAGAAAAAGGGGCTTACTGGGTGTGGATGCAGAAAAGGATGAGTACTCTTACACAAACACCCCCTTCTTTTGAGTAGAAATTTTAACTGATGGGCCCTTATTTGATTGATTGCCTTGTTGGGGGCGGGGGAGGGGGGAAGAAGCAAGGCAGAATGCAAGTTATGAATCAGCTGGCAGGTCTGTGAATGCAGAAGAAAGGGTGGGATATGGTGAGTCATCATCACAACCTATTTCTCAGCTCTTCCGTAATCAATCTTTTTGTCTCTCGCAGGCTTGACAATGACTCATTCTTTGACATGCCTTTATAGAGCTGCTTTGTGCCTTGCCTGCCAGCCTCCCTGGTGGTATTCAGTTTGTCTGTTGCATAGTGCCAGCAGAGGTGAAGAAATGCTACACCTGATTGGTGCAGGATGACTTTAAGAAACAGAAAAAAGTGCTCCGGTGATAGCATAGGTAGGGTGCACAGGGGCTCCAAGATGCAAGGGACTTGAAAAGTTCAGGGTGCAGTTCTAAAGAATTTCTAAAAATATTCATAAAGCAGCCTCTTCTTGAGCACAGCAGAGAGAAAAACAAGTGCTGCATCCCACAAGCCTTGTGGCCCAAAAGGCTCTGCCTCTTTTTCTTCAGGCCTTTGCTGTCTACCTCTGGCCTCTGGACATCTTGCAGCACCTGCAGCTGGTGACTCCTATCAGCTGTGGGTCTTGGCTTCTTCCCCAGTTTCTAACTGGGCTCTATCTGGGCACTGCCATGAGGACTGGTGCTTCAGGCAGTGCCTTTTATTGATTCAGTGTGTTCTGTGCTATGCTTCACCGTCTCCTTTGACTCGTCCTTAAAGAAGTCTCCTTATAGCATTGGCAGTGGTGTTAAGCAGGTCTGAAACTGAAAATGGCCCTTGTTACATTACAGCACATGCAGCACAGATTTCTCCAGACTGGAGCTAGTCTGAGGCTTTCCATCAATCAAAGCAAAACTGAACTCTGTGTCCCCATGGGTGAAATCTCAGGGTTTGGCTGCTCTGGCCACAGCATGGGAAGGCACAGTGATGATCTGAACCACAAAGCTGTGGGGCTCACACATCCCTCCCTAATGACACAGTTTCTGGGAACCTTGATACAAGCCAAAGGGGATCATGGCTGTTTGTATGCAGCTTTCCTGAAGTCTACTGCCTCCCTTGCAACCTCCCAAGCTAGCCCTGGGGCAGCCTGGTCTTAATCTCCTCTTCTGTCGACCCCACAGTGATCATTGCCAGGGTCGAGCAAATCTCCATGGTATTCAATTTGCTTTTTCACTTCTTCCTGCTTTTCTTGGTTTACATCATCTCACTGCAGAGAGTGACAGACCTGCCCAAGAGCTATTTTAACTTTTACTTTTACACCCAGGCTGAGATCAGAAAACGGAAAGTGACATTATCCTGTTCATCAGATCTGCTCTACAAGTGCCATACACATGCCAAAATAAATGTTTACCTTGCTTTTCCTCAGGGTAATGTGGCAAAGACAACGTAGCAAAGCCAGAGTAAGCTGAATTACCTTCTAATATGTACCTCTTGCAGAATCACTTATTTCTTTCCCACTGGAGACAAAGAAAGACCCTCTAAAAATGGGAGGGTGCTCTAACCAGTTTGCTGAAATGGCTAAAGGAAAATTTGGTTTTTTTATTGCATTTCCAAATCTGCAAAATTAACTTGGTATTAGTGGTGTTCTTGTCTGCACTGATGATGGCTATCATTGTATTTCACTAATGTACTCTGGATTTTTATCATTCCTGCGTGGTCATTCATAAAGACTTCTCCTTCCAGCCCACCAGCTCCCCATTTGACTTACCTGGCTATTACCCTCTTTTTAACCAGTTCTTTTTCACAGTATCACAGTTAATGTTATACAATTTTGTACAATAACAAAGACCTTACTGAAGTCCAAGTAGACTAGATCTGTTGCAGTTCCCTAAGGTATCTTTTGTCTAGAAATTATTTCTGCACTCTTCACCTTTAGATAAATCTCTATAGCATTTTTTGTCATTTCCATTTACCCACATGACTTTATTTTTTTCAGTCATGCTTTTTTCAAAATCCTGTTTATTCCTATTGTCAGACTATTGTCTCAAGTTTTCCAAATAGCGTTTTGTCCATCCTTCAAAATAAGCACTGTGATTGCAGCTCTTCAGCCAGAATGTACCACGCTAGATTTGGTAGCCTGACTCTTCACTGTCACTGCCATTTTACCTACCAGTTCTTCAATATTGGCAGGAAAACACTATCAGTTCCCTTTGATTTGTAAAGAGCAAACCCTTTGGATTTTTCTTCCACCACAACTGTTTTAATTTCCATTTACATAGAGACTTTGTCCTTAGTCTTCACTCACAGGTTTTGCATCGGTGTCCTAATGAGAAACTCAAGCAAGGTACTAATTTAGCTTTAGGGCCAAATCTATATTGTCTTTCATCTCTACCATTTTTCATTGCGAAGCAGAACCACTTCCTCTTCCTTGTTCTTTTTTTTATTTATAGATCGGAGAAGTTTACCATTTGTTTTAATCAAGTTTACAAGGCTGAATGCAGTTGGATTTTGGCAGTTGCCCAGACATCATTTTCCTTGCTGATCCATGCGTTCTTCCACACTTTGTAGGCTTACTGCTAGCTCCTAACACCACGTATCTCATCTAGTCTGGCATTATGCGTGACAGCTCTGTGATTTACTCTGGCCACCTGTTAAAACTGGTTGTCAAAGATGAATTCCAGAACAATTTATGTGGCAAGCCAGCACGTTTTGCTGTTCTCTGAAAACATGAGGGCAACCAGAATGGCAATTCGTCTTGGTTAGCGGTTTCCCCTTGCATAGCCTTCCTTTGCCTGCACTCATAAGTCCTAGGTTTTTGCTATCTTTTTGTTCTTCCTTCTATCTTCAGGTCCCTTGGTGTTTCCATCATTTCTTTATCTCTGTTTTTCTGGTGTTAAATACTTTTCTTCCAATCTGTTCTTCTTTTACTACTCTCTTTTTCTTCCTTGCTTTTATTATTCATGGGTACATGCCAAACAGATGGACATGGACAAAAAGAATAGATGCAACACCACTGCATGGAAAAATCTATCCTGCGTGGAAGGCCTGGTTAGAATGAATGATAACTATTGAAATAGATCTAGAAATAAACCAAAGAAACAAGACAACAGGGATGAAAATCACGTCTTCAGATTCTTGTATCACTTCTGTCCTTGTCTCTACGTCTTCATGGATCCAAAAGATCCTTAGGTCTTCCCTTCCATGGACTTTATCAAGGAGCATTAGTATCTAACAGTTTTTGCCTGTTTAAGCATAATATGCAGATAGCAGTTCCTGTATCTAGCCAACTTTATTGTTTTCTGTCTTCCTAGGATCACTTCTAAGACTGCTCCAGTAGTTTCCATCAATTTTTCCCAAATGAGATGTCTCTCCTTTTTAATTTTTCTGTGATTACTTACGTTAATGGCAATGATGTTGACATATTCTATACAAGAAAAGGGTCCATTATACCATACAAAAAGCATTTGAGGAACATAAACACGTCTTCTGTGTAATGGTGGAACATTCTGGTGTAGAGCAAATCCTAGCAGAAAAGAAATATCACCATAATTCAGCAGTTCTTCTTGTCCAAGAGAAATAATAGAGCAAAGACATTAATGGGAATCCCAGGACATCACGGCAAATTGTTGCCTTTAATTACAGACTGTCATCACTGGGCCTATGGGAGTGCAAGACCATTATAGAGCCATTTACAACAAAAGTCAGTAAGCATCAGTCCTACTGACCTCCTATTGACTTCAGTGCACAGATGATACATCACTTTATTGAGACAGATACCATCTCACTAAGGCAACAATCACACCTCAAGACATTGAGGGAAGATTGAAAAGAAGGAGCTTCTGTTTGGGAAAAAAGTGTTTTTGATGGGGGATGGTGGGCACTAGACAGGCACGAGTGGGAGGCTGTTCTAGGAAAAAAAAGTGAGTGTGAATGATGGTGCCAAGTCAGCAGTGAGGCACAAAACCAAGGGAGTGGTTAAAGGAAACACAGGGAACAGGTGAGTATGAGGAATCCGGATCAGGTGAGATTGTGTGCCAGTGCTGATCCTGTTGACAAGGACTGACAGTTGCCTCATACTTTGGTGTTTGAGTGGCAGCTTAATTTCAGCCTTGAAAAGGAACAGAACAAAAAGTCAATTCTGAAACACCTGGTTTCATATTTTCTAAACAGAATGTGGTTATGTTGATGAAATGAAGAGCTCGCTGAACTCCAGGGGTGCGTGAAGAGGTCTTACAAAAGCTGCAGGTGGTCTGTCCACTTCCCCTTACCTCTTGTGCTTGGGAATTGCAGGCTAGCTTTGCACAGGTACTTTAGTGCCAAAAGTTGAAAGTGGGCAGTTAATGAGAGTTTCAAAAGCAGCAACCTATCCTCAGAAAACTACTAGAAAAGGACAATATTCTGCAATCTGTTTCTTTAGCTACCTAAATAAATAGGAAATGGCTGCAGGACACCATTTTAAATACTCACAATTGAAAAGAAAAAAAAAAGACAAAAATCCTTAAGATTTATTTCATTGACGAATGAGGAGTTTTTGGGTTTTGAAACCATATCCCAACACTATCTGCTGAGAAGCTTCTGTGAGGTCCTATTCCTATATTAAAACTAAATTAAACACTCTTACCCAGCTGCCTCTGAATAAAAGCAATGCTGGCAGAGAATGAGGAAAAACAAGGGAAACAAGGGAAAGACCAATGAATAGCTGAGTAATTAATGCAAACTTTGACCGGTGAGCTCTTTTGGGGTGAATTCAGGAGAGCATGTGGCTTGTTATACTTCAAGACAGCATCCCATCAGTTTCAGCAAATTTAATGACATCAGAACAATAATGCTTCTCAGCCTTGGCACTGCCACTGTTCTCAGTGTCTAAGTGACAAAGGTAGTTGATCTCCCTGTTTGGTGTCATGGCCAAGGAATAAGAAGTGAGCAGTTCTGTATTGCCTAAATGACACCTGGGTAATCTCCAGCTACCTGGTCTTACAGCCATAGCAAATCGATGACATCCAAGCTTTTCTAAAGTGTGTCTATGAGGATTTTCCCTGCTGACCTGCAAAAGACTTACAGGAAATCTGCAGTAAAGCAAAAGTTGACTCAAACACCCTCTCCAGCCTACCTGTCTGCCCCATGGACCTATCTCTTCATGTGGATGTATGAACTTATTGCTGTGATTCCCAGAGAGGATAAATGGCATAGCCTGTGGAGATGCTGTGCATCTAAAAGCAGTTTTTATCTATGCATCTTTCTTCTGTAATCACAAGGCCTGAAGCAACACAATGCCCACAAAAAGTGCTTTATTTGCATTGTTATATGAATGCAACCTGTGGCAGATATTCAATTCCTGTAATTTGCCAGAAACATCAACACCTTGAAGGCAAGCGCAGGTAGGAAATGGGTCATTGACTCACCCTTCTGGCTTGATAATAATAATACTTAGCACTTATTTAATTCTTTACACACATTAAACAATAAATCAATCCTCACTACGTGACTGTAAACCAGACAGACATCCCCATTTTACAGATGGAGAAACTGAAGAAGAGGAGTTCAGTGCTTTGCCCGGTGAAGCTGCTGACAGTTCTACAGTTACCATTCCTGTTTCCCTGGTCCCTTGTCAGTTTAGGGGCTTAGAGAAGTCTCAAAAACATTAGTTACTTAGACTTGTTCACATTGGAAGAAAGGCCGTTCCACAGTCATAGTTTGCACTGACATCGCATTTATGATCGGTGTAAATAATCTATACTCATAATAAAGTCACCTGGCATTGAGAATTAACTATTTTCCACAGCGGGAAGCAGGGGCAGAATGGTTAAATGAATTATGCCATATCCTAGAGAGACTCAATATCTAAACCAGAAGAACTCAGAGCCTCTTCCTTTCTCCTGGCAACCAAATTCTGAAAGAAACCCCTGCCCACTCTAAGCTCTTCTTTGAAAAATACGGTATTTTGAAGTGTTTTACTTGAGCTTGTTTCATAGAAGTTTATGTAAGAGGTGACCTCTGTTAGAGGTTGTTGTGCCACACACAAATCTCGTCCAGATAGGAGAGAGCAGAGAGAGTGTGCATGTATAGTTTGTACATATACTGAGCTCTTACGTAGAGTGTCTCCAGCCAGCCATTAACATCACTGTCACAAAGCATCAGAAGGCCCCTCGTCCTGGCTGTGCCATACCCTGGGGCTCAGCTGTCCCAGCTCACTGTGGTTGGTGCTTGTCTGAGGCTTTCTTGGGCAAAGCAGCCAGCTCAGGACTCTCTGTTCTGGCTTTGGAGGAGATGTTGCCTATTTATTTCCCATGTGTCCTCTGGGATAACCTCACCCAACCAAGGACCCCCACGGCTGCTTGTGGCAATTGTATTGTACCACCCAAAAAGTCAGCATCTTTCCCACAAAGAAACAGCAGTTCCACAGACTCAGGCTCTCCTGGAGCTTCTTTTGTCTTAGTTCTCTGCACAATGACCCTGCTCTTGGCTCCTGGCAAGCCAGGCATCGTTGTTCTCAGCTTTAGTTGCACAAAACCTCAGTAGATGAGAATTAAAGTAAGGCGCTTCACTAGGAGAAGCAGAGATTTTTCACCATGAAGGTAATATGCTCATTACTACTCAGAGCAACTGCTCACGAACAAGTAATAAATGTATGGAGAGCAGCTTCCTACACCTGCCCCTCTGAAATGAAATTATCCCTGACCCAAATTCCCAGACCTACATTGGACTCCTCAATATACTTCTCTCTAAAACATATCCCTTGTTGCCACACAAATTAATTTCTATATTCCCTTTAGTTCTCCATCCCTTTCAGCACTTGAAGTCTGTTTCAGACAGTTTAGCTAATACACAACATACTTGTGTTTCCTTCCAAAATCACAACTTCCCTTTCCTAACTCCTGATCATTTCCATGTTTATTCTCCATTTGTCTGTCTCCCGATCACTCCTTGTCTTGCTACAGCTGTTTGCTGTGAGTTCGATAGGTTTTCCATCAGCTTGTTGAACTGTGGATAATTTTAGTGGGTGGTTTCATGTCAAAACCTGTATTTCACAGCAACGTGCTTAAACAGCAGATACCACATAGCAAAAATAGATTTGATATACAGGATCACCTGGTTAAGTGCATAACTTCTTTAATCAAAGGACAAAAGTTTCCAGCACTATCTTGCTCCAAGGACTCCATCTTCTTGCATCTCTAACATGGGCCCTATCTTTCAACTGGTCTGTGCTTTTTGACAATGGGAACTTTCCTCAATACTTCCGTTTGTTGTTCTTTTAGAGTTAGGATAACACATCTGAGGCCTTTCCTGTCCTCACATGACTTTCATGCATGTTTTTAATAAGCCTTTCACATTTACTTAAGAAATCTCCATCTTAGTGCCTTTAAATCAAATGTCAACTAGCCTTGAGAACCCCTCCTTAAATTCCTAATAGAGCTGCAAATTTACCAGTATGAATTGTATTTCCTTGTGGTACCTGGGGTCTTGTGTGTTAGAAGACTCTCCATGCTCTCCTCTGGATGTGGTGGTGTCTTCTGCTTAGTAGAATTCAGTTGCTTCATTAGAGATTAGTGTGAGGAGTCCCAGAAGGAGACTGTCCATTCCACTCCTGTCACATTAGTTTTAGAGGGATTCAGTTCCTCTGCCCCATTCCAGTGTCAGCACATTGTATGGGCCAGTGACTTCTTAGGGTTGGGACCATAGGGACTCCCCATGGGGACCATAAAGGTAGGATCTGGCAGTCAGTGCCTGTCCCATCCCCAGCTAGGAGCAATGAACAGTGGCAACCTAATCCTCAGGCATCAGGCACCTCCCTGGGGACGAGGACAATATGGCAGTGACTCTGCCAGCCGGATAAGAAGCCACAACCCCAGGACAAGCACAGGTTCTCAGATGTGCTGGTGCAGCATCATCCATTTGATATAATGAAAAATACATTGAAGCTGCAGAAGCAGTTATTGCCGGAAATGTGTCCGAGTTTTGCCTGCTTTCTTTCTGGCATCCGTTGCTTGACTATATGCAAACAAGTATGGATTAACTTTTCTCCGATTCTACAGATTTGTTTTAGATTTCCTATTTTTCCATCTGGTTTCCTTCCTTCCAGAAACAACTCAGAGCCAAGGGGTGTGCAGAATTTGCAACATTTGGGGCCAAATTCAGGCTAAGAAGCAGAGCAGAACCTGCTCATGGATTCCACTGGGATCTCCTCAGAAGATTTAACTTAGCCTTGTCATATTTTTTTCCATGGTTATGCTGGAATGATTATCATTCAGCCATTGTACCATGACTGGTTTCTTCACAGACCTAGTCCATGTTTTATCCATCTCTTTTTATCAAGAACGTATTAACCCAAGAATTCTATCACTACGCATCTATGGGACAGACTGGTCATTTTCAGGAAGGAACTCCGCTGTCTCTCAGCCTGACATCCACTGTTTCATTTATAGATGAAATAGGTGCGGTCTAGGAAGGTTTTTGCCTTCCCTCAGACCAGAGTCAGTCCTATCACACCCTAGAGTGAAGAACTGCCTGCCCCCTCGAGAGCTCAAGAGGAAGAAATGACTGAATTATGGCTCTAGTCTCCTGGATAACCTCACAGATAGCCATGGGTGGGGAAAGACACACAGTCTCAGAGCAGCCCCACAGCTCCTTCAGGGAGCTTCAGCATGCTCCCTTATCTGCACACAGCCGGGACAGCATCCCAACCCATGGCAGCTCCATGATACAGCTCTCCCAACAGAAATGCAGTGCTCCTGCCCAGGGTTGCAGGGGCTTGGTGCAGCCATTTGATCTACTTTCAGCAGAAGACTGCCTGAGATAACCTTAATCTCTCCATGGCCAAATTTGCCAGAGTGGTAACAAGCAAGTCCTCCACTTAAGGTGGCAAAAGGGAGGGGAGAGAAGAAAGGACAGATATCGCAAGACGAGCGACACATGAATGAATTCATGTTGCACCAAACAAGTTTAAACTAAGGTTCTTTTTTTCTACCTGTTCTATTTTGAGCCACAAAACTCCTTTATTTTGCTGAGAAGGGAATCTCCATTGCCATTTCAATATGCTGCAGTGAACTATATTAATGTGCAATTAATTATAGAGATTAATCATCAGGCAGTGTTATCAGATGAACACCATGACATACACGAGCATATGCTAACCCCTGGTTCATGCTTTGGCAGGCTGAGGAAATGACTCTCACATGGCTGAGCCAAGCTCTCAGGCTGGGTGGCCTACATCTCTGTGTGACCTTGAGTTTTGCACATGTTGCACCTACTTGATTTCAAACACATCAGATATCTCAGCAGTCCTAAAAACTATGTCATCTCATACAGCATTTCTTTCCAAACAATTCCCCATTATGAAAAGAGTGTTATTACACCCAGCATCACCGAGGGCACAGCGTTCTTGCTGGACCGCTCATATACACATGTTTGGAAACAGATTTTGGAGTATAAGGCTATGATTTAACTGCTGACACAACGCAACACACAGTGTTTTGCTGAGTTGAATGATCTCATACAGCGAGATCAGCCTGAACACTGAACAAGGGACACTAACATTCAGGACCATTCAACACATCTGGCTATCTAAGACAGACTCTACTGGTTTTTCTGGCTGTGTCATCTTTCCTTCAGGCAGAAATGTTACTCCTCTTTGCTTGACCTGAGTTATGCATGGGCAAGTCAGCAGCCATTCTGGGCCAAGATCAGCAAAGGGGACATGTCATTTGTGCACTGATGTCCTAAGGAATTGTCTTAGCCATAACCTTGTTTCACTGAGTTGGTAAGATTTATGGGATCAAATTGTCCAAAATGCTGAAAGAGACTTCTTTTGCTTCACATGAGGAACACACCTGCATTCCTAAGAATGCCCATGTGTGCCAGATCAAGGATCCATCTATCTTAGGATCTTTTCCCTTCCTGGCAAAAAAGAGATGCCAAGAAAGAGTATAAAAGGACAGGCTTATAATGCTGCTGCTCCAGGATGCTCTTCCAGCCTTCATGGATATCCTGGAGCAGAGGTTGCGGTTTTGTGTTTAATAACTATCAATGGATATTTCTTCTGTGAATCTGAGATCATGTAAACACTGAGCCCCTACTACCCCTGGCGGCACTGGGTCCCATACCTTCACCTCTTCCCTGGGAGCACAACTGCCTCCTTTTCTTTGCACTGACCTTGCCATCTGGGAGTTTCATTTGGCATCCCCCAGTTCTATTACTGGAAGACACAGTAATCCCCCAGGTGCTTTCTTCCTGCTACTCGTGATTTTGTGGACTTGTACTGTATTCTCCTTCAGTCATGTCTCTTCCCAGTCTATTCCGCCCCTTGGACAGGAGCCATTCCTTACTTTTAATCAGCCTTTTAGTCCTTTCTGTATTTTTCCAGTACTGCTATCCCCACAGAAACATTAGAAAAACTTTATAGATGAAAAAGCAAGCCCAGCTATGGACAACCATCCAGAGATAGAGGGGCAAACAAACCAGTCATGCTCATTATGCTGAGGGGCAATCACACGCTTGGCTCCTGACCCTCTGCCCTGCTTATCCAGGTTCATGTTTCACTCTTCAGCAGAGCATTGCCATCGCCTCTTTCACCCTGTGTCCTCACCCATGGGATGTGTGTCATCAGCTTGCTCTGTGTCCTGCTAGGCAGCCTCATCAGGCGTGCTGTCACTGCAGAAAGACCAGAGGTTGATGCTCAGTACCAAAAATGTGGCGGTTGCCCTACCTCTTTCTCCAAACAGTTTCAGAAAGAGCATCTCAATGCTGTGGAGCTCACACTGTCAACACTGCCATCAACAAGAACAACTTCCTTGGCGTAGCTGCAGCAGCTCAAGCTACTGAATAGACTCCCACCCACACCAGGGATCCTGGTGCCCCCACTTGCCCCAGCTTTGAACCAACCCCAGGACGTCCCAGGCAGTTTGTCCTTAGGCATTGGCCCAAGAATTAGTGAAAAATCATTAAAGAAAAGATAATTTGAATGAAGTATTTTGGGCAGTGCAACCATAGTTTTCAGAGGGAAGAACCAAGGCTGGTCAGCCTAAAGCTGCTGATGGAGAAAAGCCAAAGAACTTCACAGTGTCAAGAGATTGGACAACACCTTGTCCAGCAAAATTCAGTAACAGCTGATGGAAAGTGGCACATACAGAAGCACCAGCTCTAACTACACACATTCACTAAGAGGCTCTGCATTACCACAAAGAAAATATAACTTGGAGCCATTGCTTATAGCTCTCTGAAAATATTAACATGATGTTGGATATGCATGCAATTATAGTCACCTGTGGGGAAAAGGTTGTGTAGGAACAGGAAGCTTTCCTAGGAAGATGACAAACATGAACACAGGTATGGAACAGTTTCCCCATGAGGAAAGGGTAAACACTACTGGAAAAAAAAGAGTGAGATTTTTAAAAGGATGATCCTGCAGAGAAGATGGATTAAGAGCAAGTATTCTCATAAGGTGAGAACTAAGGGACCCCTGAAGAAATAACTTTGAAGCAGGTTCCAACCACAAAACCCCTACGTTATTACCCATTGACTAATTGCATTGTGGAATTTATTACCATAGGCTTCTGTTGACCCCAAAATTGGGGTTCAATACAGGGATTTAAAATTTGCGGTTCCTAAGAGGTTGAGAGACAAATTCATGGGGGATGGATCCACTCATCCTATCGGGTTAATTATCTCAAGCTCCACAACAACGATTCCGTAAAACACTGACTGATTGTAACTGAGATGTCCCATGTACATGCTCTGGACCCTAAACTCTTCACCTGAGCATTCACTTGTGGCTAGGCATCTCTTAGCTCCAATAGCCAAAGGCAGTTCTTACACTCCTATGCTCTCAACAAAGAATCATTTTAACAAATGTTTTACTAGTTCTAGTGAAAAGCACTGCAAAGAATATTTCCTCTAGAGCTTTACTCCATCTTATCTTGCACCAGGGATCTTCAGGCAAACTGCTCCATACTCAGCTCAACCTCGCTAGTACAACTATGCATGAAAACCACAAATAAATGCACACAGCTTTACTCTAAAGCTGTCACAAGCTGCCTGTGCCAGTTCCTGTGTTGTCTTTTCACAAATGCACACGAACAAATGAACGATTGCATATACACAGATGTGTTTGTGGCCAGGTAAACCACACTGGTAACCAGACAGCCAAGAGAAAGCTAGGAGAGGATGGAGCAGAAGTCTACGTGCCACAGAGAGACAGCAAGAGCCTTGAGCTCCTGTCTTGAAAACTGCTATGGGGAGCAGGCACAGAGGTTTTAACACTGTCTGTCTCTCTTTTGGAGAACAGAGAAAACGTGAGTAAGGAGCCACATGACAAAACACTGCAATAGTCTGTGTGCTCCCCCATAACCCCAGCCCTCTGGTGCTGCCCTTCCACACCATTCTCTCAAACCACCTTCCAATAGCTGTCTCACACCTTCACTTTGGGAAAGCCTGGGAAACGGAGAGCCAATGGGTGGCAGAAAGGAGACTACAAGAGGGCTTAGACACTTGCAGCTTCTGACATTTTTATGCACTGAGGGACTCCACTGGTATTCTCCTGCCTAGCTTTTGAGTGGATACATGTGTTCATTCTGGTTTGCAAACCACACAGTCACACTGGGCAATGAAGAAAACTTCATGAATTGCACAGAAGAGAAGCAGGTTTGGTAATACTCAAATGAGCAAGCTGTAGGCAGAGGGCTTATACTGGATTTCTTTGTCCTCTGTGTCCATACTAATAGCTAGTGAGAATAATTAATATAATCCCTGGAATGACTTTTGATCCAGGCCAGCTAGTGCATTCCCAAGCACTACTTGGACATAGACTGGAAGTTTTCATGAAAGAGATACCATTCCCAACAGGTAGTTAAGATGTGGCCACTGAAGTCTGGAAGATAAGAGAGCTCAGCAGGGAGGCTGCAGTACGGCCATGCCAGCCAGTTCCAATGGTGAAGCCAGATCTCGGCCCAAAGAAATTATTCTTTGAATAGATTTAGCCGAGGAGTTCCAGCCTCCTTTGGCAATTGAGCTAATTCATCATGCGTCATTCTGATTTTTACCTGTCATCCATCATGCAAGGGCCAACGCTGCCAGTCCCGCCTGTTGAGATGTGTTTGCTTATTGCTGTGCTGTACCAACCAATGTATGTCATGGAAAGCCTTGACCTTCCTTATTTAGCTTTTCTAAATGCTTCATTTACACTTGTGTGCACTGTTTTTTCCTGCTCAATGTTGAAGTTCCTCATTTCCACGTTGAGCCTCTTTGTGCTAAGATTTCCTGCCCTTTTGCCGAGTTGTTTTGACCTTCATTCAATAAATCAATAATCTTCCCAGACCTTAACCATCACAGACACTCCTCCAGCCCTGACTGCCTCTGCCTTTTGTTCCAGCACTTACTTTTCTGCAGCACTTCAGCAACATCTTGCCTGGAATTTCGATGGAATATATTACTACTGCAGTGCTATCAAATATAGGGTAAACTGAGCACTCCTTCACAGGATGCTTCTGCTTAGTCCCTAACCCAGAATTTAACATGGCAAAGCCCACTTACATCGCAGTCACCTTATCTCTTTCTTCCCCCAGGCAGGTTTGCAAGGCCAGGGTTGGGACTGAGAGACAGTCCACTCCTACATCCAGCTCCAAGGGTGACATACTGGATTGTTTGGTTTTTTTCCATCATGTGAAGAGAGTCTGCAGAGGATTGCAGAAGCGAGTCACCTCCTGGAGGCTGTTTATGGCTCCTTCAGTCTTCCCTAGTCTTTAAAAACTCCTATACTCCCAGCAGCCCACAGAGAGAGCTAGCAAAAAAAGCTTAGACAGGTTCGTGGTTCAGCATGTTTCATCAGTTCCTTACGAAAACAAATACATTTCCCCAGGTCAGTCTTTCCTGACCATGCACCTAACCCTAAGAAAAGACTTCTGAATTCAAAAGGGAAACATAAAATTACATTTATCAGAGTATTTCTTTTCCTCCAGAACAACCAATCTTTCTCCCTGTACCAAGTCCAAAAGTTTGTATTTTTTCAGAACTCACCCACAGTATCCAAGTAGCAAATTCTTTTCCCTTAGTAGACTGCTCTCCACTTTAACTTAAAAGGGGAAATAGGCCCTCAGCCAAAGGTTAGATCTAAATTCAGATCTGCAGAATGGTGCTGTTTCCATCTTTGTTTGTATTTGGGCCTGTCTGGCTTCCTAGGGTGAAACTCCTCTTCCAGATCTGCAAAGCAAATACCATCTTTACTGTTGTGTTCTCTGCTCTCCCTTTGGCAAATGACTTGCTGGAAATCAGCACATCTGGGGCGATCAGTCCAAACTGCCATGGGAAACTGGCTATTTTTCTAAAATACATGATACAGATCAACCACAGGTTACTGCCTAGATTACTAGTTTGTGGTACTCATGAGATCAGACTGGGTGATCATAAAGGTGCCTTCTGGCTTTCAAACCTATCAGCCTAAATGATGCATTAATGAAGTAACATGGAACAAAGCCACATTTGTTCATGAGTAAGGCATGTTAATGATGTTCCTTTCAAAGACGGATAGATGGAACAGTGGATTGATGCACTGAATTTCACCTCTAGGGACTCTGACTTTGGTTAGGAGACAAATGAGTTTGATAACATCAGGTAAATACTCCATGGATATTCGTCTCCATCCCCAAAACCGCCATGCAATTTGGCAGGAGCAGCAGTCTGTGCTCACGAGACGTCTAGAGGTGCTCAGGGCATTGGCAGTCCTCTGGGAGGAAGCATCTGACTGTGCTGTGCCTGGCGTTACCCGGCGCTCTCACCCTCTCGCTTCCCCAAGCACCAGCAGCACACTACTCCCTAGAATCACTGCAGAGAAAACATGAAATTAAAGCTGAAAGAAGGGGGAAAAAACATTTATTTGGGTTCATGAGTTAAGCTAATGTTGGAGATTGGCCGAACTACATACTGTATCAGCTTTGATGCATTATTAGAATTGTGAAAACTTTTAGGGTTTCAAGGAAAAGATTTTTTCCAGGCGCAAGATCAAAGCAAGAGATAAATAATATTGGGTTACAAAGCAGAGGGCTTTCAAATGGCTGGTCTTGACTGTTTATGTATCTAGAAATGTTGTGATAGGAGCAGCCCTTTTTTACAACGTCCAGTAACAACAGCATAAATCAAGCATTAACCAGAAGTAGACAGTAAGTTATCTATTTTTTAAAGAGACTTCTGCTGGAGCTGGTTTTTATGGAAGGAAAAAAGAGTTCTGTTTTTAATAGCATAAAAATAATCATCCAGGAGGCGCCACTGTATCTTTGTCCCAAAACATAACAGTGTTAGATATAAAACAACAACCCTGAAATAGCTGATAAAACTACATATGGGGAAATTTCGACACAGAGCTGCTAGGACACAGCTCAGAATGAGTTCTCATCCTTGTTTGATAGGGTGTCAGATTCCTTGCATTAAGTATTCATGCTAAAAACAGAGAGGGACATACTAGTCAGTGCAAAATAAGAGGTGTGGAAAATTTGCTTGCAAAATGTGTACCTGTGTCCTGATTTGAGTTAGAACAGAAGTAATTCTGTTGGGTGATTTTACTTTTCAGCTCAGTCTCTTCTAAGTAATTGCACTTTCTGAAGTTAGGGGCATATTTTCTGCTTCTAGTAGTGATAGCACTTGATATTTATAGTTACTACCAAGGACAGGTATGCAGAAAGGCTCTTGCTTCTGCTTGCTCCTGTGCAAACCACAGTCACTGCTAAAGCTTGTGCACCACACTGCGAGGGGGGATGCAGGAAGTAAAAGGCCACACATGCAAAGAGGAGCGGACAGGACAGGTGACCCTAAACTGGTTAATGAAGTATTCCATCCCATATGCGTCATACACAGTGTAAAGCTGAGGGATCACCAGGGTCAAGTTCTCTTCTTCAACAGTCAACATCTGTCCATTCTGCCTTCAATCTCAATTCATGTGTCCCTGAATCCAGTTCCAGAATCCAGCTCCTGAATCCGGTTCCCATCTGCCACTAAGTCCAGCTTCACAGCATCAGTGGTGATGGTGACATAATTGCCATCAGGGGGGTTGGGTTTGATGTTGGTTTCATATATATTTAATTTTATTTTTAGTATTTTCGATAAAGCTGTTGTAGCTTTCTTTTCCAATCCATAAGTCTCTCTCCCTTATTCTCTTTCTCTTCCCTTTTGGGAAGGGAGAGAGCATCTGTCATTTGTCTGATGGCCGGCCCAGCCCTAACCCTTTGAGACCCTGTTAGATGGGATATTTCATGTCAGCAGTTTCTTGGAAACAGAAATGATGACTGAGACAGCCTGAACTGTGAAACAGCAGCATTCACAGCATCAGGACAGAGAAAGCACAGACTAGGAGACTAGACGCACAAGGACAGCTAACTTCACCCTTCTAAAAACTGTATTCAATGTCAACTGGCTGTATACATTCCCTCTATAGGTAAGGCAGAGAGGCAAACATCTTCAGAGAGCGAGTCATCCTGTCCTAAGACAAGTGCTTAAGGCAGGGGCTGAACTGCCCAGCAAAGCTGCCTTTTTTTTCCTCTCCTGGCTTTTGGAGCCAAGAAAACTCTTGGAGCCAAGATGCTTAACTGCCAGGTGGCTAAGACAAAGTGAGATGCATCACCCCCACAGCTAACTTACCTAATCATCAAGACTCCTGTTATGCTTCCAGACGGGAAGAACAGCCAAATACTTTCAGTCTTGGATATGTTTATATGAAGAAACACAACAAGAAAGAACAAAAGTAAGGTCTCCCTCCAGGACACGGCCACAGTTTGTCTCTCTTCTGGGAGGCTTTCAGTGAAAAGAGTGAAATGGCTACTTTCCCATGCTCAGGACCACCTCGGTTTTACCCAGAAGGCTAAAACACAGTCTTCAGCGTAAGTCCACCTTGCCCATTGCTATCTGAATGACACTGTTCAGGCCCATTTATAAAGCCAAGAAAAAGAAACCTGAAGATCTGCTTCCTCCACTAATTGCAGACTACCATAATTTCAGGCCAAATTCAATTGCTGCCACAGAGCAGAGAATCCAAAAGTAGCACAGTCTTTCCTCTTAACCCATTAAGGAAGCACAGACTGTTCTGAAAGTGACTTTTTCAATGTCAAACTTTACGATCAAAAGCATGGTTGAGAAGTATGTATTTTTTAAAAGTCTCCTTAATGCCAACATCTCTGTAAAAAGATGGTGCCATTTCTATCCTTGCACATGCACTTAAACTCGTGGCCTTTGAGTAGCAAATGTATGGCCTGGCCATGACCCTATAATTTATAACTATGGTGCAGGTGATACCCGACCATCAAAAATCAATAATCCTACTCTGTAGCCATAGGAGGGTCGTTATGGCTTACTGATTGTATGCAACCACTGAGCCTCATAGTCAGACTTTTATTCCTTCAAACTGCTTCATCATACTGAACTTCCCAGCTCTGCTATGGTGATCCATTCTCCTTGGGAAAGAAAACTGAACCCTAGTGAATGGGGTGCTGGACTCCACTTGAACAAAAGGCCACTGTCGGAGCCTGTGCCTGTCAATGAGCATCCCTTTACATTGAGCACAGGTGGATACTTACAAGTATGTTTAGACAAAGGCTTGGATTCAGTTTGTTCACAGTGAGATGGTATTTACTTGTTTCTTGACTGAAGTTTTGATGTGCAAGTCAAGGAGGGTCAGAGCATTTCAGGAATCCAGTTTTCACTGCAAGATGGTATAATGAAAATGTTTAGTCATATATTTATATGAATATGCATACAAATACATGCATACCTATTTGGCAAGAATGAGATCATTCATAAGATATGAGAGGCCAGACAAAGTGTACCTGCATGTGTGCATGTGCATAGGTATATATAAATATGCTTATTTATATAAACAGAGAATAAAAGGTGAAAAATAACGTGAGGAAAAACAAGAAAAAGACAAAACAAAGAACAGTAAGAGATAGGCAAGAAAGATATGGAGTAACCGAAGTTGTAAATCTGACTTCCATCGTACATACCGTGTGGCCAGGATGCTTATTCCTTCGGAGGAGGGAGCAGTGTTGAATGCTTACAGGGCCCAAATTCAGACTTGGATCTGTAAGGTGTTACAGCATGGTGCAAATGCAGTCACCAAGAATGAGTACTTGGCTGATCTCTTGCACAGCCCTAGATCTGGAACAACTTTGTTAGAGCCAGTGGAGTTACTCCAGAATTGTACCTGTGCAAGCAGAGATAAAATCTTCTGTGCAATGTATGAGGATATATGCAATCCAAGAAAAGGATTTGGTCGAAGGAAGCAAAGCAGAAACAAAGGAGGAATGTGAGTGCTCTGCTTCACACTCTTTAAAGTGTTGTGTCTTTTACAAGGGACTAAGTTAATCCACGTTTATTCCACTGTTTTTCTTCCACAATTTACTCTAGAGATTTTCGTTAAACAATAAATAGGAAATACCCTCACATACAGCTGCGCAGGATATCTAATTTCCAAGCCTTTTTTTCCAGGGTGGGAGCTCGTCCGTTAGGCAACATAGTCATGGAAAAGAAAATACCAAATGTGATGCAGGAAGCAGCAATGCTGCCTTTCTCAATTAGTATCCATACAATACCAAAGTTAATTGGAGAAGATAGCCCTAGGTGACTACCTGCGTGGAAATAAGATGAGTTCCAGCTACTCCCATCCAGGGAAAGTGCCTTAGTCTCCCTGCCGTGGTCCCCCTAAGTGTTGTAACAAGCTAACAGGGATAAAATACAGAGCACCTAAAGTTGCTCTGCAGCAGCATTCAGCCTCAGAGACCATCACTAGGAATGTACCTGATTGATAACTTTGAAGTTCCCAGGATGATGCTCAGAAAGGTTCTGATCTGGACAGAGATGCAGAAAAGGTTGGTTATGGACTCATGTTTAGGCACCAGAATTTTAGACTTTTAATGGACCTGATGTGGCAGGTGTGTTCAAGGGAAGCCTACCCATAGCATAAGCATCAAAATCAGTCCAGAGTACATCTTAATCTGCTTTATCTATTTCTGTGCAGTGTCGCTGTGGCTAGAGCAGACCCTGTGCTTCCAACGAGACCTGGCTTCCAGTATCATCAGCCTCCATGGTTATGAGCTCTACCCTTGTACACAGAGGAGACTGCCCTGGCATTCAGAGGGCAGGAAAGAGGTATTTATATTTACTTAAATTTGTGTGTTAAAGCTAGACCCCGTGCAGGACTGCAAATCTCATAAGGTCAGAAGATGAACAAGTAAGAAGCTGCCTCGTCATCAGAGGACTGAGCTAGACTGGGCTATACCCAGAGATTGACTACACTGACTTGGAAACACATTTGATGCTGATCTCCATGCAGGCTAGTGGGACAGAGGTGAGTCTGAGTTGGTTGGGTATCTCCTTCTTGTCTAGAAGCAGCAGAGGTTTGCATTTCAGGTACCTGGATGGGCTTTATATAAGGAAGATACATAAGTGTGATATTGCACTGAAAAGCAAGGAGGGGAAAATGGCATGGTAGGCCTCTGAGTTTACTCCCTCAGTGACTCAGATCAGATATGCCCTGCTTGCAGAGGAAAATGAGGGGAAGATTCTCCACTCACCTTCATCTGGGAGCCAGGTTGGTTGTTTTGTGCTCTGGTCATTAAGTCTGCCTGATTTTGCTCAGGGAAAAGAGACAGTCATTTATTAAAGAATTATTCTGATGATGCAGTGAAGAACTAAAATGCAGCTTTCTACCTTTTAGAGTGGGAGCACTACTCCATAGTGAGTGATCAGCAGATAGCACACTCAACATATATGGCATCTCATAAAAAAAAGACTAATTTCCTCATCTACATTTGCAGGCACACTAGAAATACACAGTCCTTTCAGAAAATCTTCAGAATAAACTGTGGGTTTTCTTCTCTGAGAGGTCTTTTTTCATATCCTTGCAGTGTTTCAAGCTTTGCACGTGCCTGTGTCCCCATGCACAAGGCAGACAGAAGGCCAAGCCCAGATCTAGAGTCTTGAGCCTGGGAACTTGGGTGGAAGGCAAAGGAGCTACATTTGACCCACAGCATCTATACCTAGCCATCTTTTTGCAGTGTTCCTGAGCATGTTCACATTAAGGTTATTAGGTGTCCTTGTTTGGATGAAGCACTTTTGATACATCCCATTAAACTCAGCTGGCTTGTTCACCAAATTGATTGTGGTGGCTCATGCACAAAAACATCCCAGTCTTTCACTCAGAGGAAGCGACCAGCCTTGTGTAGCTCATGTCTTACTGTGCCTCCTCCTTCGTGCTGCTGAGCATCACCACAATGCTGCCACACCGGTGACGTGGTCGGCACACATCCCGTTTGGCCAGCTCTGAGCCTGGTTTTGCTCTGTGACTACAAAAGGTGAGGAGCTATACCCAGCAAGAGGAAAATTCTGGCACTCAGTCCTGGCAAGCGCAATGGCCGTATTTATTATTTCATGCATTTTCTTTCTTCTACTCATATAGTCAGTTCAGATCATATTTTGTCTTCCAGAGATAAATTAGAGCCCACAATGGGCTTCAGAACAACTTTGGTGGAAGCTGCTTAAACAGAGCATGAATTTGCCCCTCTACCTTTGCTCTGATTTAAGGAAACAGGCATGCCCAGATTATTTCACCTGAGGTAGCCAAGCATTAATTCATTACATAAAAGCATTTGTGAACCTGTTAAGACTATCTATTAGATGAGCAGTGCTGCTATCTCCACCATCACTCTAAACGTTTTAATTAATTTGGGGGAATTTACACATGCACGTTGTCTGCCAAATTCAACAAACCTTGCTTTATAAACTAATAATAGCATTTGCTTTCACTGTGAAGGAGTTATGCAAGCTCTGTATGTGCATGCAAGGGGAGAGGGTGCTGGCCTCTGCACAGAGCCAAGAGCCGCTCGGTGATTTACCAACAAACTGATGTTCTCATCAGTATTAGTTTCATATTAATGTCAGTAGAGGTGCAGGCACTCAGCACTGTGCTCGCAAATGTGTGTTCAGCATCTGACAGGATCAAGCCCATCAAAAATAGTCTTTTTCTTTTCTTTTTTTTTTTTTTTAACAGTCTGAAAAAAATAACCATTTGTTTTCTCAGAGCGATGAAGAGCTGTCAGTGAGGCCTCAGTGACTTGTGCTGTCCCCTTCACCTGCTGCAGATTTCACACTGCATTTGGATAACATAACTATAGCAACACATCAGGGTTGAACTTCTGGAAATTAATGGCTGGTGTATGATTTTTAAAGGAAAAATTACTGGTCTTTTTGGCAGAATTTGAGAGGATAACTCATTAATTAGGTAGCCTGAAAAGCAAAACAATATCCTAATCACCTTCAGTAGATGAGCCACACGAGGCAAGGAACAAGGCCTGCACAGATGTGAGGGAAATTCACTGAACACGGTCAGCTCAGACCACATCGCAAGGAAGGCCTGATCCTCTGTTGCTCTGATGGCATTTTCCTCTGTGGACATGGGAGGAAAAACAAGCACTTGCCACGGAAATTCCCCATGCGCTGTCACAGCTGCCCTTGCCATGTTTCACTGCCTGCCCCACAGTCCTCATGCCTGGACAGGAGGACAGGAACATGTCCTGGAGCACCCCAGAGGTTCTTGTCCCCATCACCTGCAGCCACAACATGAAGGAGATGGTGACGCTGAGCCCCGTCCCTGCAGCACCTCAGCGTCTCACAGTAGTCTCCAATGCATCTGTCCTCACCCCACCTCTGTGGGATATTGCCCCATTTCACAACAGCGAGGGTAAGGCATTTTTAGGAGCATTTGGGCATCTAGCTAGGCATCTGGCCCCAGACCTTCAAAGGTGCTGAGGAGGTGCCTCACTGCAGCTGGAGTTAAACTGACTATAAAACTGAAGCTTAAGTGTCCCTACACTTGGGGTTTTCTCCAGTTTAACTACATCACTCCAAATTCACCTAGATAAACTGATACAACTTTTCTTGTATAGACAAGACCTTAATCTTTCCATTTAATCTCTCCTTGCTATTGTACCTCCTGGCCTGGGCCTCTCAGCAGCCCAGAGCACAAATTGCAGTGAGGTGCACGGCTTCCTTGAGACGAGCAGAGAGCTACCACATGAATTCATTTCCACTTGTGGCTTGTGTTGGACTTGCATTCCAGCACCCTGAGGCAATATTAGTTTCAACATTTCCAGCCCATAAGACTCAAATTTAACATTCAAAATACATGTCCTTAATTTATCTCCTTCCCTTGATTCTATCTTCCCTGTATTTCTCGGTGATTTATTTGTCATGATAACCATGGTGGTTTTGACAAAGTTCCCCCTTCTCTAGCATTAGCAGGCATGATGGAGTTCAGTACACCACATCACAAGTCTGTGGGATTACATCTCCTGCCTTTGACAGGCCTTGCAACCATATTTTTAGGGAAATGTTGGGAATCTCATCCTATCACCAGGTCTGTTACAGAGTCATCAACATTACAATGACTGCCCAGTGCTGTCCACTTGCTGCTGAGGACATCTTCATGGTTCTCACCCAGATGTGTTTCATTGGACAGCTCTATCCTTCATGATAATCCCACCACAACTACTTGTGCACAAGATACTGTGCCACGCCAAGCAAGGACTGTACTAGTTTCCCATTTTTCCTTACAGCAGCTCACTCCAGCCAGGTCCTTGCTGTCCCCAGAAAACCAGGGGGCTCCCACTTCAACACAGCCTTCACCTGGTACTTCTGCAGCTCGTCATAGCACTCTTGCCCCTTCAAACAAGACACAGTGCAGGGAGATAAGAAAAGAACAGGCCTGTCAAGAAGCAGGAGTCTGGAAGCAGTGTTTTGGGAGCAGGGACGTTCTGGTGTCATCTGCCTGATTGGGGGATATTGCTCCTTCAAGGAGAAGACAGTTGCCCTGGGTCAAGGTCCTATGCTCCCAAGACTGTTGATTAGTTACTTTTGCTTGAGCAGATGACTCCAACTGTATTACAATGAGGTCAGGGTCCTGTTAGAGGTGTCACTCTAGGTGACAAGGGCTCTTTCCTGCTCTGACCTCAACCTGGATAAACCAGAGGAGACAGCAAGTGGGAGTCAGCATCTGTCTGGGGTCAAAGTCTGGCCTGGTGGGAGGTAGAAGTTGTGTCTTACAGAGTTTGCTGTCATTGAGCCTCTAAATCAGGTCTTCTGGGCCTAGATTATTATCAAAAAGAAAAAAAAAAAGTAATAATCAGAACCATAATCTTAAAACTAGTCTATATTTATACAAACCCCTTGCTTTCCTAGCCCGTCTCAGTTCCCTTGCAATATTTCCCAACAGTACCTGCAACTAAATGTGCAGCTGATATCCTCTGAGAGACAAGGAGGAAGGATGTTTCCCATTTAAACAAGACTTAGAAATCAACTTCGAAATTTTCTGCAGGACAGTCCCCAAATCTCACCAGAAATGTACATCTTTGCATTAATAGAGGCAGAGTTTGATATCCCACAGGGGACACAGAGCAGCACTCGAGACTAGGTATATACTGTTCCTCACTTGCAAAACCTCTGCTGTCCCCAAGAGTGAAGCATTTGTGGTCACCTAGAAAAGTAAGAACCACACAGGGCGTGTTGTTCTGCTGCCGTGCAGCCTGTGGACACGTGTGTGTGCAGCTGGTCACATCCCCTTCCTCGTGCTCCCCGACAGACAGCAGGCATTTCACTTATCATTAACTGAACTAGCTCTTCCTTCAGGTGAATGTGCATCTGTGCTTGACATACTGTGTAAGAGGAAAATACCAGAAGGGAAATTTGAGCAGACACATCTGCAGGATGTGCAAATCAAGGGCAGAGACGAGGAATTTGGCAAGTCTCTCGGAAATGATGATAGTGAGGGGTTTTTTTAAATCTCATTCCTTTTACTCATTCAGCTGGGACACTATTTCCTATTTCAAGACATTTCCACATTGTGTATCTGCTGGGAATGTAAACACAATCCAGGATTCAGCTACAGCTTTTTCAGGGGAGAAACTTCTGCTTTCCAATGTCACCGCCAGCCACAGCCTGCACAGGGAAGCATTCAGCAGAAGAGTGACGCAGCCTGACATAGGCTGGATGGGCCAGAGCTCCATGTTGAGTTCATGCTGTGTGAGCAGAGCAGGCAAGCTCTTCTCTCCTCATCACACTTTCCTTCCTGTGCAGTTGGGAATTAGGCTTGGAAAGCTCCTCTGGAAGAACTCTGATGAGTGAGTAGGCATATTCTGTAGTTTTTCTCCTGCTCACAAGGCATTTCTGAGGCCCAGCTCTGTGTTTGGAAAAGGCTTCACACCTCCCTGCTGGGGAAAATGTAAGGCCAAGGAAAAAGTGCCAGAAAGGAGCTGTGTGAGGACCAGAGGGGAGAAGTCAGACAGCAGCTCTGGGGCGAGACTACCCAGGGTGCTGGAAAACATGATGGTCAGTGACTCAATTGGCAGGGGTGTAACTTTTCTGATAGGAATTAATATAACTGAGGGCAAAATCAATGTATGCAGGGTCTTACAAAAAGTGCACAGGGACGGTATCTATAGCATGGATGATAGAGACACGGGGATGGGACCATCAAATGAAGGCTTTTCAGAGGCTGACTTTTGGGAACAGAAAGGTCTCACCTGCTTTTCCCACAAGGCTGACAGCTCATTGTGCATCGTCTCACTTAGGAATTACACCTACTTTTTCTGAATGATTACCTTTTCATTCTTTTTATCATTTTCCTTGGGTGAATAAATCTCAGCCAAGCCAATTGGGCAAGTGATGGGAAAATGAATCAGTGATGAAGATTAGCAGAGCTGAGTGTTAAATGACTGGTGATGAGACTCCAAAACTGCAGGCCAAGAAGGGCCAGGCAGCAGGGCATTGCTGTGCTGCCCAGCCTACCTTCCTCTCTGTAATGGTACTGCTTTCCACACAGAATCCCGTGTTTTCCTAGGTTCTTGTAACTGTTTTCCAGGGACCAGGCAAAGTACTGCAGGGACCATCATCCCACACTGGCGACTCCTTTGAGGAGGCAGTGAATGAATGAAGGAGGAAAGGAAAACCCTTGTGCCTTCACGGGACAACGATAAAGAGCAAAGATCTTTCCTCTTGATGTTACCAACAATTGCTGGACAAGAGGCCCTGCAATTGCTGTACAATGGGTGCTTTGTACCCGGTAGAATGGATCAAGCCCATATCACACACTGGGCAGAATATAGGCTGCTCAAGGACTTAGTCTTTCTTCTTTACTGTACAGCTTTTTCCATTTATATGATCTCATGTGGTCCCTCCTGCACTTGTTCCAGTGTGGCATGATGCTATCAAAGGACTTTACTGTCCCTTTCAAGTCTGTCTTGCACTTTAGACATATGTCCCTTTCCCTGATACTACATCTGCTGCATTTTCTGCTTCTTCAGAGTCATATTCTCTTCCAGTACAAAGCTGTGCAGCAATGTGGCAAATTTACACTGCCTGAACATTTGGCCCTGAAAATCCAGTCAAAAGGGCTGTTGAATTTGAGAAAAAATCCAAGATTGCTATTCCAGTTGTCATCCCTTCCCTCTGCCTGGGTGGTGTATGGGTACCTCATGTGCCTTGTGCTGCCATCTCCAAGGTGGATGGAGATCCCTTCTTGGGGGTTTAATTCTGGCTCTGTCAATGGATTCTAGCACTGAGCTGGGTTAAAGAAAATGTGGAATAAATGAGGACAGGTACTCCTATAGACAAATTCATGATGGGCTGATATAAGAAATTTCTGCCATTTACTATTTTCTAGCGATTATTACTGTCCCTTGCCATTCGAGTCAAAGCATGTTGACTCTTCAGCTGACAGAACTTGCAAACAGGTACCTTAAATTTAAAGTTGCATCAATTCCCATTCCAGATAAAATGGCTTGTGATGGTGGCCTCTGGCCAATGGCCAACTGAGGGCAGTGGCCTCTCAAAGTACTGCGCAGACTGTGCTTGTCACTGCCTCAGCCACCACCAAAACTCAGACTTGCAATCACTGCTACAGGACCATGTCAAAGTGGTCTTAAATAAGCTCTGGATTTAAAAACTGGAAGCAACATTTCACACAGAGAATCCCTATACATTCTCTTAATTACCCCCACAAGAATAAAATTGTGATAATTAGAAGATTAGATAATGGTGCCTGGGAAACACCAGAGCAGCAACAGCACAAATGTTGCTTTAGTAATGAAATGCATGTTAAGTACCCTTAAATACCTCATTAACAGCTGGCATGTGACTCCCAGTGCCAGCCTTAGTGTGTTAACAGCAATAAGACACATGTTACTCCAAGGTGAAATGGATATTTTCTCACCATTTGGATTATTTTGGAAAATAAGTGAATTTTTTTTTTTCCAAACAGTTTTGAGCATGAAACATTTTTCAGGTTTCAGCATGGTGAAATCACTGAGTTGCACTCCTCAGTGTTCTTAACTTTTCCCACCCTCCCAAGAGATGTGAGGAGTTGCTAAATGCCCCTGGATACCAGAGCAAGGAAGAGGAGAGGATGTGGCATCGCTGCAAGAGAGTCTCTTTAACCACCAAATGGAAACTTTCACAGTCCCTCAGCTCAGAAACATGCAGGAGGAAATAGCATCAGGTAAATGCATGAAGTGGGTAGGAATGAAGTAAATGCACGTTAGAGTGTATCCGTAACAGGGGATTAGGGCAAGCCCTCCAACATAGACTAACTGTTGGAGCAGCCTCTTTATCTTTTATACAGTTTGCAGCATCTCAAAGAGGGTCCCTTTTCAGAAAGACCTAGATTTACATCTGCTGGAAAAGTGTACTAAATTTGGAGACTATGGTTGGTCCTCTGTAGCATATTCAGAAAAACAAAGTTTTTCACATCAAGCAGTCTGTAGCTCTGTAGCTGGTAAGAGCAACACTTAAAGTAATCTGTGGTTAAACGAACAAACAAAAAGCAAATGAGAAAAATTGCATTCTTGGTTTTAAGCCTCCTTAAACTAAATCAAAGGAAAGAAAGGAGTAGGAACAACAACCACTGAAGAAAATGGAGGTATTATCCAGCTCTGCAAAAGCTGAAAGAGAGGATAGGCACAAAAGCCAAAGCTACTCCTGGAGGTAGATTTCTGTCTCAAGTTTGTCCCAGCTCCCAGTATGTCTGGCCACAGGTGGGTGATATCCTGCTAGGAAGGGCTACCTACCCCTGTCTGGTTTTGTTTTGTTGAATATGATACCATTAAAACTTGTCTGCCAGAGAAGAGACTGTCTTTAGGTCATCTGCTGGCCTCTTGACCGCTCCCTGGTCAGACTTAACGCTGTGGCAGTACCACAGAAATACCAGCTCAGTTTTTAATCCAAATACTCTATAGACTTCTGAATGAGTTTGAATACCACACAAGCAAACAAGTTCAAGAAACTTGACACAGTTCAGGACAAAATTGTAAGCGGTCTATCATTGAAGACAATGGACTATGACAAAGGATTTTCCAGTTGTGTCCACCACACGGGCTCTCTCAAAGGCAGTGCCTTTGCAGCCATGAGTGTGCCTTTGCAGTCGTGCATACACGACCCTGACTAAGGCCTTTTTATTGCATTGAATACTACTGTCACTCCCTGGAGAAACATTTGGGTTTTCTGTCCAAAGTCTGTTATTAAACTACCAAGCACTTTGTAGCTGGGAATAAAAAAAGTTAATCATGACTGTTCCTCAAAGCTTATGAAACCCAGGAAATGCTGAACAGCCTTTCCTCAGAAGCTCTGGATATTGCTTATAGGTTAAAATAGAAACATAAACCAAAGAGTCATTTGGGGTTTTTCTTAAATCACTGAAGGCTTAGAAATTGCCAAGCACTTGCTCCACTCTGGACACTTTGATAGCCAACTGGCAGAACATTAGGATTATGGGATAGGGATCAAGATATTTAATCACTAACATCCTCTGTCTCCAGCCCATGATTCTAAAGGTAACATCAGTCAGTACTTAATTAAAAAGTGATATAATTTCAAACTTGTAAAGCAGTGTTTTGGGTTGTGTGAGACTACTGAAAGGGTACTTTCCAACTAAAGATTTCTTCTGCTCAGCAGATTTCTGTCCAGAATATTTTGTCTACTGTACCATTTTTATGAGAGGTCACTGAACTGAAAACAGTCTTTGGACAAAACAGTAGTACATACGTATCTGAGAGTGGTACCTATATACGGGTCCAATATTGTAAGCTGTGATCTGACGGACTCCCTGTGATTACCCAGGGAATCTTTCTATGTGGAGCTCATGAACTCAGGCTGATTGGATCAAATCGCAGTGGTATTTAGCCTCCATGGCACTGCCAAGGTTGTGTCACTCATGTCTCCTAGACCAAAGACAATCTTTGAAAGTTAAAGACTCCCCTTCACTTAGGACTGAAATATATCTACATAGTAGATCAAATGTTTTATTTTCCGCATGTTGCTACAGAAGAATGGGAGTTGACAAGCAATTCTGAGGCAGAAGACCAAAGCAACAGGATTAGTTCTGCTTCTTGAAAACTGTAGTACTCGAGCAGCTGTGGGAGACCTCAGAATAAGCCACAAGTTCTAGCAGGAGAAGGACATGATTATCATAGCAGAGGACCAGCCACATCAGTGCAGTCTCTCCCAGAAGAAAGATTTCATGAGTCAGGGGACGCTGCCCTTAGATCAGTGAATACTCGAAGGAAAACTGAGTATGGAACCACACAGAGAGGTACATATACACATACTCTTATATATATGTCCTGTGGAACTGTGCATTTTTCATGGTAGCTCAGTATACACTGATTGTCTGCCTGCAGTCTTTACAATGCCTGTTATGGCTCTTTCACGCACCCCTGAACACATGAAATCCAAACTCAGGGATGGAGCTTTTACTAGCCTAAGGCAGCGGGGCCCTTTTCTGGGAAAGTGATGTAGTGAGTAAGAAATCCAGTATCTAGTCCCAGTGCTAAAGGGGGTGAAGAAAAATATTTCATTGCAGCTTCCTCAGAACAGCTGAAACAGCAGAGAAGAAGGGCCCAGCACAGCAAATCCAACTACAGAGACCCAAAAACCATCTACCTAAAAGAAGTCTTGCTGGCCCATATTCTAGCAACACTGGGAGATGAAATGTTGGCACCCAGTCCCAGGCATCAGATCTTGGGTAGGTGCCCACCCTTAAGAGAGAGGTAGCAGCTCAGACAGCCTCACGCCCAGTATTTCATTTTGGCTGGCATTGGAAAGCCTCCAGCATAGCCTACTGGCTTTCTGCATCTCTCTCCAGCGCTACCGATCCCTCGTTATGGCCCACGTGTGGGGCTGGGTATCTGCACCAGGCTGCCTTTGCAAGTCTGTGGTAAGTTTGTGGCAGCAGAGAGTCACGGTCCAGATAACTTGCCTGATCCATCTAATGCCTCTTTTGGGTTTTCTCCAGTTTTCTTGTGCCAGGAGGAATTAAACTAACCAGAGAATACTCAGCAGGAATAGGCTGTGAGCAGCCTACCTCACCTCACAGAGCCAAGGCAGGCTCTTGGCCACAGCAGCATCAGCCTCTCTACAGCAGCCCCGGGAGTCACCAAAGCACAGCATGGCATGGGAAGTGATCTCTCCTTCCCTTGCATAATGCCGAACAAAACAAGGTCATTCCCATTAGCAGCATAGGATCAGCTCAGCGGAGTCATTTACCAGACAAGTTAACATCAACACTTTCTTCATTGTTTTACCTGGTCTCAGGGAACTGTACTGTTTCCAGGTGGATATGTGATCTCCAGGGCACTGCATCTCACCCTAGAGTGATTTACTTGCCTGTTACCCCAATACCATCCAAACCTAAGGCATAAATCATCCTAATTAATTTCTGAGAGGTGCCTGCCATAATTTCAGCAGTTGTGTAGGACTGGGCTTTAGCATGGAGTTCTTCCACTGCTGTCTTCCTCAAATGAAGCTTACCTCTTGCTGTGTATGTTGGGTAAAACTGAAGTACAGGAAAAGAAATGACACTCTACCTGACCAGCCCTTTGCCAGAAGTTACTGCACTGTAGTCTCATAAAACCTAAACTGACTTTCAAGAAGCTGTCAGCTGCTTTTGGTACAACAGATTTTGCTTCTACTAGAGCCTGGTGTAGGCTACTGGGTTACCACACAAGCTGGCACGGAGATGCAAGCAATAAAAAGCTTAGCAGTCATAAGGCACTAAACAACACAAGTAAAAGTGACTAATTAAAAGGCTTTTTAAGCTATCCTGTCATGGGTGTTTTATTTGAAAACTATTTACCGAAAATGAGCATTTCCTCTCTAATTTGTGCTCCTTCATAGGGGATTATCATCTCATTGCCACAGTTTGTATTGCTTGCTTGCACGTATGATGTGGCAGAGCATGTTTTTCAGGGCTATATTGTCTGCATCAGAGGCAAGCTGCTAGGCGTAGTGACAGCGGAAGTTCAAAATCAAGATTACTGATTGATAGTTTGCAAGTTTAGTGCTGCCTGGAGCCACAACTGTCCTGCATCCCCTCTTCTGAGTCAAGCTAGCAGACCATGCAAACCCCATGGAGTTCAACAAGGCCAAGTGCAAGGACCTACACATGGATCAGGGCTATCCCAAGTACAAACGCAGTCTGAGCGATGAGTGCATTGAGAGCAGCCCTGTGGAGAAGGACTTGGGGTTATTGGTGGATGAAAAACTGAAGAGGAGTTGGAAACATGTCCTCGCAACCCAGAAAGCCAGCTGTACCCTGGGCTGCATCAAGAAAAGTGTGGCCAGTAGGTCGAGGGAGGTGATTCTGCTCCTCTACTCCACCCTTATGAGACCCCACTTCAAGTACTGCATTCAGCTCTGGAGAGGAACCTTATGCAAGTTCAAGTGTGGAGAACTGCACCTGGGGAGGAATAACCCCATGCACTAGTACAGGTTAAATGTTGACCTGCTGGAATGTAGCTGTGTGGAGAACCTGGAAGTTCTGTTGGGCAAGCTGAGCCAGCAGTGTGCTCTTGTAGCCAAGAAGGCCAATGGTATCCTGGGGTGCATTAAGAAGAATGTGATCAGCAGGTTAAAGGAGGTTATGCTCCCTTTCTACTCTGCCCAAGTGAGGCCACATCTGGAGTCGTGTCCAGTTCTGGGCTCCCCAGTTCAAGAGGAACAGGGAACTACTGGAGGAAGTCCAATGGAGGGTTACAAAGATGGTTTGGGGATTGGAGCATCTCTCTTATGAGGAAAGGCTGAAAGACCTGTACCAGTTTAGCCTGGAGAAAAGGCTGAGGGGACCTTATCAATGCTTGTCAATATCTAAAAGGCAGGTGTCAAGAGGATGGGGCCAGTCTCTTTTTGGTGGTGCCCAGTGGTATGGACAAGGGACAATGGGCAGAAACTAGAACACAGGAAGTTCCACCTAAACATAAGGAAAAACTTAGGGTGCCAGAGCACTGCAACGGGCTGCCCCCAGATTGGCTGTAGAGTCTCCTTCTCTGAAGATTTCCAAAACCCACTTGGACACATTCCCATACAACCTGCTCTAGGTGAACCTGCTTTAGTGCAGGGGTTGGACTAGATGATCCCAGAGCTCCCTTCCAACGCCTACGATTCTATGATTATGTGAAAAGAGTACAACTTGGTGAGAAGGGTAAAAGGTCAGAAAATAATGTGGCACAAGAGCTAAAATCTTGCTCTTAGTAGATGTCCCAACACTTGTCAGTGGTTTGTTTGATAGTCTTAAAGGCAGGGCTCCAATTCTTCAAAGGTAATTTCATCTGGCCCTTTCAGGAAGCAAAAGTATTACTGAGCTGTCCTGTTATCAGTACTTCTGACTCAGTTTTATGTCAGAAAACACATGGGATATTTCCATACAGCCTTTCACACCAGACACAAGTAACTGCTGCTCCTCCCCCAAGCAGAGCCGAAGCAAATCAGGTGCAGCCAGGGCTATACAGCTGCACAAAGTTCAAGTACACCGTAACTTCAATGGCTTGCCTTCTAGTTAGGAGTTGGCTTGGCTGGTGGCAGGGGAATTTCCCCATGTCATGTCAATCCTCAAAAGATTGATAGTCCTTTGAACTCAGATATTTAGAGAGTCAGGCTTGTGAGTCTAGTGGAGGGTTTTCTGATGTGCTGAATGCTTTGGTTTGTGGCTGTTCAGACCTCTGAGGCATACCAAAGTGTCTCTTTGTGGATCTCCCAAATCAAGGATTGCTTCCTAAAATGTTTATGAATGTATTTTCCACTGGGTGCTCTTTTGGGACAAGCATGGACAAGCTCTAGGGTAAGAGCCTTCAACTGCTCTTTCACATACAGAGGGGCTCTCCAGTGACTGTAACTGTGACAGTAGAGCACACGGCAAGTAAATTATCTTATAAGCAAGACATACAATTTTGAGGTCTAAGTCAAACTCTATCTAGAAGCTAACAAGCATCAGCTGTATGGACGACGGCATTACATAAAAGAAGCCTTAACATACTCTTTTAATTACATTGCACTTCGGTAGCAACTGTAGGCCTCAATGGAGTCATGCTCCAACATGCCAGGCTCTATATTAACAAATGTCATGGGCTAGTCCTTGCCTCAGAAAACCCAGTGTACATAGACAAGTCATATTCTGAGAAGGAAGCAGAGATTCAGACAGAGATGACATGACTACCCCAAGGCCAAACAGTAGGTGGTTGGTGGGGCAGAGATTTCCCAGCACCACACTGCTCTTGAGCCTCAGGAGTCCTGGTTTTGTGCACCACAAAGTGGCAGTGGTCAACCACAAAGTTCTGCTTACTACCTGAAAGGCAAATATATGCTTCTCCTTCACATTCCAGTACCTTTTTGAGGGAGGTAGAAGAGGGTTTTTTCTCATTGACTCAATATTTTTTTGGCTAAGAAAGTTTCTGTAACTGCTTATAGAGACAAAAAAAAGACAGTTCTCTAACTAACTTCATCTTCTTCACAAGGTTGGAAGGTTGCATTGATATCCACCATATGACCAAGATACAGATGTTCCCCAAGACGCAACATTTGTGTGCCCAGTCCCAGAATGGAACACCAGAACCTCTGTCCTGTGTCTCAGTTCATAAGCACACTCCAGGAATATCGCTGTCTGTGTACCATTCACTAGACAGAAGCACCTGAACTTTTTAATCTTCATCATAAGTGCATAAAACCTTCCAGAAAAGAGAAGGTAAGAAGCAGTCTTAAGGTTATTAAAAAGAATTACAAACAGTCCCACAACCAGCTTCAAAAATCTGCTGGAAAAGAGGTGAGCGAGGCCTAGGTGACTCAGAGACTACCTAAGTCATCCATCACAGTGTGTCCAGAGCTGCCTGCATGCTGGTAACATTCCACCAGACACAGACAGAACAGAAGGCAAAGGGGAGCAGAGACTGACCTCGAGAAGTGCAGCAATGCAACAACATCCATTCTGCAGTTATTTCAGCAGGTTGAATTGTTTCACTTCTAGTAATCATATTTATGGAATCGTGTTCTTGAAAAACATTTCTACAGCTGTGGACCAGAGTCCTTTAAATATTCTTAGTCTGCTTATTCAGGGTCACAAGGCAGTGCCTCCCATTACACTAGACTTGTTGCCAAGGCATCAACAGGGGGTGAGTTAAGTGTAATTGAAAAGCACTGGCCCAGTTGTTTGATTTGTAGAGCTTATGCCAGGGTTTGAACAGCAAAAATTACCCCTCTGTGTGAAACATAAAATAAGCTGTAGGAGTGTGAGGACATATATCAGTGTCTCTCCACAGCTCAAACACGCCAAACAGTTATTGGCTTTTTTATTGACATAAATAGTAAACCAAATTAATCATTACTCCCTCAGCAGGTACTAATGATGCATTTGGCTCTCTGGCCATGTTGTGGAATGAAAAGGAGCATGCTATGAATTAACTACAAGCAATGTATTCATTACACTATGTGGGACCTGGAGAATGCATTGTTCATTTTATATAAACTACAAAATGTGATTATTACAGACCTTAGCAAGTAAAATGGCTTTCTGACTTAACATCAGGTAATAAAGTGCTCTTGCAAGACTTCTCTATTCTTGCAATGTCCATATGGACAGCAACCATGTGGAATTGCTTAATACAAGGAAGTGGATCAAAGACAGGTCTTTAGGGCTCTATCTGACTGCCCTCCACCTTAAATAACCCGTGAGCCTTATTATACTGGACAGATTTATAGGGGTAAAGATGCCAAAGTAGCTTGTAGAGTACCTTGCTAATACCAGGCATGACACTGGACAAATGCCTCACGTGGTGCCTGTTTCAGCTTGCAGCAAGGCAGACCCATGGTTTTCCAGGTTGCAGAATGATCGTGATCAATTAGAGGGTGACTTGAGTGAAAAGAGGGCAAGTCTGCAACTGCATATGCCAAGATAACAATCCCAAAGGGGATGAAGGAAATAAAGAAAATTCAATAAAGGTAGTGAAATAAATTGTATTAACTACATCACTTTGAACACAGAGTTGCCGAATATGATTATTACTTGATACAAAACAACAGTTCTTTAGTGTGTTGGTCCAAATTCACTTCCAACACAGGCAGAAGCACAGAAAATAGCACCAGTGACAACTGAGAGAAAAAAAAAAAAAAAGAGTTAAAATGACTGCTGTATTAATATATTCTGAAAAATTTAAAAAGTCATTACAAGTCCATTTATAGATATTTTCATAGCAGAATGCAATATGTCATATAAATCAACAGCTGTACTGAATGATGGACAGTTGTGGGGTAAAATTCATATTGTCTTGACATCTGTGAAGGAGCCCACCTTACACAGGCTGACTGACACAACATGGTGACTGGGATCTCAGGAAGAACATTTCCTGGAAAAACTCTGAGGTACCACACAATCCCTCCTCTGCACAGGAGCAGGAACTAGTGCCTGAAATTAGTTACTCAAAGGTTGGAAGATTGTTTTTTTCTCCTGTGGATTAATCAGTATTTAAGTTACCTTATAGAATGCAGAAGATCGAACATGAGGGACTGAGAGTGCCTGCAGTATCTTTTTCCAGCTCCCTCACACCTGGTGTCTAGGACAACGTCCTCACAGGTGGGAGGTGCAGTTTCAGATTCCCTCAGGCAGAGGAATCAGTTGAGCTCTAGGACTCGCACATCCCAGCCCCAACCACCCACCTTATTCATTAGAGCTATCGACCATGTGCTGGGCTGTAATGCCTGAGCCTAACCTTGCAAACATCCTTTAGCTCCTCAAACAAAGAAGTTCTTTGTGGATGTCAAAGCATCAGCTCTTCCCAAAAGGTTAAATAGGGCCTTGACTCCTTCAATTACTTGGCTTGGAGACAATGAGATTTAGCAGGCTAAGCAAAGCTCTGCATGTGAAAACAGCTGAACTGACACGTATTTAGTATGTTGCTGGCTTCTCCTCCCAGAAGCTTTGATCGATGTTCAGAGAGCAGGTAAAATGTGCAGTGCATGCCCAGAACTAGGATGCCGGTGGCAGTTCCAAAAAGATACCCAGGCAAAAAAAGTCTTCTAATCGGACAAAAAGGGGGATCTGTGATACAAATAACAAATACCGCACAAATCCTCCCATCTGCTGATCTAAAGAACTTTGCTGATGTCTCCTAGACGAGCTTTGCAGCCACCATGAGAGTAAAGTATTTGCTGCATTTTCAATGCCAAGAGACTGAAGCTTAGAGAAATTTGGCAAAAGCCACACAGTAAATCTGCCATGCAGAAAGAAAGTTCAAACTTTCAGCTCCTATTTGTGTCTCAGCTCCTTTGTTCTTGCTATCTCTTGGTGCATCGAGAGCAAGGACTCCATCGAAGCTACTTGTAAAAATGACTGAAGACCACATCGCTCCAGTTCTGCCCTTCTAATCCAGTCCATCTCCTGTGTCCCCTGAGAGCACTGAAATGACAGCGCAGAAGAAGTGTTAAATGACTTGGGTATTATTAAATTAAACTATTAAATCTCCCTAGGTATTAAATGACCACTCTTATTTCAGGTCATGCATTTGTATTACAATGGCATCTTTGGGATTTAGAAAAGCTGTGGTGTAGATGTTGGACAAACAGTGAGGTATAGAGGGGACAGTAATACCAGGAAATAAAATGATGACCTTCAATCTAGAGCTCAATGGCCCACCAGATCACATCTGTCCAGCTTAGCTTTCTGTAGTAGGATGGTCACATCCAAAATGCTTAGTGATGCTGAGTCCAAGCCGAGCCCCAAGCCACGGGCTGGGCAATGTCTGACAGTTGAAGCTGTTTCAGGTCCAAACCATGCTTGGCACAGCAGCAACAGGTCAACAGGACTCCGCAGACACTGCAAGAGCTGCAGCAGCAAATCTCCTCCATTTTCAGAGATGGTGCCCAATCCAGCAGAGTGCACACACAGGCTGTAAACAGACTTTTAGGGTTATCTTGGCCAGAAAAAGGCAATTTCATTTCCAGGGGCACAACAGTCCCTTCTTAGTCACAGTGGCCACCCCTGTGATCTACCAGTAGGAGGGACCCTCTAAAGCGTAACTCCTCAATATGCCAAAAAGCAGCCGGATTACTTTGATGTGATCAGTGCTGACTGTTCAGACCCATTGGCTTATTGAAGCTGATCAGAGGTTGCTTGTGTGGGTCTTGTCCAACATCAGAGCTTTGGAAAGGGTCAGTTTCAGCAAAGCAAGTGTCACCAGCAGCCTGAAGGGGCAATAACATCTTCAAATGGCATAGCTGACAGCAAAGGGAGACTTTGCTTGTGCTTTTACTGCTGAGGCACTGATTTTTTCAGTTGATGAAAAGTACTGATTGAATTTTCCTGTAAAAAGAACTGTTTCAACTACAGCACGGGCAACAACACGAGGAGAAAATCAGACAGGACAGATGCATCTGAAGGCTCACACCATCTTTGTGAGGATCAGGTTGAGAGCAGGTTAAGATCAGTCGTGGAGGTAATTTGTGACAAATGAGATTGGATTGAAGTGAACATGAGTAAATCATATCAAACAGACCACTAGCAAGCGACTGAAGAACAGCCTGTTTCAGTCATGACCGATCCGATTCATAGTCAAATTAGCAACTCAGACAATGAAAGGCTTCATATTGCATTACCCATCCATCCCAGAAACTATCTTTACACACAGCAGGAGCTTTGTCTTGTCTTCAGACCATCCCAGATCTCTGGGAGTAAGTGTGAGGAGGCAAGAACAGGAAAGGGGAAATGTACCATGAAAAAAATAAAGCATGTTTAGTCTTGTGGGCTAGAAGTGGAAAAGAGATCATAAACGAGCATAACCAAAGCACACTGACAAAAAGGAAACATTGAACCTTAAAAAGATAAATGGATTTAGTGGTGTTGTGAAAGTGTTTTTAACTTATGAGGTCTTTCTGCTTCATTATAGCTTATGAAGAAGGGTGGATATTTTTTGGTTTTACTTCTTGTCTTTTTTAAATTTGTCTTCCTCAGTTTTATTTGGCACATTCTTAAATAAAAAGGATAAGACTGGAGATTTTACCAAACTCATTTTCAAAGTATCAAAGAAGTATTTTGTGTTCTGATTTGATCTGCCACTGTTGTACAAGTAAAAGCTGGTCTAATGCAGTGCAAAGAAACACAAAAACATATCTTTGCTCAGAATTCTGCGCCAATGTAGTGACGTGCTTTAAATACTGGTTTAGAACATGGCTTAAGCGAAATCATGTTCAAATTGGTTTCAGCAATCTGACCAATTTAAAAATGTTAATTAACAGACTTTAAACTGCAGTTGTTAAATCGGTGCTAGACTGCCTCTGGAAGATGTTTCAGAGCTTCTACAGAAAACTCCCGTGGTTTATCAGCAAGCTGTTGCCATTTGTGCACATAGAAGAGTCTTTGACAATATGAGTTTAAGCAAAGCCAAAGCAGAGCTGTCAACAGTTAAAATAAAGCAGCTACCTAATTTTGACTATTAACTGCAAAAGCATGTGTTCCCTTGGGGAACAGAAGGAGCAATTTCAGAAGTGGCTGCCCCTTGCAGCTGTCCACCTCTCTGCAAGAGGCAAATTCACCATGTACGTGTTCCTCAAAGCACAGAGGAGGCTGCTGCAGCTTGGTCTGCTTGAGGAGGGATCCTAGCTAGGATGTCAAACTGCCTGCTGAAGCAACTAAGGGGTGTAACCTGTAACACTGAATACATGGGGAGCAAAGGCATCTTGAATTTCTCAGTCAAAGTTCATTAGAATACAGCCACCATTTCATTTAAACAGGGTGGCCAACTTCATAAATCACACTGAAGTGTCCTCAGGTCTAACTTAGTTGTAATGTTTACATGTAAGGAGCCCTCTTTAAAGAAAAAAAATAGAATTTAGCTTACTTTATCAATTTCTAGCACACTTCAGAAGAAAATCTAGTTTTTAAGCTGTTGGCTCCCTCTCCTTGGAGAGAGACACTTGCAGTCTGCAGGACAGCTGACATGAAAAGAGAACCAACAACTTCTACTGCCTGAGAATATAGCTTTGTAACAGCCCACTGCTGATCCCAAGAGTCTTGTGATCCCCTAGCTAAAGTCACTTACATGTCTTCCCTTCTGGTTTTTTGTTCTGAGCTCCAGCCCTGTCTGCAGCAAAGCCCTTCCCCATCCTGATTTGGTCAGCACTTTTATTTGATGAGTTAGAGGTCCCTGCTTAAAAACACCTTCCACTGAGTGAAAAACATGGATAAGAAAAACCCAATCAAACCTGCTAGTCATAAAATTCAAACACCATCCGAGGCTGCCAGGCAATTCTCTGAGATACATCCTTGTATACTCACCACATTCTCAGCAGTGGAATGAGAGCAGCAGAGACAAATCAACTAATTGCTCTGCAGGCTGATCACACTGCAGTTTTGGAAGCCTGCTCCTGAGAGCAGTTTGACCTGAAATAGGTGCTTTTAAACAGATTAGTAAGAGCTAGGCCCATCTGTTGATGATGACAATGTTGCAGGAATGTACTGTCATGGCAGCCTCATGCTAACCGTCAGGAAGGACTTTTCTTCATGTGCAAATTTACCTACACACAGATCATTGAAAGTTACGCACAGCAGAGTAGTCTCTCTTTGTTTTCAGGCTGCATGCTCCAAAGATCTCCTCAACTACAAAAAGCTGTAGGAGACATCTCAGCAAAACCAAGAAACCTGGCCAAACTCAGAGAGCTCCTGCCACTGTGATATCTTCACTACTATCAAATAGGATCCCTGAGCGCCATAGCCTACCGGCTTTTCCTCCTCTTTCACATTTGTTACTTGTTAGTCTCTCATGATCATGTTCTCCAACTAAACCACAAACTTTCATGACTTTTTCTCCTCTGAGACAGGGAGTCACTCCGGTTCCTAAAGTGCAACAAAATGAAGCAGAGTTTAAGTGACTTTCAAAAATGCATAGGAGAGTGGAGGTAGAAACTACAGCTGCAGTTCAGTTCTACAAACCCAGTGTCCTGATTGTAAGACCATCCTTTCTTCCAGACACTCAGCTTTAAGGGGAAGTCAAGATAAAAAAGAGGTTTCCAGCTACGCTGTGCCCCACCACTGCCTGCTCTGCAGGGCAGGAAACATCATTGTTATTCTGGGCTGGGCAATCCCCACGCATCCATCTCTGCAGTGAAAATACAGCCAGCATCAGTAGCCACAGCCAAGGACACCACTGTGGAAGATACCATGTTGAAATGGATGTCTGGGATATTTGTGATCATTAGAGTTGAGGGTATCTCTGCTCCCGGAACACTTCAATGTAGCGTTCTACAGTCTTCAGCTCGCTCCCTTCCCTGGCTCCTGGCTGCTCTGTAGTTGAGTGTGGCAACATTTTTGCTTGTGTGTGGAAAAAGAAGAACACAGTGGAACATCCTTTGCAACTTATCACATGAATGGGAACACTGCCTCCATTCCCATCTTCCTCAATGGACTTTAATGACATAAATCCTATAGCAACTAAAAAGACACAAAGGTCCCATCTGCTGCCAAAGCCCTGGGAACAGGGAAGATCTGGGGACTCCAGGACGAGACGCAGAAACAGAAAATAATCCTGCACCTGGATGCACATTCGTGATGGCTTTTTGAAGACTGTCACTAGAGTGCCAGGACTGTCCTAGACTCCAGGGCTGTCCCAGGTAGGCTTGTGACCCTTTACGCATTCGAGCTCTCATGGGTATAATTCCCGCTGCCTTCCAGCAATGGTTGCATTTTGACAGTGTGCAAAACAACAGATCCCCATCCGAATGAGCAGGCCTTTCTGCCAAAAGGCTCAATCATTCAAACAGTCTCATAGACCTTGCGGGGGCCGATCCGATGAGTAAGGACTAGTCCCATGAGTAAGACCCATGGGACTGGACGCAGCTTGTCATTTTTGTTCAAGTGCGTACAGGCCTGCTAAAGCTGACCTGCAAATTGTGAAAAAAAAAGGCAAAGAATAAAGGTTACACTGTCCTTTCTTCTGAGGCAAACCCCAGGATACCTGAGGCACTCTTCTCCCATCGTACCTCCGTGGTCTCTCCAGACAGCCCTGAACTTGGCGTTATAGTGCCCTTGCCTGAAACGAGAACGTCATTTGACAATTTAGATGAGCCCTACCAATTTGCCAAATCTTATTTGCTCTCCTTACTTTACCTGGAGTCCCTCCAGTGCAGTAGTCAACTTGTTAAACCCCTTAGCACGTACTTAGAAACAATCTTCTTTAAAAACACGTGCAGAAATGTTAATGCCTGCATGGCAAGGAGGGCTGGAGCAGGACCTGCAGGCAGGTAACACCACCGGCTTTCCTCTGATCAGACACAGCCCTCCATTTTCTAGAGTGGGTCTGAATAGAGCCGACCTCTTGCTATAGTGACTTGGATGAAACAATTATCCTTTAGAAATGTTTTTACTGATCCTACAGCAACTGAATAAACTCAGACAAAGGAGAGTTTGCTGAAGGCAGATGTGCAATTCACATTCTCTGCTATTTCAATGACTTCTTCATACAGGGATGTTCACAATAATGTTTGTGTACCATGTGGGACAAGAAACATAAATGTAACTTGTGCAGTGTCAGCAGCAACGTTAGTTTCTAGGAATGAAGAGCAAACCAAAGCACACTGTAAATGCTGGTTTAGCAGGGAAAGCCCCGAGACAGAAATGTCCTGATTTGAGTGAGAACGGAACTAACTCTGTTCATGATTTTACTTTTCAGCTAAGTTCCTTTAACTAACGGCACTGTGAAGTTAGCAGCATCTTTTCGCAGGCAGTGCCTGCTTCTAGCAGTGGTAATGTCCGATGTTTAGAGTTAGTACTAAGGACTGGTGTGCAGAGCAAGGGCGCTGCTGGAACTTGTGTACCGCATTGGGGAGTGCAGAAAGTAAAAGGCTGCACCTGCAGGGAGGAGCAGACAGGACAGGTGACTCTAAACTGACCAACAGGGTATTTCATCCCACAGACGCCATATTCAGCTGCTGGGGGCCCTTGCTCGGTTGTTCTTGGCTCGGGGGCTCTTGCGAAGGGCCCTGACTCAGATTCTTCCTTGTTTCTTCAATGGCCAGCATCCAAGGAGGACTTTGTCCAATCTGCCTTTGGTCCTGATCTGAGTGTTCCTGAATCCAGTACCAGAATCCAGCTCCTGAACACGGTTCCCATCTGCTGCTGGGCTGAGTCTGGGACTTTCCCAGTGCCTGCTCCACAGCATCAGTGGATGTAATTACCATTGGGGTGGGGTTGGGTTTGATATTGATTTTGTGTATATTTATATATTTTTGTATATATTCTATTTTATTATTATTTTTCATTTTCATTAAAGCTGTTCTAGTTTCCTTTTCTAATCATTAAGTCTTTCTCCCTTATTCCCTTTCTCTTCCCCTGCAGAGAGGGAGGGAGGTTAACAGAGAGTGTCTATTATAGGTCTAGCAGACTGCCCTGACCCTAAACCGTGACACAGGAGTCATTGGAATTTGCCAATGAATATGTGTTTGCATTCTTCCTACTTGTACTTGCATGTCAGTCTCAAAGTAGTTATCACCAAATAGCATATGCATCCAAGATGCATATTATCAGCTCTTGTATGTACACATGATCATTTAATTTCCTGATCTCTCTGAAACACCTCCTGCCACACAGCTGACACAGGACAAAAGAGAAGAGAGAAAACATCACTGGTGACACTGACCTAGTAAAAGGTTTGCTGTGGCCAGCCTGTTTACAAGTGATTACTACAGTGTGCTGATTAAAGAGATTATCTTTATCTCTTTATAAGAGATTTATCTGCTGTGATTGTGTGCACGTAAATACCTCACTGCAAGTAGCTGGAAGAAAAGCTATAGCCAGATAATACCAGATCCAAGACCCAAGTATTTGAGATGAGTAGCAGAAAATCTCTTAGAAAGCAAAGAATGTCTAGCCAGATGCCACTAAATCTCAGCTAGGTAATATTTTATCTGACAAAGACAGTGCCCAATCCCCATCTGGCAAAAACTGGCAAAGCTCCAGTGACCAACTAAAGAGCTGGCCTACATCCAACAGAAATCCCATCTTTCCCTTCTGCTTCCGAAATAAATCAGGCAGAAAGTCAGGAAATCTTGCAAAGTGTTAGAAGTGAGCTAATGACTGTTAGAGGTTGTGGTAGGTTGCCATAAATCAGATTTTGCATTAGCCTTTGAGAGGCTCTCTGGAGCCATGATGACATATTATGCAGCGTACACAACACGGCTGCAGTAGGTCATATCAAATCTATAATGTTGCAGGCATGAAGCAGGGAGAAAATCCAGACCCACATTATTTTTTACAACATCATTAGTTCATGTGTTGCTTGAAGATTAAAGGTTACATGAAGTGATGTCATGTCCACCTCCAAATAAAAATCACAAGGGAACAATTTGCACCATTGCCAACCATGAAGTGATGGAAGGGCCACCCGAGGCGATGTGGATGCAGGGAGCCAGAGCAGAGACTTCAGCAGCTGCTGCGCTGCCCTGATGGAGCAGCTACAGCTCTGAGACACAAGTTCCTCCCACAAAGCTTTCCCTGTAAGAAGGACGTTTTGCCCAGTTGCTTGGTACCCTTGGAGTCACTGGGGGATGGAAGTGTTTAAATTGAGTTGTTGCAAAAACTGGAACTTCAGAGCAATCCGTGACAGCCAGGTTTTTTGTGATCAGCTCTCTGGCATGACAATACGGGAAAAGGCCCCTTTTTACTCTGGGCTCTGGCAGAGGAGCTCTAACAAATTTCACTACGGTGACTTAAGACATCTTTTATCTTGCAGCAGATCCAGGCAGACAGGGCTGACAACTGCACCTCAGTTGCCCAGCTCATAGCACAGGGAGTTAGCTTGTCCACCACACAGGCCAGCTGAAGGCACTCACGCAGCTCTGCTACCATATTGCCTCATCCAGAACCCGGGCCAGCAGGACAGTTTGAGGGGTGATGAGGAGGAGGACAGTGCTGCAAAGTGATTCAGTGACAAAATCACCCTGGCCAAACCAAGAGCTATAGTGCACAACTCTTGCGGCTTGAGGTTTTCTAATGTGGTGTTGCTAGTACCTTCAGGCCTTAGGAAGTCCCACTCAGGAAGGATTACTTGCAATGGAGGTTACTGACAGCCCTAAAAGCAGCAGCTGTTCATTACAAAAGAGGAGAAGCATCTAGAGGAAATGCCAGTGAGCATCGTCTTTGTTGATTTGCCTGTCAGCTCGTGCTAACCGGTGGCAGATCTCAAGCTTAAGTGACCCACACCATAGAGAGAATTAAAGCTCACTTTTCCCCTCTCCAGATCCTTTCTCCAGCCCTTGCTTTGGACTTCTGTGTCCCTGCAGTGGAGCCACACAGCTTCTGCCTCCTTTTGCACATGTTTCCAGTTGAAAGGGATATGAGCGGGTGGTGAGGTGTCCCAAGACAGGTTGGTAGGACCAGGAATCCATTGGCCGTGTGCTGGCAGCTCCCCATGCCCCTGCCCTGGCTGAGCTCCTAGGGTGGGCTGAGGCAGGGCTGGGCCAGCAGGCTCTGCTTCAGACCTTCATCTTCATCAGAACCCCTGAGCTAGCAGAAGTCAGGGTAGAGGCCTCAGGGCTGCTCACAGCATTGTCTTTTACGGATGGTTGCTCCCTCCAGACACCAAAGCCATCAAGTTTCTTTGCCAGAGCTGGAAGCTGAAAAGGTAGATGTTTTCTTTCTGAGAAGCAGGGCTTAAACACAGAAATACTTTAAAAGAAAGCAGTTGTTCTTATCTTCTAGTTCAGTGAGGGCTGTCCAGAAGACCGAACTGTGGCCCTTTCTTTTCCTCTTGCTTGCACTGGTACAGAACAAATCAAGATCTGCTACCAAGCCTTGAGATAAAAGGAGACTCTTGCAAAAAAAAGCCTTTAACACTGAATGTAGAGTTTTATTAGAATAAGAAAAAAACAAGTTATTAACACTATTCTGCCTCTCTCCGTGCCCCTGCTGGGGACATACCCAAATTACTCCCATCTGCCACTCTGCAGTAAAAGCAGCAGTAATCCATAGATTTTTGCAACTATGATTAATTCTATCTGGGAAGGAAGAAAATCTCTGAATTCAATGAAGAAGTTACCACATACAAAAGAGGTGTTGCCTAATAGTGGCCCACTTTTATTTTATTAGGACTATAACACTGAAATTAGTTGCTAATGTTTTGAGGTCTGCCTTTGATCTTAATAATATATGTGGTGAGAACTGGACAAATCGGTAATTGTCTCCAGCTGGAGACAAAGCAGTTAGAGGAGAAGCCATTTCAGGATCCTCTGTAGTTGCTTAAGTAAATCCTAGGATTACGGACATGCAAATTTTACTGGGGAAGGGAACAGAGGAGGGGCTTACAGTGCTGAACAGAAAAACAAATACAAATTATTTTAGGTCAGCTAGAAACTAAAAATGCTAGATTCTAATTAATTTCAAGAAAATTGAAAACTCAGTTTTGGCCTGCTCTAGCTGCGGTGAAGGCCATTGGCTGAGTTCACAGCTGTAGGTGACAAACCTAGCCAAAAGTTTTGTCAGAGCTAATACAGAGAGCAAGAAGAGACACGACAGAGAATCGGTTTTGGAGGTCTCCTCTGCTATGTGAGAGCAAATGTGGACAGAGACCTGTCTCTGAGCAGTGTCTGTGAGTCACTTCCATATACCATTCTGAGTGGAGTTATCTCAACCTCACCTGATGGAACCGTCCTGCGACCTGCAAATTATTTATGTATTAATTTGCATGCAAATGAGTAATGCTTCATAGAGGAATATTTAACCATAGGCTATAGACTACTTGTTTCCTTCTCCAGTCCATGCTAAAATTTTGTGTAAAGGACACTCGTCCTGCTTGCTGAGCAAAGGGGAGCCCTGCCCCCAAAACACATTGTTCCTCAGAAGTGACTTCTCTAGTCAACTTGTGTAAGAGCCCACAGCCTTCTTGCCCCTGTTGTGAGTGGTGCCCAAATCCTTCAAGTGTCCTGCATAAAAAATCCAGGGAATTCAGATCAGAATTTAAACACATCAAAACTGCACTTAACAAAAAAAAATTGCTTCCTATAACACTCATTAGGATCCTGGTTACGATGTTGCAATGTAATCATTGATTTCCCTAATGCTGGCAGCTAATAAGGACACACAAACAATAATGGGCTGATACCACATCATCTCTCTCCTGCGATGGCTCCAGGATGTGCCTAGCTAAAATAGATGGGACTATTTATGGTCTATCTGTGTTAAATACAGAAGTAGTTTTGAAACAGCGAAGATTATGTCCTGTCAGGCTCTGTTTTCTAGCAAGATTACAGAAACACCACCTTCAAGAATACTAGCAGTCAGACTGGCATTCCTCCAACCAGGTTTTGTTCCACAAACACATTGCTTATGCTCTGAGTTTTTGTGCTATGCTTGTGTTTAATGAATGCAAATGACATAACAAAAAAAAACACAACAAAAAAAACCATGAATGAAAGAAACACGCTCTCTAACACTTCAAAGGTTGTCAGCAACAGTTAAAAACAATCTGGAAATATTTTCCTTTGTTGCTCTGGTTTCAAAAGCGTTAGGGAAAGATATTGCCCCATAGGAAAAGGAGAGGGCTTGTGGAGGTGGAGCACATTTATGGACTGCAGGGAACTGTTTGCAATTATTACTTGTAGAACATACCTTAATGGAACCACGCTGAAGTGGTTTACTTGTGGTTCAAAGACTGGGTGTTACTCATATTTTATATGTGGTAGGCACTATGAGGTTGACTTGGTCAGGAGCCATCAAACACTTCTGACTGCTCAGCCTCATAATATGCATGATATGGCCATGGAAATCATCTTCAGATTTCTTCACAATAGCTAGTCAGAACCTGGAAGCTGTTTCGCCTCTGAGGAGGGATTTCCAGGCTTGGGTATTTGTGGTTAGAGATAGCTCCAGTCTCCTGGACTGAGAGTCGATGAGCTGGACTGAAAGTTAGAGGTTCAGCTATCTTCCTGGCAGTACTACTTGTCTGTTAATAACAGAGGACCTCAAAGTCACTCCCTGGAAAAAGTGTCTGTAGCTCACACATATCTTGAGGCATTTTAAAGAGAATGTAGGGGAATACGCATTACTTCACTCTTTGCCTATACCTTTTCTTGATAGGTCTAATTTTCAAATGCCAGTTCTTGCTAAGTTCTTTGAGTTCCTTGGAAGCTCAATTAAACTCTGTAACTGCAAACATATAATTCTTGTGGGTATTTTTTCCACGTTTTTCTCCCAGCATAGTCTGTGAGCTCTTCTAGTCTGTTGCTGTCGATTTTCAATGCTATCTACAAGGATTTGTTTTGTTGAGGGAGAGGTAGCAAGAGGGAGACTCAGTCCATGTTAACTTCACCACTGCATTGCTTGAAGAAGATGCACTCAGAAATTCACGTAGCTGTCCTCTCTACCATCAACATCACTCTCTATCTGGCAACAGGGCCCTGCAGGTTGGCTTGTAGTCCAAAACCATACCAAAAGGAGAAACCAGGAGCAATATGTAGGGGTGAGACTGTTACCTGTCCTGTAAACAAATTCCTGTTCTGTCCTTTTTCCCATGGAAAGCTCTTGGGCCAGATATGTTGTGAAACTACTTCTTACATGCTTCATCTGGACCTTCAACCACTCTTGCTGCAACGTTATAACAGCTCATACCTACAGGCTCAGTGGTTGCAATTCCTTTCCCACAGGGCTTGAGGCAACTTTATTCTGCCACTTGTACTCCTCTGTAGGCAGGCTGCCAGTAGCACAGCAGACTGACAAGATGTTGGCTCCAGCACCTACAAACCCAGCTTATGGTTTAGCCTGGCCTTTGAGTCACATCCTGGCATGTCTGCTCTGGTGCACTTTAGAGGTGTAACTCACTCTCAGTCTCCCCGTGATTGCAGTGGTGGGAAGATTACATGCTGGCCATGGGCACTGCCTTTGTTTCAGTCTTTGTTTCTCCTTAGTAACCAGGACCACTTTCTGTCACATCCTGATGACAGCCTAGAGGTGGGAAGTGGAGACGTAGGCACTTTCACTCACCATTTCTACAGAATTGCAGGCAATGTGCTCTCAGTGATGTTCTGAGGTCCCTGAGTCTAACTTCACTTCTGAAGCAAGATAAGCTCTATCTACCCCACATCAGAGAGATATTTAGCTAACCTGCTTCTAAGCTCCTGTGATGGAAATCTCACAGCCTCCAGCATGCTCACAGCAACATGCAAATATAGGCAGACCAAAGTTACTTGCTCCATTGCAAATACATAAGGGAGGATATAAGGAATGGGGCAAGTACAGAGTGATCTTTTTCTAAACATGTGCTTCCAACTTCAGGCAGTCGCTGGTTTAAGGATTTCTGGAGCTGGAGCTGGCATCCAGGTTCTCACGTACAGTAAGTCTCAATAGATTTATCACTTGTGAGCATATCTCATCCTTTCTGGAACTAGTACCCATCTTTGGCCTCCATAATAGCCTCAGGTAACTAGATTCATAATGTGCGTATACATAATATACATAAATACTCCATACATTTGTCTTAAACCTGTTGCCTGGTAATGTCATTTGATGGATTGTTTTGTAACCTTCCTCTATACACCGTTACAACTATTTTATAGGCTTCTATCATATGGCTGCTCAGCTGTCTTTGTTTCCAAGCTGAAAAGTCTCACACTATTTAATCTTTATTTGCAAGGAAGCTCTTCATGTCTCTTAGAAAAACATTGTTTCTCTGCAGTGCAGTTATACCACACCCTGCCTTAAAGTGAGATGATCGAAACCAAACATAATAGCCAAGGTACAGAAGCTCTAGGGGTTTAATGTATCGTGTGGATGTTTATTATCTTTTTTTCTTTTTTCTCTTCTTCCCCTCTCATTTCCAATGTCATTTGATTATTGCTGAACACGGAATCAATGTTTTCAGAGAACTTTCTCTGGTGACAAGATCTTTCCTGAATACTGATAACGAGCTGAGAACTCACCGGTGTGTCCCTGCAGCAGACTGGATTTTCCTGCCTGTTTCTCTTACTTTGCAGAGCTCATGTGCCGCTGCTGTGCTGCAGCATGCCACCGTGACAACTGTCGCTTTGGCTTCTACCCAAGTTTACTGACTTCTCCCACAGCTCTTTGCAGCTTGCTTAATGTTTTTGTTTTCCTGAGTGATGATTTATCTTTCCAAAATCACTTAAAAATACATGGAAGAGCACAAGGCTCCACACAGGTTTCTGTGAGGGAAACTGCCCGTTTACTATCACTCTATTTTCTATCTATAACAACTTGTCAAGCCACAGGAGGACCTCTAACCCCATGAAATCCAACAGAAACCAAGCCTAGTTTCCAAGCAAAAGACAAAATATATAACTAATAGCATTTCAGAAAGTGAAGTGTACTGAATTGTTTGCATGTTTATGGATATCTCAAACATGGGACAGTTTCTGCACAAGGAATAACTGAACAGTTCAGGACTTTAGTCTGGATAAGAGATGACTTAAAAGGGTTGTGAAAGAAGTCTACAATATCACAGAATCACAGAATGTTAGGGGTTGGAAGGGATCTCTAGACATTATCTCGTCCACCCCCCCTGCCAGTGCAGGATCACCTAGAGTAGGNATTTTATAGGCTTCTATCATATGGCTGCTCAGCTGTCTTTGTTTCCAAGCTGAAAAGTCTCACACTATTTAATCTTTATTTGCAAGGAAGCTCTTCATGTCTCTTAGAAAAACATTGTTTCTCTGCAGTGCAGTTATACCACACCCTGCCTTAAAGTGAGATGATCGAAACCAAACATAATAGCCAAGGTACAGAAGCTCTAGGGGTTTAATGTATCGTGTGGATGTTTATTATCTTTTTTTTTTTTTCTCTTCTTCCCCTCTCATTTCCAATGTCATTTGATTATTGCTGAACACGGAATCAATGTTTTCAGAGAACTTTCTCTGATGACAAGATCTTTCCTGAATACTGATAACGAGCTGAGAACTCACCGGTGTGTCCCTGCAGCAGACTGGATTTTCCTGCCTGTTTCTCTTACTTTGCAGAGCTCATGTGCCGCTGCTGTGCTGCAGCATGCCACCGTGACAACTGTCGCTTTGGCTTCTACCCAAGTTTACTGACTTCTCCCACAGCTCTTTGCAGCTTGCTTAATGTTTTTGTTTTCCTGAGTGATGATTTATCTTTCCAAAATCACTTAAAAATACATGGAAGAGCACAAGGCTCCACACAGGTTTCTGTGAGGGAAACTGCCCTTTTACTATTACTCTATTTTCTGTACATTTTACTGGTACATGGGGTTGTTCTTTCCCAGATGCAAGACTTTACATCACGAGTGTTGTCACAAAGAGGATGAAAAGGAGACACCTGTTTCACTGTGTCCTCAAAGCCAAGAACTAGAATGAAGCTCAGTGAAGCCATGGAGCCAGGCACAGCGCTAGTAATAGGAAGTGTCTCACTGCAGTGGCAGTAGATGTTGTGGACGCTAAAATCAGCAGACTTCAAGGGGAAGCTGGAGGAGTACACAGAAGCTGAAATACCAAGGACTCAAACCATATCCAGCTAAGATTGTCCCCAAGCTAAATAGTGCTGAGAGCTCGGTGACTATTAGGTAGGAGCCGCTGCTGTAGAAACAAGTGTCGCATCTCCAAGCAGACATGGGTTACACCATAACTATGCGTTGCTCGAAGAAAAGTTTCATAAGAGAATTACCAACTCATCTGAAGCTGCAAATGTTCAAAGGGTTTTCATCTCTCCCCAAGTGCTCCAACAATTTGTAATCCCTTTGCCCTTGTCTAATCCTATAACCATGTTAAAAACCTGTGCAGTCACCTACAGATACTGAACCTGTTCTCCAGGGAAAACTTTAAAGCCTTCTACATGCAAAACCCAACCAATACCGGCACTTAAGACCCAAACTGTTCCTGATTGTGGCTGCAGTCATCTTCGTAAGCAGGAACGGTAGTTTTAAGGGCACAGGCCACACAAAAGCAGATTCTGTTGATCTCCTTCAGCTCACAAGAAAAAAAAAATATCAGTGAATTGTTTTGCTTATTTATAACTATTTTTTAAATATTACCCCCTTTTTTTTTTCAAATTGTATTTTCTCAGAGAAAAGGGTGTCTTTGGTGTAAATCCTTAGCAACAGCAACAGAGGCACAGAGATGTTTTGACAAATACTATCTCTAATTGCATCATCAATTTCATAGCAGGGAATGCACCTTTTTCTTTACCTGCCTTCCGTGTAAGGCAGAACCCATTTACATTTAACCACTTTCCTGGTGTATTATGTGCCGTGCTGTCAGGAAATCAAAGCAAAGATATAAAAGGTCTTGTCCATCAGCACAGACCAAAACTTCAGCTTCTTTCTGCGCTATTTAAGACAATACTCTGACAGAGCCACTCAATGCATTCAGAAACTTTCACCTTGCTCTACTGTGACATGATCCTCATCTCATCCCTTCTGATCTTGGGACCCACCATGACGTATATTGGGAATGGATGTGAAGTGAGGGAGCAGCAGAAATCCTACAGAGCTTCCAATGTTTTCTTGCATCCTTCTTCCACCTTGGTAAATTACTTGGCAACCAGGAACAGGGTGTATGCAAAGCATAGGGCAGATCAGACTCCCTGAGGAGGGCACCCTGTTAACCTTGTACGCTACTCAACTTTGGCCTCTGTCACAGTGCCGGAATCACGGGCTACCCTGCATGGCCACCATTAGGGGACACGGAAGCAGCTGTTAGAGCCAGTGAACTCACCACACCTTAAGAGCTGTCTTCCCTTACCTCAATACAACACACTCCTCCCCTGGAATTCTACCCACCAGAGCAACCAAAACCAACAGGTAGCCAGTAAGCCAGACAGTACCTTGCAATTGTCACAGTAAACATATGGCCAACGCCATCTCAATACATGTAAAATTCCTTTGATGGCAGTGAGAGCGTCACTTGTGTCAAAGCAGAAGGATTGACCCTGTTGTTTTGGAGGTTGTGTAGGTGGAAAAAACAAGACCTGCAAGTAGAATAAAAGCCTGAAGAAAATGAATTGAGAAATTACCCAGTAGCAGTTCAAAGCCCTCCATGTGGGATAAAAGCCAGTTTATGTCTTAAAAGATCTAAGAAATGATTCAGTAATAGTTCACCCTGTGCAATGTGTTCCCTGTAATTAATGTAAGCAGCATTCACAAGAGCCAATGCAAATAAAGTACTGGTCATTCAAATTACCTCTCCGCCTTTGGACTGCTTTCCTTACGTACCAAATTAAGAACTTTCAATTGAGACAAAGTAAGTCTCTCTCAACAGTCACATGCTAGCCAAACCAAGCTACAGATCTGTTGTTGAGAGATTGGGAGTATGGTCACCATAGCTAGCTCCCATGGTATCGTTGCTTCGCTGGTAAAATCGCAAGAGATCCCATTGATATAACAGAGCTTCCTTCTTCCAGTGCTTGAAATCCATATGCAAAACTATGTTCAAATAAAACTGTTTTGAGTAGCTTCCAAATTTCTTTTTTTGTTTTGAGGCATTTGCATCAGATGCTTTGAGACCAACACTGAAATGCCTCAGAATCATTATTGTCCCTTGTTTATTCTGTCCTTCTGCCTTAGGGTTTAGTCCTCCTTTCTCTGAACCCAGTGTCCCGCTTTTCTATGAGACTATGAGACCCTAAATATTTATGAAAGAAAATAAAATCTACTATGAACTAGTTTGGTTCTATGGCTTTTTAGCTTGGTGGTGAGGAACATTGCCTAGGCCTCACAGGGAGCTTGTGGTACCCTTCTGAAACACCAAAGATTGCTTTTAGACATATCGGCTTCAAAATGCACTGACATACCGAAGGCTTTCAAGAAAGAGGAGGAAGATTGCTCAGAGAATGCTTGGTAGAGGAAAATCTAGAAGCATGGCTGTTGCTGAGCTCTTAGGATAGCCTTGAGCTAAAGATTTCTGAGCTGTGGTCAAAGCAGGGATAGGCCTGTCTTCTTAGATCCAAGCACTTTTGAACTCTCAGCATGCCTGGAGGCCAGTCAAAATTCTTGCATTAGCCAAGGGACAGAAATTTTGCCCTATAGGAATTACAAAATCTACTATAGTAGAACTTTATTTGCTATACAAGTATCTTACACAATGACAGATTTTTAATCCTATCTGGTTCTTCAGCCTGGTTTGTATCTTAACATATTACTTTAGATGCAATAACGCATTACTCAGTGTGGTGAGACAGACGAAGTGATGCATGAAGCAAGCCAGAAGTGGGGTTGTCTCAAGTCAGAAGGACAAAATCTTCCTGTGATTCCACGTAGCTCCTATCAGCTGTCACCAAAGCCCAACTACACTAGGAAAAAAACCCATCAGCACTGACAGTTTTCATTCCCACTATTCCTACTTAGTGCAGTTACTGGTAGGATTTAACAGCTAAAGACAGCTTGAAATGAAGAGGTTGTCTACCAACTTCTTAAAACTGCTTTGTGCTCTGAATAGTATCCACTAAAAACATTTTCCATCAGCTGAAAAGAGGCTGGGAAATCTGTTGCTGAGAGCTGCTGTGGGTGGTCACTTTCTTGGAGCTGTCAGTGTCAAAACATGCCTATCCAGCAGGAAGGGGAGATAGCAAGGGTTCAGACAACTCAGCACTTCAGCAGTCACAAACTGCAGGCACTTCAGACGGCTGCTCCACATGGGTACTCACTGACTCAGGCTTTGTGACTGTAGTGCCCACATATCTAACCCCAAATACCTTCAAATGTTGGGGTGGGGGAACCAGGAAAAAGTTTGATAGTATTTGCATTACTATTTCTGCCTTACTGGCTCCAGTAATTTAGTCACGCTGGCTGAAGGAATTAATTTAAAAGGCACTGATGTGCAAGAAACCAGAGCAAGTTGGTACAGTATCCTTTAGGAGAAAATAGTGGTAAAATTAAAAGCTAGAATGTCTTCAGTGAAAGCCCCAAACTAGAAAAGATTAGTTTCAGTTCTTGAAAATCTGACATTCACATTGAGAAGCTCTTTTCTCCAATGGAAACTGTTTTAAGAGAAACATTTGTCCAGATCACAAATGATTTTCCACCTCTTCTCAATCCTTTCCTTTCCAGCTGCCTTACTAGACAACTACTCTTTATCCAAACTACCTCCTTCTATGAGAAATTCCTCTAATTTTCCAGGTAGTGGTGGCCTCTTTGAAGGAAGGAGCTCTGATTCCCCAGATCTTCGGAGGCAAGGAGAAACAGTATCTCTTAATTGACACAAAAGGTCAATTACTTTTCTGTGATTAAGAGGAAGCATGTAAGGACCACTAGAGACCAAGACAGACATTCACCATTGAGCATTAACCAGCAACCCCGCCCTCATGTCTATTCAAAATGCCACCACTGAAGTCAGCTTTCATTCCCACCATTCCGTGGAGACTGCCAAGCTTTAGTGTCAGGGCCGTCTGCTAGACCTATAGCAGATGCTCCGTGTTAATCCCTCTCCTTGCCCAAAGGGGAAGAGAAAGAGAATAAGGGAGAGACTTATCAATTAGAAAAGGAAACTAGAAGAGCTGTAAAGAAAATGAAAACAATAATAATTAAATGGAATATGCAAATATATACAAAATCGCTATCAAACCCACCCCCCTGGATGGCAACTACGTCACAGTCACCACTGATGCTGCGGAGCTGGCATGGGGAAGTTGCAGACTGGGCCCAGCAGGAGATGGGAAATGGGTTCAGGAGCTGGATTCTGGAACTGGATACAGGAACACTCAGATCAGGTTCAAAGGAGTCCTGTTTGGACACCAGCTACTGAAAAAGAGAGGGAGAGGAAGAAGTCTGAGCTTGACCCTCGTGATCCCTCAGCTTTCTACCGAATATGATGTATACGGGATGGAATACCTCGCTGGTCAGTTTAGGGTCACCCATCCTGTCCGCTCCTCCTGCAGGTGTGGCCTTTTACTTTCTGCACCCTTCAATGTGCTACACAAGATCCAGCAGTGGCCTTGGTCTGCACACCAATCCTTGGTAGTAACTCTAAACAATATGCTGTTCACTACAGAAAGTGCAATTAAAAGAGACTGAGTTGAAAAGTAAAATCACTGAACATAATTGTTCTGTTCTCACTCAAATCAGGACAGAGGTCAAGCGTTTCTTCAACACCTGAAAAAGCCTCATGCCTCATCTCTGCTCTGGAGAAGTTTCCATCTTCATCCAGTTTTTACTGGAACCTCTCAAGGTTTGAAAGACTGATCACAGAAATGAAGGATCATCTCCTTTGAATTTTCCTAAAATAACTTTCTCAACAGCTACATGCACATGTGTGACAATACACATGATGTTCTAGCCCATTTCTATACTTGTAAACTGAATAGTGTCAGGCCCTGTCCCAAGCACCAGAGCGTGATCACCTATGTATGTTCTGCTTCTAGTAATACTGAAATCGCAGCAATGTAGTTACCATGACGTTGTGCAAAAGTGATTTGTTGTAACCTGTCTAAAATATCTCAGATCGAGGATATTTATTTGCTGTGGAGATCTGTTTAAAATATTGCCTCATATTTTCAGTGCAACAGTATCATCATCTCGTTGGGCAATCTCCTGTTTACATCTGGGAAAGGAGAAAAAACACAGTAGCTGTGATGGGAGTGTTGCAAACTTCCTTTTTGATTCAGTTTACAAGAATATCAGCAAAATCCTAATAGCCAAGATAATTACTTTTCATGACATCCTCATTTGCATAAGGTGATTAAATCCTTACAGGTAAGCAGGTGGTCTTTTATGACCCCTACTGTATGCACACCGCTTGTGATATAAAATTGCAATATTACAAAGGATAAAATACACAAGAAAATATATTTACAGAAGAAACGCTGGCAAATGGAATTGACAAACTGTTCATTACTGAAGTCAGCCGATATATAATTTGAACGCTCTTCTATGTCGAACCTTTTGTGCAATTGTACAAAATGTAATGCAATTGTGCATGAATAATTACATGCTGCAATTCTACTAATGCAGTAGTAAAGGTCTTGAATAAATTATAAACCACATCTCCCCATAAAACTTGCAGATCCTTACTGAAGTAGAGCTAGCACAGCCATACAGATGCACACAGAACAGTAAGAGTGGAATTTTTGGGGGTTAATGCAACACTCCCCCCTGCCTATCACCAACAGCGTGCACAGGAGCGTGTGCCAGCCCTCCGAACCCCCACCTCTGTGCACTGTGATGTCACAGCTTTCCACATCTCCAAGTTCATACAAATCCATTCTGATCAAAGTGTGCCTACACACAACCCAGATATTATTACCATTTAAGTGCTCATTCTCAAATCTGTGCTATATCTGTACAAATTTGTATTATAGATCCTGATATTAATAGAAAATCTGGAGTGTAGAGATTGGCATCCCACAAGAGCGAGCCAGATGTTAAAACAAGAGATAATAAGTAGGAGAGACAGAGCAGCTTTGGCAGAAACTGCTGTAGGGAAGGGAAGGGTGGTTCCAGGAATTGAGAGTATAAATTTTGATTAGGGCTGGGCTGGTATTTCCCACTTCAACTGCCTAGTTTTCTCTTTAACAAGGAAATGGGACTTTCACTTTTGCTCCACTCAATGAGGAATTAAATGGGGACAGGGACATGCATTCATAAGCAAGCTGATCCAAATGTCACTTGTAAGGCATGACAACAGTGGGAACAATAGTCTATTAAACTCACACCTGATCTTGCTGTAAAATCATTGTACTTAAACTCTAATTGAATATAACTGTCAAAGGAAATGTACCACTTATCTCTGCAATTATTTCTCTCAAATGGTAAAATTACTCCTTTCTCAACATGCTCAGGGTCAATTTTCACTCCTCATACATGCAGCAGAGTCTAAAACTAAAATGAAGAACAGAAGATGAAATCCTGAAAACCAGTCAGCCACAGATATATTTCTGAATTTACACTAGTATGGATGATCCAGTCATTAGTTTTTACTCACTTGTACAGGAATCAGCTTACTTTACCTGTGATGATGTGTGTGTGCCAACTAGTCTGTACCACAGTATGCTCACAAGTATTTTGTACAGAAATGCCACTTACAGTACAAATACAGGGTAATATGCGACATCATCAACCGAAATTTGCCACTAGGCTCCATGTGGATCAAGGATCTGGGCCAAATCAAAAAACAAAGGAAGAAGGAAGAGATACTAAAATGCAGTTAACACAAAGCAGAGTCATCAGAGAGGAGTGGGGCAGGGAAAGAATGCTTAAATTATAGGTGGAGGAATGGGTGTGGAAATCACCAATACTGTTTTATAGAGAGAATGACATACAAACTGCATTGGAAGGTTTAGTTATCCATCTACAGAATCTTTAAAATACGGGAATTGTTTTTCCTCCGGTGGTACAAACTACGAGCTCTGCTACGTCTGATTATTTTCTGCAGGCTGTACTATAAATTGTTCTATCTGGTGGTAGGACTAAGTCTTCACATTCACCACAAACAGTCACTTGTTGAGTAAAATGAGCAATGAAACACAGAGATAACAATCAAGAGCTAGATTTTATTAACAGATGTGCTTTCACTCAGCTTAAAAGCCCCATACTTCCCAAGATCAGGCAAAATATATTATCTATGGAAACAAGAAAGAAAAAGTATTTAATCTTTATGAAAGAGATAAAAAGATAAAACTAGTGAGTGGCTCAGCTGAAGGATGGGGAAACCACTCCAGTCAATTAATGCTGCATATCTCTTCCCTATGCCCTACAACCCAACAGAGAGTCATCAGGCTGGAGGGGTCCTCTAAAGTTGATTAATCCCTTCCTCCTCCTCAAGGCAGGCTCCACTATATCTCTGGGGCTCCTGCAAAAGTTCAATATGATATCACAAGTCTTTCAGTGGACACTGCACAACCTCGCCAGGCAAGCTGTTGCACTGCTTCACTGTCTTCCAGCATCTGAAAGTTGGTCCTTTCTCCTGGGAATTAAAGTCTATTACTTGCATTCCCATCTGAAAATATGGAGAATACAAATATAAAAGGCTGCTGCAAAGCAAGATGGAGTAATTTAAAAACTATTACATCCTCCCTCATAACTCTTCCTGAAGCTGACAATCTCAAGTCCTGCCTACTTTAAGCTCTATACATAAATGAACCCCACGAATACAAAAATGTGTATACACATTTTACACACACTTGCTATTTATGCAGGGAAATATTTTAAATCATGTTTCACTATTTTGCTCAAATATTAAAAACCAGCAGTGCGGTGCAGTAAATTCTTTCTTTGTTTTGTATAAACTGACAGATAATCTCCATTTCAGACAATTATACCAGCCACAGGAACACAGCATGCTTTTTGGCTTGGTAATTGTATTTTGGGAAAAAAATTACATGAATAGTTTTGGCTCAATGTTTGTTAAATGACTAATAGCCTATCTGAAATAAACTATGTTACTTGTGGAGTAAGAAAGTACTGAAGTATAGGTGATGCATCAGATCCACGTCTTTGTCTCACTACTATTTCAGTCACATTTAACCATGATCTGTAAATTTATTTATAGGGAGCTTTTAAACTGATTCTCACCGCTAGATTCTCATGCATATGAAACAATTAGGGTTTCCACGAGGCTACAGCATCTGATCACTCTTACCTTAAGAGTATGAACCTTCAATGTGAAAAACAATGCCAGCAGCTGCTCAGCCTCTAGGAATGGCAGCACTGGATCAATATTGATTCCTGCAGTATGGAAAATGAAGTGCTGTTGACTGAAAATAAGGTTGATATGATCAGGCAGATACTTAAGAAATGCCTGCTTTGATTGCATCAGGAGGTTAACTGGTTGCAATGATGTGGTATTAGTATGTCAGCTACTACTGAAACTCTCCAATCTTCCCCTAAATAGCTGCTCAAGGATATTAGTCTGTTTTATCGATTTCCAGAATCCAAACATGCTTCATGCCAGGTCCCTACATGGGACCTTGGGGCTCTGCTACCCCTCCCACACCTTGCCAAGGGTTTGGCTGTGCTGAAACTCAGCTCTGGCAACAGATGACCAAATAACTGGGGACCAGACTGCTATGAGAAGAGCTCTGAGCAGTCTTGCCAGAGGCCTGCTCCTGCTTTGCTTGGGAGCCACAACACCCTTAGTCCTTGCTTAAGCTATATTGTGGGTGTACTCATGTCTGCCCAACTACCTCATGGATCCTGACTTGCTCACTTGACCTTGGACCTGCCTTGTCTGTCCAGCCCGTTGGTTGAACCTCATTGCTGTCACTCTCTTCTTGTTTGGCAACTGCAGGACTGCATCTCCTGTCAGAGAGGTCACTGCCCCTGCCAGCCTTGCCACCTTGAGCTCCCAGCTTGCACTCCCTCATAAAGCCGCCCACTCTTGCTAATCCCCGACACCTCAAAATCAAGGCTTGCAGGGAGCCCTGATCCCTGTTTCCCCCAAAGGCTCCTTGGCTTGACTGTGTGCCAGGCAACTTGGCACAGCCCACCAACTCTAGCACATCTGTGTTCCAGAGTTCCGGCCTAAAGAGCCATGTCTCACTGCTGGCAAATGGCAAACAACCACCTCTCCTGACAGACGTGAGCAACACAGAAAGAACACAGCCTTCTTTCAAACATTCAATAGTCAGATCAAGGCTAGGAAATTCAGTTTTCTGGGTGTCACTGATTCTAACAGCTTCTGGTTCGTGGGAAAAAAAACAGCCTGAGATTAAAATCAGTTCAATTAATTTATGTATTTTAAAATTATGTATCATCTTCCTGCTTTAGACATGCTGCATATCCCTCTGCCTGTATTAGAATGGCACGTCCTTCCTTCAGGAATATGGCTGCAGCAGGGGAAACACCTTCGGCACTACAGACCTGCTTTTGGTTAATTCACTGTTTTCTGAAAATCTGCATCAGCCACTAGGTTACCTAGTAGAGTAGGCTGTTCAACGATATTCAGGTTCTTGAGCCAACTCTTATAAATGCCACCAGTGACCTCCAATTTTCTAGGATTACTTTCCAGGATGGCTGGTAGCTGTTACTTTATGTTTTTATCTCTAATTAACCTTAATCACAGTCACCATCTGATCTTTCCAGGCATCTCACTGGTTATGTCTAGTATATCTAAGCACCATTCATAAAGTATATCCCAAATATATCCCTTATATGAAATAAATAGCACCCTAAGAACAGTTGCATGTGCCTTCTCTCTAGCAGTATTAAGGATAGTCCTCTAATCATACAGGCTCCAACCTAAATATATGATCAGTATTCTCATCATGAGGTAGTCCGTAAGCGCATGAAAAACAAAGCCTACACTGACCTACACCAGTGTCAGTCACGAGAATCTCAAATCAGAACGCACTTTTTGAGCTGAAAGTTAGCCTTTTCAAACCCAGTTTACTACTATCCAACAGATGAACCAGGTATTTTTTACTGCTCTTGACAGTCAACAAAATTTCTGCTGAAATAAGGATGTCTTAAACTACAAATGCACCTCTAGCTCTTGATCAAACATAAGGGGATTTAGGCCCACCTGTTCTTACAGTGCCAGCTATGTCCACCTAATTCCCAGTTCTCCCTGTATCAACCAGAACTGTGGCAAGTTTCCACTATTAATCTTTGCATGTTCAGTATAGTCATGTATATGAAGTGAACACACCTGAACTGCATGGAGATAACTTCCAAGAGATAACACAATCTTCCAGGGGAAAGAGGTTGCACTAGCACAAATTTTAACTTGTCGCTGCACTTGGATTTCAAAGGTTATCAAAAGACAAGACTCCAAAGAGAGGGACACACTCTGGAGCAACCACAACTTCATTACATTTTCTCAGTGGCTAAAAAGAAGTAATGGAGGTACCTGATGTACAGCATCGGTGAGATGGACACAGGAATACGGGATAGTTCTGTGTTAAACTGAAAGCATGAAGAGCTTATGGACAATGCAGAATTTGGGCAGGTAGATCTAAAAAGTAGGTATCGAGAGACTCATCCTTTAGTTGAATGCAAGCACAGAGAGGTGATGATTACAATTGATGTCTTAAATATGAAAATACCAGGTGTAAAAGGCACTTTTAAATTAAACAAAATAAAATAATTGAAAACAGAATCAAGGAATTAAAGCAGGTGATAGTAAATCAGGGAGAAATTTAACCATGTGACTCATTATTCTACCATCTCTACTAGAAAAAAAAAAAAGGGCACATCAGACTGTGAGAAATCAAGGCTTTTACTGAAAATTTGACAGTAAATACTGTCCAGGAGACCTGATCAGTTTAATAACTTCTCTGGTTTATAATGCAAAACTCTTTAAGAACCTCCAAGTCTCTTTAAAAGATTTACAGTGATGGGGAGATCTACCGATTCTTGTTGGATCCAAAGTTCACAGTTTCTTGCATTTTGCAAAAATCCAATTTACAAAGCTTTTTAAGAAGCAACAAAAAAAGCTCCTTTAAGACCAAAGGTGAAAGTTACTTTCTTTGCTTAAGTACTGAACTACTTCTGTAAATGATGGGTTTGCAAGATGAAAATCAGTAACAGATGCTGCAACAAGTATTCTTTTGGGAAGCAAAAAGACGACATAGAAAATAACCATTTCCTTAACATAGGTTCTAGTTTCTGAAGTTATTTAACTAAACTAACTTTTTGAAGAACAGGAAGCTACTGGCATGGCCTTCATGTGCTTGTTATGTGAACATACACCACTTGATCTATGTTGAACCATGGCTAGACAACCAAAACTTACTTAAACCTGGGTCTAAGGATTCTGAGTAAAGGCAATATTAAAAAAAAACAAAACAACTTAATATGACTATCCTTCCAAGATTCCCCTTTGTGCTCCTGTGTGGGAAGAGAGATTTCCTTCGAGAGTGACTTAGAGGAACCTAAATCAGGCATTCTCAGTTGCCCCCACGATGACCATTCGTACCTTCTCCTGGCTAGGAAGGCATTTCAAGAATATAAAGCCAAAGTAGGTTTTTGAAAAAACAAAATTGTGCGTCATCCTTCAAGAAAAACAGAAGAAAAATCTGCTGTCCTCTTCTGAAGTTAAGATTTTAGAGAAAAGAACTTACTCATGATCTTCTAAGTAGTCACAAAACAAGACCTTAGAAAGTAAAACTCAGAGCTCTTCAGTTAAATAAGAGACAGGCAGCCTCACTGTATACATAAATTCTCATATAGAAAATATATAATTAAGTAATAATGAGTTGTTAACGATTTCTGCACAAATACAGCTCACATTGAAGTTTGTAACGTACACTGTTGTTTGGTCAATACTTTTACTTTCATAAACTTTTCAATAATTAACAAAGGGTTTATCAAGTTCTAGTTTTTGTGTTCATCAATGAAAATACAAACACACTGGTATTGTGTCCCAATATGAAAATGTCCTTTTTTCAAATGTAAAATGAGATAAAAGAAGTTTCTTGAAAAATAATATAAAATCAACGAAACAGTCGTCCTCTTCCACGTTTGCTCCTGAGGTGACTAGCAGAACGCCTAAGAGATTTCCGCTCTTGACGATGCTGTTTCTCAGCTTCCTGCTGTTTCCTTTGCTGCTCTGTCTGGAATTTTAAAGCAAAATGTAGACTCAGGTTCTTGCAAACTTACATCACCTCATTGTTAAAGTATCTATATATCAAGTCAGAATTCCATTAGGGAAACCTGTAAATGCTATCTTGTCTTACAGCGTACCTGTCAATTCTGGATATCCCTAGGCATTACCATGTCAAGCAATTCAGAGAAAACATTTAAGACAGATGTTGAAAATCAGTAAATCACAGTATAGTAGGAATTGGAAGTAACCTCTGGAGACCACTGAGTCCAATGCCTGTGTTAAGGCAGGATCACCCTGGGCAGGTTGCACAGGCACGCGTCCAGGTGGGTTTTGAAAATCTCCACAGAAGGAGACTCCACAACCTCTTTGGGCAACCTGTTCCAGGCTCTGTCACCCTCACAAGAAAGAAGTTTTTCCTTATGTTTAGCTGAAACTTCCTGTGTTCTAGTTTGTGCCCATTGTCCCTTGTTCTGTCACTGGATTACTATAAAATCCCATATTTCAGATGAAACCCAATGTCAAACAATGGACTGTAAAATTATGCTCCAGAATGTATGTTTTAATGCCCTTAAGAGGACAGAGCACAATGAGGCTATTTAGTATCTACTTTGGTTAACTAGTATTACCACATTTGATATTTGCACAAATGGATTTTAAAAGACAGAATAATTAGTTAAACCTGCTGAAACACAGGATTTCTAAAACATGTTCTTATAAGTTCTAGAAGTGTTTGATGTGCTGTATATAATTCTAGAAAGACTTTCCACATGAAAACAATTTAAAATCTCTGCTCCTGTGGTACATGCTCTCTTTTTTTCGGGCGTACCCAACTGTGACAATAAAATAACTACTTAGTCATTCTTGTGACAGCAGTTTTACTGGTAAGAACAGCATCTGACCACCGGTACAGAGAAATGTACTATAGCAAAGAGGCTTACCTGAGGAAAACCAGTTTTAACTGAAGTACATTTTGCCAGCTCAAGTATCAATTAATAGGGGTCTTCAGCATTTATAATGTTATAATTTATAATTTCCTCAGTCCTAAAGCAATTTTCTAGCAAATAATCCCTGAGTATTCTACAGCAGTAACACAAGCACACGTGCACTTAACTGCCCATGCTATAAAGCGATCGCTCGTTTGCGATCTACAAAACTCCCTAGAACGGGAAATCAAAACCCTTTGGGAAAGGTGGATAGCCAGCAGTCAGCCACACACTTCCAATGGAATTCGGGAAGTAGAACAGCACCAGAGCTCATTCTTGTGATCAGTGTTACACAAATTCAGTGACAAAGGTGGCTAGGAGCTCTGTTTTTACCACGCTGAGCCCTAGCAACACTATCAACCGAGAGAAAGCCCGTCACCTACAGCATCCCGACCGCAGTTGGACCTGCAGACCAAGATCTGATCCGTCCTAGCACAGAAGTCAGGTAAGGTCACAAGCTTCTGACGGTATGTCTGCAAGTAAACTATTAAAAGATGGAAGCCAGTTTTTTCCACCAGAACATGAGATTTTATGAGTGCTGCCTGAGTTATAAGGGGTATAAACACACCGTGTACTACCGGAGGCTTTCATTCTCTTGGCAAGGAGCAAGAGAGTTGGCAGGTTATAAAGAAATGAAGAGGGACATTTGTTTGACGGTTTTAAAGTTCCTGTTCTTTCATGTAAAAACTAAAAGTTACTTGTGTATTATCTTAAAAAAAATATATATAGCTCACCTTCTTTAATTTGAATGTTGCCTGTTTGCTTCCTACTGTGGTATCAGACACATTGAGTGTGCCAAGTTTTTCTTCAAGCTTTAAACGATCTCCAAGAGTTTTCCTGCAGAGAATAATTAACATTAGTCCCTATTCTTGCCATCTTTTTACTATAATAAAGGCTGATAATGCAGTCAAAACTAAACTCAGTTTCTTTGAAACCCTAAAATGCCGTAACTCTAAAAAAATATAGATTCAGTAAACAGAAAAGACAGAGAAGTTCAAACCACTTTTTCCAGATGTTGCTTTCAGTAGAAACACTTAAAGTTTGTGTAAAGTTCTTTTTTTTTTTTTCTCCTACAAAAGCAACAAGATCCTAGCTGGGAAAGAAATCACATCCTTCTATTGCTATAGTTTCCTATGAAATGTCAGAAAGTCACGAATATTTAGCTGCAGTAATAGATACATAAACCAATAAAAAAAATCCAGTAAGCCTAGATATATAACATTTTCTTGAAATCTTATAATTTCTAAACTGGAAACACTTTTGAGGGAAGGTAATAATCTTGACTATACATCAGAATGAATCCATCACCGAATGAATCATGTCACCAACAGAGACAAACTACTTAGTCCAAACACAAATGACTGTTCAGACACTGCCCCCATAACAGTCTAATACAAATAGTTTTCTAAATAAAAAAAGAATGCAAACAAGTGATTATGATAAGACAGACGCTGACGCTAGAGGAGCTCCACATGAGCACATGCCTTCAAGCGTGTGGTACTCATCAGTTAGTTTCTGTAAGGAGGCTGCTGCAGAGCTCCTCCCTTGGGCACCAAACTCCAGCATTTCTATGGAGAAGGAGGTAGCTTGTTGTGGCTGAAACTGAGACTGCTTTCAGCTCCCTTCTCTACTGGAAGTTAATGATGCCCCTACAAAGGCAAGACATGTGGACATGCCCCACTTGCTCTAGGCTGCGAGCGTGCTGGTTTAACATAACCCTTGCTAACTTGAGTAGTTCAGTTGAGTTGTAAACAGGAACAGCTGAGGGGTAGAAATACACCTTGTTCTCCAGCACAAGGGTGAGGTAGGCAGGGAGGGACGATGCTGCCTTCAGCCAGCCTCCCTAAAGGCACCTGTGAGTCCGAATACAGCTCATCCTTCTTCTATAATGTGGGTCCTACAAGTAGGTAGTGCCACCTGAGAACATGACGTGGCTTACACAATCAGACAAACTCACTCTGCCATGCTCTTAGAAAATATTTGCCTAACTGTAAATGAAACAGTTTCTGAAATGTGAGATGCAGGTCTTAACGCCTTATTAGATCTCTCTGAAGAAGACTAAGAGACACTTTTGTACAAGTTTTAAAGTGGAAAAGAAGTCATCATAAAAATAGAGACAATTAGCAGCCACCAGTTAATGGCAATTACTATGGATGAAGGGCTCGTGAACTGTGGCCTATGCATGAAGTCTCTGAAGTCTGCTGAATTTTGGTTAATGAGCCATTTTATGTAACAAAGACTTCTCAGATTAACAATGAAAAATTACTGTAAAGAATTATTTTTCATGACTAGGTACTTTGATTGTATTTTTTTCTGTAGTATATTTTTTCACTGAGTACATGTAAAAACTTGTTCCATCTGTGCGAATCGGGAAGACAAGCTAAGCCTTAGAGCTAACTATGGCAGGAGATCAGTCACCGACATTGTGGTGGGATTTCCACATTCAAGTGAAGTCCCATTTTTCTCCCCTTTGAAAGTGAACTGGAGAAATATGGCTACTACCCAGCAATTATTTAGCATGACTGCCTAGATACTGCTTCAGTCAGGAGAAAAATAAAAATGAGGAGGAGGTAGTGAAATGCTGTGGGGTTGCAATTTTACTGAATAATTGCAGGTATGGCTACATTTATTTGAAAACGTGCAGACCACAACTGATAGCGAATTGCATATGCTGATACACAAACACTTAAAACAANAATGGGTGTTTGTTTTTAAATTATGTTCAACAAATTGATTCAAGGGATACATTAACAATGTTATTAAAACCAACTTCCTCTGCAGTAAAAGCCAACAAACAAAAAAAATTGCCCAGGCACTTCTTTTTTTTCCTCATTATAAACAGTATAGTTTTACAGGACTTTTCCTGCTGTTTTACTTTAGCAATATCTAGGAATGTCAAGTATGCTTTTGTTGATTTTGTTGGCCATCTCTGAAGACGTATACGTTGACTATCACACTATAAAGTATGACTACTTTGGTTTCCAATTTTGATGTGCTCTAACTTCTGTAACAAACCTTTTAAAGGCACATCAAGAAAACCAAAAAAGAGCTCTCACCACACTGATAAAAATCCTTTCCTTTTTGGATTCCTTTTACGTTCCTATGTAATGAACTTACGCAGTAAGTAAAAAAAGCAAAGTTGTGCAGGTTTTCATGTGCAAGCATAAGAGTGCAAAAGGGGAAAATAATATGTAGATGGATTTGAGACAAGGTATCTTTACAATCATGAGTAAATTTTGTAACTTTTCTGCGCAAAGAAATGTGTAGGCTGCTGGTCTATGAAGAAACTTATAACATGCACCACTGCTTTAGAAGCTGGGCTTGGAGCCGTGCTGAGTCAGGAACATGTTGGAAGAAACACCCAGTTTTATGTAAGTCATAAACTGTTTCCTCAGGTAGAACATTATATGATTAGAGAAAACAAGAACACCTAGCCATTAAATGCATAGTGAAGGTATTAAGGTGCTTAATTATATTGGTCACAGACCATCATTCCATAACTTGGATAAATCAAATCAAAGACAAACATGCCAGGCTCAGCAGATTGTACATGTCACTACAGTCTTTCCAATTTTCAGTACATGACTTGAATTAATTATTTTTATGCTGACTGCTTTAAGGCCAGCAGAAAACATATTGTAAGTATTTTCTTCTAAAATTCTAATATGTAAAAATGCTCATTAAACAAACAAGTTAACTCACAATACAGACTAAGCCATTATGTGATTACAGAATGGTATCAGCTATACATTATAAGAAACAGATACCAACTGTTAATTTTTTACATTTCTTCTAAGAATTTGAGTAATATCAAGCTCCTTCCTAAGAACAATGCTCGGATGAGCACAAATGAGATCAGTGAGTACAGAGCTAATTGCTTACACAAAAAAAAAAAATATATAATGGAAAGACAATTCAATGACAGCAGCTAAGAAAAACATCAAGCATGTAATGCTGTCAGATTCATTTTTGTCATCCTGTTCTATCCTTAATTTCCTCTCCCCCCTTTTTTTTTTTAACATTTTACATTACAACCCATCTGTGCACCTACCACACAGAGGGGATCTAACCTAAGTCACCCTAATTATGGAACACACCTTGCAAAATATTCTGCAGGGAATTAGCAGCAAATCATAAACCAGATTCTCTATTCCCAAAAAGCAGTCTTTTAAATGTCTTTCCACAGTTTATGTCATCACTGATACTTCTCCATCCACTAAAGAGGTCTGTGGTGTTTCATTTTTCCTAAGCTGAAGCAATGTTTTTCCTTCCTCCATATACCAGATGAAAGAATTTACTTTGCTCTGCAGCACACTGTAGTGTCTTGGCTTATTTACTTAAATTTCAGTATCCCTGTTCATATATAAGCCTTCCATGTTTTGAACATGATTTTCTCCTGACAAAGAAGTTAAAGAGCCGAGAACGAGAGGGTATATTCAATATAAAGATGAAAAACACTGATAAAAAAAAACAGCTAAGGAAAACATGGGAATCAGTTCTGCAGAACTGCTATAAATCCCTGTTTATAAAACCCACTAATTCTATACAAAGAGGTCTTACAGGTACATGGAAATTCACAGACTACAAGACTACTGCAGAAACATTGTCTCAGTAACACTTAAAGACCATTTCACATGAGGATTCCGGTTAAGTATTTGCGCATTTAAGCGCAGGCTGTATTTTTATCAAATGTTTCTTTACACATCTCCAGAAAATTTCCATCGTGAAACAACTAGGTTGTAGAGCCAGTCGTTGGTGACATGAAGAAATAGCCCCATTATATCTATTATTCACTTCCGTTTCTTTGAGTGTATCATTTCATCCTGAGTAAAAACATAATGGCTATTACGAGATTCATCTCGCTCAGCAACTCGTTTCCAACATTAGCCAAAATTCTTCTCTGCATCCAGTGTGGTGCAAGAACTTTGAAGCTATTGTTTTTCAAGGCTTTAATATTAGTGTCTGCACTAATAAAAGGCTATTAAGTCTCATCTGAAGGGCTCAACTCACCTCTCTGAAGAGTATCAATGAGATTTGCAGGCTTTAAGTGCCTCAAAGCCAAATCCTTTAGTTTGACGTGCTTTTTATACAATACTCAACCACCAATTCAAGGAAATCCAAACTGAAAAAACCCAACCAAACAAACTAAAAAAAAGAAAACCCCAAGTCTGTTTTTTTTTTGTATTGCAAAAAAGAAAAACAGAAATAGTAAGAAAGACCTGACAATATAAGGACAGCATAGTTTTTTGAAAGTTTCTGGATGTCACCTTGATCCTATCCCCAAAATAGTGACTAGTCATGCAGTATTCTACATCCTTTTGGAGGGTCAGATGAAAAACATCCAGACTCTTAACCTCATACTGACTCTGGTGGAGAAATACTGCCAGTCTCACAGACATCAGGATTGTTTTTTGTGAGAGCTGCAGCTCACCAAAACCGAGTAGTGGATCCTCAAATCTGTCTCAGAATATAAATCTCTTACTCATCTGGGTTGTCTCCCTGCTATACTTTAAACATTATATGTCTTTAACTGCAAAACAAAGCTCTCAACAACAATGTCACTTTAAGTTATATCCCTGCATCGCCAGATGTGGCTTTACGAGTGAGAGCTTCCGAGCCAAAATGCCACTGGCCTGCATTGTACAGAAATACTTGAGAACTGTCCACCCCCAGCTATTAAAATAGGAACGTCAGTCTTACTTCATTAATTTTTGTTTTTTGGCAGAGTCTTTGAAGCTTCTGAATTCCTCTCCTTCTTTAATCTCAAAAAACTGAGGTTTTAGTAATGTTTGCTGATCCTCCTTGAACCTTTCCTGCCGCTTTACTTTTTCCTCTTGGCGTAGAAGCTTGCGCTGTTTCCTGACCTCTTCAACCCAGCCTTTTTCATCATCTGAACTCTCAGAACTTTCTGCATCACTTGCTTTTCCTTCTGGTTCTTCCTCCTCTTCCTGTGGACAAAAATAGTATAAAATAAGAAATCTTCAAGTAATTTTCTCTTCAAACCATTCCTGTCATTAGAGTACGTGACAGTTTTTGCATAGATACAGTTAAGTGAACCAAATTTTGAACAGCAGCAGTGACAGCAAATGAAGCAGAAGATACACTATAAAATTGTTTCCACCTACATATTTTATACATTTCAAACCTATAGTCATGTAGACACAATATTGTTCACATCTGAAAAGTAGGATAACATTACAAATTGTACTCAATTACTGTAGCTGATCAGCCTTTCTTGCACTGTCTTCATCTTTCCTTCTTTCTAGGGTGAAAAATGTGAATACTTGAAGCAAATGGAGGGAAGAAAAAAAAAAAAAAGATGAATTCTTCCTAATCCAAATGGAAAATACTTTACCTGTTCTTGTGCTTCCAGTTCCTCTAACATCTTCAGTTTCCTCTTTCTTTTCTCACTTATTTTAGAAACAAGTGGATTAAGTAGCCTAAATTCTTCACTCTGCTCATCCACCTGGAAATCTGGATTCTCAAACATGACCTTAAACCGATCGTCTTTGAGAAGGCTAGGAAGATTCTGGAAAAGAAGCAAAGCATGCGTGAGTTATAAAATTCCAAAACAGACACTGGTAAAGTAACACCTTTCTAATTAAACAAAACTCAAAACCAGCATGTAAAATGCCAGTTGCTTTAACCTTCTACCTCATATAAAAAAAAACTAAATAAAAAAAAATAATAAAAAAATCAAGATTTATGCTTACTATATTTTATTACTTTCATAAAAATCAAATATATTTCTAAGCTACCTGTAAACAAGACAGGGTGCTTTTTTATGCATACTATAGACACCTTAAATACACAATTACTAAAATTTTTGAATTAATGTTTCTCATACATTCAGCCAGCTAGTCTGGAGACATGGTGATATCTATTGACTAATCAGCAATACCTCCAAGGCAAATACCCTGCCTAATGGGGATGGTTCTACAGCATGTACAACAAATTATCAGGGCAAGCATGTCTTTATGCAATGCTACTAATTTTTTACTGCAAATGCGTAAGTGTTTCTACACATTTTATAACACTTTCTTCACTGCCCTCGTATACAGAATGGTTTCATTCACATTGAAATGAAATGAACTCAATGTAAATTATACTACTGTTGAATTAGGAACAGTTCCAGCTACAATTTCAGCTTACGTGAGTATGTTGTCATCATTTTAAAAATCATTGAATACAGGGCTTTTTATTACAAAAAGCTGATCTTTCAACATTGCCAGACTTCTACCAGCTCATTTATCCCACCCCAGCATTAAATTTTCATTGTTACCTGAGAAGTGGGGGGTAAAAAAAGACGCAGAAAACAAGGGTAAATTTCAAACACAGAAACTGTTGCAAGTGTGTGACTTACAGGCACACTGCCAAAAATTAAATCCCAAAGTCTAAAATAAATTCCTTTGGTAAGACTCTAATGCCATTTCAGGAAAATGACCAGAACATGTATTTTTATGTATATGCTTTTTAGTCCACGTAATAACATAATCATCTCCTAGACAAATCAACACTCTTTTATTGAGCTCCTACTTCCAACCTAACACTGGCTTGGACAGTCTGCATTTAAGGTTTTACCACCACTTACTTTTGCAGTCGTTCATGCTTGGTACTATCTGCAATACACAGGATTTCATTAGATGCTACATAAAGCTAAAGCCTGCCTTTCATGAATGCTATGAGAACGCTGTAAGAACGAGCGCCGATGAAGTCCTACATACAGAAAGCCCCACTCCCTGCCTAGGTATTAAACTTTAGCTTACTTTTCCCTTCAGATTCACTTAGGATAAAATGGATTATTTTAAATATCAGGAATAATTCCTGTTGCGCAAGAGCATACTATTTTGGCTACTCTATAAAATGGTTATCTGCGTACACAAAGAAAGGCAATTATGTCTTCAGTTTTACAGATAAAATCTGTTTTGTCATGGTGGCCACCAAAATTCCAACAAATGCAAGCAGGTCTTTAGACAGCTTCGATGTCGACATCATTAAGCTAGCTTTGGGAGTCCTATAAAGCCTGTATCATTTTCACAGTGAGTATTTAATTATTTTAAGTTACTACATGGCCTTTTTGGTGCTGCACCTACAGTGAAGTCTACCTTAAAGCCACCTACTAGACTAAGTTATTTATGAGAAACAGAAACAATGAACTTTTGAATCTGTTTGGCCAGATAGCAAAACCAAATAAAATATAACAGCAAAAAAACCCAAACAAAACAAACAAACAAGAAAAATCTATACTGTATAAGCATTACTGTTTCTGTGTTTCCAGTTGGAGAAGTCTCCAAAACCAAAGCTCACCTTTTGTTTCCTTTTTCTAGTAACCTGTTGCTCTTCACCTTCTTCTTCAATCAGTTTGAGTGCAAGCTCTTTATTGACTTTTGGAAGTTTCTGAAGAGAGGAATGCAATTAATGTGTAAATAACTCTTTTTACACATGCAAACACCTATATACTTTACAGTCACAAAAGTGGTAAAGAGAAAATTCTTCTTCATTCTCCTAACTCTTGCTGAAAAGTTCCTTGATTGGTTCCAAATGTTTCTAGGTACTAATAAAGCAATAACACTTGGAGAAAATCTAATCAGAACTTCTGTACTGTTTTTTTCCTTGTAATGCATCAGCTTTAGTACTTCAAAAGCAATTATTTCTCCTTGTATGTCGAGCAAATTCAAACTAGAAAGGTACTAGTTATAAACACAATACTGTTTTTATATACCTCTTTCTAGAGATTGTGTTTTAATGGCTTAAGTCATTTAGTTTAATGACAGAAGTAGAAACTGCAAGTTTTACCAGTGGCTTATCGACCCAAGTGGCCAATATGATGAGAGTTGCTCTTAAGACAGTTTGATATCAGACTTTCTCATCTGTGGGAATCACACGCGTGGGAATTTTATGGTTCCATTCAAAAATTTCTGTAAATTACTAGTGTCTCTGATGATAAACAGAATCAAATTGTAAATTATTACATCTCTGAGATACACTTAAGAATATATTACTGTTTATGAATACTTTTCCCAGAAGTATACTCATTGTTTACAAGATTTACCTTGAGTTGAACTCTCTGTGCACGTGTTTCTTCTATCTTCTGCCTTATTTTCTCTCTTCTGTATTCTTCATAGGCAAAAGGGTTGGCCATCATTTTTGCCTTTGAACAAGTAGAAGGAAGTTAAAAGAAAATAACATCAATACAGGACATAGTCTGTTTTTTGGAGAGAAAACCCTCAACCAACCATAAACCAAAATGCACAAAACGCTCTCCCGATCCCCTGACAAAAACCCAACGAACATTTTATTCATAAAAGTAAAAATTGGGATCTGTCTTATTTACCTTATGATAAAGTCTAATGTCCATAAAAAACCCATGCATATATGCTCTGAGCAATGATGATCCAATGAGATGAGAAAGGCCTGGGAAAAAAATTACAGAGGATTTCAAAGAGCTTTCATATATAAAGAGCTCCTATTCCAAGCTACCCACTTCACTTACCCCATTCAAGACAAACAAGCACTGCCAATGCAACACATCTATGTGACAGTCACATCCATTACATCAAGACTTATTAAAACCACACGAAAAAAGCATTTTGGCCAGCAAGAAATTTGAGCTTCTTCAGAGCAACAAAATCCATTTCTCTTGTCATAATACATGTTACTGTGCACTTCTAAAAAAATGCCCATACACACTACACTCCATAAAAGTTTACAAAGAAAAATCTGAGAGGATTTTTTTTTTTTTGAAAGCCCAGAGACATTTGACAATCACTTTTTTAGTGTGACATAGAGATGTTTTTAATTAGAGTTTTGCCTTGGGTCACTATCTTTGAAGAATCAATATGTTGAAAAGAATACCATACTGCACCATGTCATAAAACTGTCACCCTAGGCCCTAACCTAAGTAAGACTGAAAATACTTATGAGTTTCGATTTTCCTTCCACGCATATTCACAAAATTCCAAGATTCAGAAAAGGAAAAGTTTTTTATAGCAAAATATTCTCTATAGATGGCAAATTTTTAGAAATTAAGAACTAATAAATTTCTTCTAGAACTAAATGACAAAAAAAAAAAAGGTAAGATGCATGTGCATTTCAGAAAGCAATGCTGTGCATTTCAGAAAGCAAAGTTCTCTAAAATTTTTTTAACTGTTTCCAGAAAACAATCTTCCTGCATATTCCAAAATTAAGAGTATTTCAGCTAATGGCTAGAAATACAGTGAAATCCTGGCATATGAAATACAAAATATTCTTAAGCTGTTTTTTCATTCGAAAGCTTGCATTTATGGGAAAATGAATGTGACTAAAGTTACAGTTACAAAGCAGAGTAAGCATTCCCAGTCAAGCCTCTGTGTAGATACTACTGCACTGCCTTATTCCATTATAGTTGGGACAGTGGTCTGCAGGCTACATGCAGACCACCTACTCTAGAACTCTAACACTGAAGATGGAGGTGCATTGGATGACCTCCTCTTTGCATGGCCTCCCAGGCCAAGCTCAACTCCCATATTCAGCGGTAAATTAATTAAACTGGAGCAAAACACGGCAATCGAAACACATAAGCCAAAAAAAGGACTAACTACCTTGGGAGATGCATGCTTACATCCTCTGCTATATAAATAATTTTCAGCATTCTAATTCCTTGAAACTGTGTTCCTATTAGCCCTAAAATGATTTGTATTTGCTGGAAATGACTGCATTCAAATAGGGCAGCCTTTGGCAGATTTTTCTGTGAGCTCTGACATACTATTTAAACACTTCAAAAATAATTTGAAAACTAAATCAATTTCTCTTCCTATGTCTTCCATTTAATGTGCCTGAAAACACACACGATAGGTTCCTAGACATATTAAATCAGCAAATATCAACTATCTTCTTGGGATAAAAACCTGAGAAACACAAGTATCTAGTGTTGCACTGGTTGGGAACCAAAGAACATAAAGTCATGAGTCTGGTATATTAATAACCAAGAACAACAGAGAGAACTACTGCCAGTGAGTTTCTAACAGTCCTCATGTCACATTGGAATTGCAAAACTTCCATATGTGAATGATCAAAAACTGAAAAAAGAAGTCAGCTATTCAATTGCTTTACCTAAATTTTCAAGGTCTTTTCTGGTAACGAATTTGTAATCATCATAAACTGTGCTCTCTGGATTCTCTTCCAGTTCCTCAGTCAAGTTGTCCAAAAAGGAACACCACTTTGGGGCAGGTCCTAAAATCTGTGGATATTATAGAAAGTTACAACATTGTACATTCTTACAGAAAAAAAACAAACAACAACATAGTTAGGCTCTCAGCTACTGTGCTGAAATGGAGTAACAAATGAATCCATCTGAAATCAAAGAGACCTTAAGAACAAAAGCAGTCACAGAACACAAACTTAATTCTTGCATTACTAATAAGGAGATTATGTAAGCATTATTTTAAGTCATTTATTTGAAGCCAACAATCTAGAGGTTTCAAGTTTAACTGTTTCAAATGGTCCCAGTCTGATTAATTTATTAAAAGCTCAGAGCCAAATGTAATAGATTAAGTTATGAACTAATGGCACTAGACAGCAACTGATCTGTAAAGCACTGTTGGATCTTGAACTCATTAGGTTCACTACACAATCATGTTAAATCCTATTCTACCCTATTTATTTTAATTGCAGCACCAGAGGTATATTTCATCTATTTTTATTCAAGGATAAACCCAGATTGTATGAACAGATAAAACGAAACATTTAAAAACTTGCATATTTCCACTGTGAGGCAGAGTATTTATTTGAACAATATTATGTTGCACGATCAATGTACTTTTCCATATAAGCTTCCTCCAGTTTCCCAAGTTAACAACTAGCTCCCTTCATTTCTCCCTCGCACTGTTCTGACTGAAATTCCTCTCTATCCTGATGCATCCAGCCATACTCAGCTGTTCCAGTACTATTATTTTAGTAGGTGAGTTAGCTGAACGGAAAAGTCCAACACAAAATTTTTCTCTCTAGAGCAAATCAGCTGACATTTTAGAACATAAAGTGGCCAGTTAACTCCTGAAGTGGGACTTCTGATGAGGCCTCCGATTTGTTTGCTAAAAATCCACATTGAAAACTCCACAGTCAACATGATCATAGGAAAGGTGGTGTTTCAACAACATTTCGAGATCCTATTCCATTATGAAAATAAGTAGAAGTGATTTTAGATACATATAGCTTGTTTTACCATGATAGCGTGGTAACAGTATGAGATGCAGCTCACTTAAAAAAAGGTGTGTCGCTACTCATTCAAAATTCTTCCTTTTAAGACAACTACACACAAACTAAAAGTAAAATTGTATTCTAAGCCATAATATTCTACTAATATTCTGGACTGTAACATTCCAGCCAATAATATTGTATTCTAGAACACTACTGTCTCTCTATCAAGTATAGTTTATCTTCATTACATTTCAGCCCTAGCTGAGAACAATAACATACCAAATGAAAAACTGCACTTTTTCACAGTGCTGCATATTTTATTCCAATTATTAAGAGCTTCCAAGGAAAGACCTAAGATGTCACTAAAAGGAAAGACTTTACCTACTTCGGGATTTTGTTAATTCATTATGTCTGCTCCATCAATATTTAGCTTAAACACTGTACCAGAATCAAACTGATTTCTTGCCAACATTGCAGAAGCTTCTGTCTCTATTTTGTCTCCATACAGACTTTAACTTTTTTCAGTTACTTGCCCCAAATCCACTTCTTCAAATCAAAATGTCAAACTTTGATATTAATAAGAAAGTCTAAATATAACAAACGTGCCACTGGGTTTCATGCCATTCAAGAAACCAGTCGCCTGTGCTTCATTACTAGACCATCAAAGTATGAAGAGGAGCCTTCTCTAAAGTTTGCCTATACTTTTGGTTTGGATGAAACTATTTGTTCTTCTTATAAAAAACAAGCTGCTTATTAACTAAACAAAACTCTCGTAACAGAATTCCAGTACAAATTTCTCTGTTGAATATTATTAGAAATGAGATTATAGAATACTTGACTCACGTCCATTCCCACTAAATAAAAAGAAGCCCTTTGTTCCATCTTGCTGAAACATCATGTAAATGTCTCTATCATTTCAAGAAACCTTTTACATCGCTTTCATGCCTATGACACTATCTGCTCAAGCCTTAAAAAGCACACACTACTCATCAGACCTCAGGCCACTCCAATCAGTTAGGCTAATCCCCCCATGGGATCTTGACTGGTGTAAAACTTTGAATCATTAACTAAGACAGAAGTCTCATAAATAAGGGAAAAGAGTTTATCTGCTCTCTTCAGGTGTAGCTCTACTCACTCACTGTTCCAAGTACTCAAAACCTAACATTGAGAGCAAACCTTTCATAGTACATAATCTGTACCATGAAACACAAAAAGCGAAAAGACCCAATTATTTATTCTAATCTGCATAGCGAGTTGGATGATCAGACCACAGAAAACAAGGGGAGGTGGGGAAATGAGATAATTAATGAAAAAAAGCAGTGGCAGAATACCAGGAAAAATAGAAATTCCAAGCATTACTCAAATTTCACATGTAAAGTGACAAACAGGAAAACCCTACAGAGATGTCTGGGTAAGTTTTACCACCCTGTTTCCCATTCTCCCACCCTACTGAAATCACTTGCCTACCCATTCTAGGACACCTTAAGAGTTTTGTTTTCTATGTTAACATGGAACATTTTTTAAAGCTTGGGAAGAAATATAAAGATAGAAAAGACAAATAATATCAGTCACAATGACAAAAGCATAAACAAGAAATGTCCTTCTCTTGCCATAGTAATCCTTCATGGAATTTATTTGCCAGTGTGTTTTAGCAGTAGAGTTGAATGCTCCTCTGGCATTCACTGTGAACCAATGGCCATGCCAGGATGGCACCGAGAGCTCTGACATGGCAGGCTCCCCGCTTCTGTGCCCAGGTACAAAAGCAGCAGTTCAGAAGGCTGGTCTGTCCCGGGCCATCGAGGATGAGGTGGATAGGTAAAACCTGTCCCTCCTTCCCAGTTCACCCGCTTCTTTATAGTGGGAGTGCAGCAGCACAGGTGGGACCCCTCGGAGCTCCTGCCACCCAGCACCACCCCAGCAAGCAAACTGACCTCATTTTTACAATGCTTATGAAATACCAAATAGGTTTCTTAGCAAATTTTAGAAAAGTTGCACAGAGCTAATGGGAAAATCATTATTAAACGAGTGTTCATCTACACTTGCCTTTTACTTCAATATTTCTTAGGACAGGAAAACCAGACATCATCACCAACAGTGATGGAACCAGTATTTTTGCTATTTTCATTATTACTCTATTTTCAGGTGGGTAACCACTTCTTGAGACAATTTCTGCCAATTGCTGGTGAAAGTCAAGACGATTGTCTTTGGAAATACTTTTGCCTATTAACAGAAGAGCCTCACCTACAAGCTGGGTCCCACTGGCACCAAGCTGGGTGGGCTGCTCCCTTCTCTTCTCCCCTCCTGTCACTCTCCTCAACTGATCGGAAATAGCACCCATGAGGTGACCAGAAGGCAGTTATCCCACATCGTGACCAACCACCACACTGCAAGACGGAGTTGTGGCTGGGTCACACTGGGGCAGGAGACAAGGAGCATCCAGGAAGCGTGGCCCTCTCCTCCCCATGGGTGAGCCATGCAGCCAGAATTACCTCAGGGGGTTTCCTGTTGCAACACACAGGTCATATAAGCATCTCATCTCAGCATTGTCTTTTATACCTTATACCAAGCCACAAGAAGTAAAGATGTGGACTTTATTAGTATCGTGCCATCTGATACCACATTTTTGTCAGCACACATGAGAATGTCTTATTTTTAACTTTAGACACAGAAAACACAAAATGTGATGAGTAATCTAGCAACTGAGGGGAGAAAAGTGCAAGACCAAAGTGTTCAAGAAAAGGAAGAGAAATGTTGACAGAAAAGTATTTTTTAAATATTGTATCATAACTTCTTCATATTCCATTTTACAAGACATTTAACTTCATAGTCTTGCAGCACCACAGAACTTACAAGGTATAGTTCTGTAATGCCCTGCACTTAAGGCCATGCTTAATTCCTGAGCACTCCTGTAGAAAATACCACCCTGTCATCAGTCTGTAATTCCCCTGAAATTAATGAACCCTAGGACACAGTAAGTATTATTCCCAACCCACAACAGATGTTCCTTATCTTCAATCTGGAACACCAGGGAGCAGTTGTACACTTTTAAATGCCATTCAACAATTTGACAGCCAGCTCAGGCAGAGCCCTTTTATTACACACGCACAAATTTAAAAAAAAGCACCCAGGATACGTAGAAGCTTCCAGAGCCAGATGTCACAAGATTTAAATTAAACAACTTTGAATGTGCATGCAGATGACTATTGGTAAGTATCTGTTTGAAGGTTGCAGGAAACTGAGCAGTTGCTCTTTTCTTCTTAAGGAATCAAAATAGGTTCCAAAATCCATTTTTTTTCAGGATGTTAAATACTAAGTCCCTGAAAGATTTCATACAAGGCAGTGATAAACTCTTCAGCTGTAAGATGTCAAAATAATTAAGACTCAACCAGTAGAAGTTCCTTCCAGCCTTCAGTGATATATTTCAGCAATCAAAAATATGCATAGATCAGATTTGAAAATAATTAACTAGAATTTGAAAAGTTTATGCTGCTTGAATTCCCCCTAGAAGACTTGACTTAATGTATGTGAACATCAGTCAAGAAAACACTTCTGGAGGCTTTGGAAAGCAGAAGCATTAGCTGTCGTGCCTGTACAGGACAGTAACAGTTTCACAGAAACTTCACAATCTCACAAAAATTAACATTGTAATGTCATACCACGTCATTCCATAGTAATACAGTTAATAAGTATGAATATACATCCTATCATTGCTCTTTCATAATGTATTTTGGAAGTAAAACCTTCTTTCAAAAACTTCCAAATTGCAGTGATACCTTCTATGGATTTTAAGTTAGACCTTTAACAGGTAACAAAAATGTACTAGTTAAATCATTTGCTGCCATACTACTTGAATAATGTTGATTAAAACAAATATAGATTATTTTTAAGGCCTTCAACTGAGCTCCGAGTACAGTCTGTTGTGTAAAATTACTAAGATAAGAATTTTAATAACTGTAAGGCAAGATAGGAACCGGCTAACGAGAAAAGCTGATGCTGAAAAGGGTGTTACTGCACAGAAAGTAGGTTACAAGTAAAACTCCTATTGAATGGTTTCAATAATGACTGTCACATATAACAGGAAAACACCAATAAAATCTGCTGGTGGTAAACTGTCACACAAGAAGGGTCAATATCTCTCAGGGAAAAAAAAAGATACCTTGAAAATGAAGATGCTGGAAATTGGATGAAATGTGTAGCAGATCACCACCAGCTGTAATGAGTGCATTTAATGGGCGAGTGTGACCAGAAGGTTGAAGGACATTCTCCTCCCACTCCACTCGACCCAAGTGAGGCCACATCTAGAGTCCTGTGTCCAGTTCTAGGCTCCCCATTTCAAGAGGGACAAAGAACTACTGGAGAGAGTCCAATGGAGAGCTATAAAGATGTCTTGGGGACTGGAGCATCTCTCTTGTGAGGAAAGACTGAGACACCTGGGGATGTTTAATCCGGAGGAGAGAACACTGAGAGGGGATCTTCTTAATGCTGATCAATATTTAAAGAATGAGTGTCAAGAGGACGGGGCCAGGCTCTTTTCAGTGGTGCCCAGTGACAGGACAAGGAGCAACGGGCACAAACTAGAACACAGGAAGCTCCATCTAAAGAGCAAAAGCTTCTTTACTGTGAGGGTGATGGAGCACTGGAACAGGCTGCCCAAAGAGGTTGTGGAGTCTCCTTCTCTAGACTCTCAAAAGCTGCCTGGACGTGTTCCTGTGCAACCTGCTCTAGGCAAACCTGCTTTAGCGTGGGGGTTGGGCTAGATGATCTCCAGAGGTCCCTTCCAACCCCTACGATTCTCTAAAGAATTGAATAGGAAAAAAAATGACACCAGCTGATCACAGGACAATAAAATAGTCATATAAGGCCACTGTATTAGTACAGGATAGGAACGATGACCCGGAGATGTCTTGTACAACTGTAGGCAGAAATGTTGATGGTATGTGAATGCAAACTGTAGCAGGTCCAGTGAAAGGCTGCTAGGACCATTTCTGAATCAGAAATGCTTGCACAAAGGTAAATATATGCAAAGTTATCACAGAGACACTGTAAATTGGGAAAGTTAGCTAGGCACCAGGAATGTGACTCCTCAAAGTCCTTTTAATGGAGATAATGAGGAAGAAATAAACAGCCAATTTTCAGATGAAATCTGACACATTCACGGAAAAGATTATACCACCTCATTGCCTGTGATAAGATGAGACTGGACTCCATGATCCAAGGAAGCTCCTCCATTCCCTCATTTCCATTTAAAAAACCAAACCAAAACCCAAACTTAAGGCACTTCAACCAAGAGAGATTCTTTTCTAGATTATAATTTTAAGTAAATGTATTTTATACATATGATTCAATGACCTCATATACCTATTTATCTTTAAGAGACAAAAATAGTTACTTGGAGGAGACTAGTACTGCTAATAATATTATCAATAATAATATTGTCACACCAAAATTGCTTCTTTTAAAATGAAATGACACAATAAAGAGTATTTTAAGCTTTCAACAGAACATTTGCTGGAGAAAGCAAATGCACATCTATGTACATATTTTCTCAGTTTCAGTCACATCATATAACAGGAGAAGGCAATTACAGAAGGTCTAATGAGGGAGGAGAAAAAAAAAGGCGATCCCCAGGGTGTGGGCAGTGATTGAAACATGCAATTGCATTTTAAACATAATTAGCTCCCTAATTACAGAGCCAAGTTTAATTAATGCAATTACATGAGTAATTAATTACTATTCATTTTCAGAGTACTCTTTGCAACGTTTTGTTCTCTAATTTTGAGAATTAGACAGATCTCAATATGCAGTAACTTTGAAAAGTTTCCATCTATATGCATTGAACAGGCAAGAGAAGAAAAAACATCTTGTACCTCATTTACTAGTCAAAGTTATAATCACTGCAACTGGTAATTCTCAAAAAGCAGCTGGATTATTTCTATCTTGTACATATGAACAGCTGCAGCTCTCCATTCTTGCTTCTACGTTTTTCGGCTTCAGTCTTACTCAGCCCAAGAGCTTACAAGAGCCTGGGAGATTAGCCTGTGCTGGAAAGGAGCCTTGGGATCACGTTTCCTTGTTATGATTCTATCTACTACATTTCAATATATAGCGCTTTTCTTAGCAACAGTGCCCTCCCAACAGTTTCGGATTTTTAACTTTATTCTGCCATTTCTTTCTCATCTACTTTCTCCCTATGAACGCTCTACAATCAACTCCAATTGTGCCCTGTTAACCTCATGAGTAACTCCATTTAAGGCACTGAATAAATTTTTTTTAATTATCTAAATCAAATGGGTTTCGAGAACAAACTTCAAACAAATCTCCCATATAGTTTCATTTTTCACCATTTCATGCTTTCACTCACCCTACATTATGTGGTGCACTTTTGACGCTTTTACAGCCATCAGGTAGCTCACTAGAGTACAGCTATGACCAAGAGAGACCGAATAGCACATTCTTCCTTTTTGGCATACCACTGACAAGAGCACTGTGTTTGGTTTTAAGCCCACACACTCATAAATTTCACTGAACTATACAACAAATTGGCTCTTTCACTCATCCTAACTCCAGCACATCCAGACATTTTTGGCAGATTCATTAATCAGAGAGGTTGGTTTTCCTGCCTTTCACTATCCTATGGAAGCTGCCAAATCAACAATTTGGAGGTTTTACTCCTTGGAGAGCCTGTTAAAGAAAACATTGCTTTTAAGATCTTCCCAGTGTTAAACAAAACCTGCTGCAAGAACTTGCATACATCTTCTAGCAATGAGATACTAAATCTTTCTGCCTTGGTAGTTATCAGATAGTAAGCACTTTTTTTTTCTAATCCTAAGCAGTTTGGCTTTATAGTGTTGTTGAGTTGGGGTTTTTTGTGTCTTTTTTAAATTTTATTTTCTGTTTGTTTTTTTATTGTTTGTTTGTTTTTAATCTCCTGTTCTCTGATCTGACAAGTATTACAGACAGTTAACCACTCACAGTTCTGCTCTCTGTCTTTTTGGTTAAGCCACTATCTTTAGGAGAAGGGACCCATCCTGTTGTTCACAAAATTGGTAAAAAAAAAAGCCCTCTGAGACAGGAACAAGGAAGTAATTTTTCAGCAAAGAAAATTACTCCTTAAAATTAAGATTAACAGAATAGTTCTCTTCCTCACAAGACAGGAAGAGAAAAAGACACTTCCCAAAAGTCACCTGTAACTTACCAGCTATGGCATTTAGGAACAAGGAGTCTGATGCTTTCACTCAGGTCCCGACCACATTCTGATATGCTGACACACTTAGAAGGTAAACACTCATCAGTGTTGCCACACATCTTTTTATTCATCAGACTCATCATATCACTACCCTCCGTGATAAAGAGTCCCTCCCTCCACATCTACCCCGCAGGCCCTCTTTAAGTACTGGAAGAAGAGTAACAAGTACATCAATTTTAGTACGTACGCAGGAGCCTCTGACCGCAATCAAAATTAACGAGTAAAATGAATCGAGAATAAGCCAGAAATGTAAAATCCCATCAAGTCCCCTTCTCCATTTCTCTGATGGAACAGGAAAATTCCCAACTGTCACACAGTGTGGGGACTGGCTTCTCATGCTTTTACGTGACCAGGAACAATAGGGCTCTCACAGTACAAGCCAGACGCCAAGAAACATTAAAGCACAAATATCTTTACAGTCAGGAAGCAAAGCTTACTGTACTAGAGTTCAGAGCGTGACTTGTATTTTAGGGAAATTTAAGGAATGCTACAGATATAAAGGTAATGGCAAATCCAGCTGTATGTCTGCCTTGCGTAACTGAAACTGCTGGCAATCTAGGAACATGTAAGCTTCTAATAACTCCCCACCATGGCAGCTTAACTGCTCTTTGCAAACCTGGGAGGAAGACTGCTCTCTGAGTCTCTACAACTACTGCCAGACAACACAGAGGAAAGTGAAAGCAACTACCTGTGGCGAAAGTGCAACTCCTCCAGACACATAATGAAGATAATCTCGGCGTAAACCAACCTACTCTTTATGGAGCATAATGCTAGAGAGTTTTTTTAAAACTTACAAAATCATCTTCTTTGAGTAGGAAACCTTTTTCAAACATGTATTTTGAAATGTTTCACATATTTGATGTTTTTAGTTATCACTTAAGTTTGTGTGATAGAGCTCTTAACTCCTTAGAACTTTGTTACTATTTTAGTATAAAATAATCGTAAGTCACAACACCTTTGGTTCACTACTGAATGCAAAGATGACAATATATAGAAACATAGAATCATAGAATAATCAAGGTTGGAAAAGACCTCTAGGATCATCAAGTCCAACCCACTACTCAATGGTTCCATGATCACTAGACCATGCCCTGAAGTGCCATATCCAATCGCCCTTTGAACACCTCCAGGGATGGCGACTCCACCACTTCCATGGGCTGGCTGTTCCAATGCCTAATCACTCTTTCAGTAAAGAAATTCTTCCTAATGTCCAATCAAAACCTTCCCTGGCACAGTTTGAGGCCATTACCTCTTGTCCTATCATTAGTTACTAAGGAGAAGAGGCCAATACCCACCTCACTACAACTTCCCTTCAGATAGCTGTAGAAAGCAATAAGGTCTCCTCTCAGACTCCTCTTCTTCAGACTAAACAATTCCAGTTTCTCAGCCTCTCCTCATAAGACATGTTTTCCAAACCCTTCACCACCCTTCTCTGTACCTGCTCCAGCATCTCAATGTCCTCCTTATCTTGCGGTGCCCCAAACTGGACACGGTACTCGAGGTGCGGTCTCACCAGTGCTGAGTACAAGGGCACAATCACTTCCTTACTCCTGTTGGCCACCCCATTTCTGATACAGGCCAGGATGCTGTTGGCTCTCTTGGCCACCTGGGCACACTGCTGGTTCATGTTCAGCCAGCTGTCAACCAACACCCCCAGGTCCTTCTCTACCAGGCAGCTCTCCAGCCACTCATCCCCAAGCCTTTATCTTTGCATGGGGCTGTTGTGACCAAAGTGCAGGACCCGGCACCTGGCCTTATTAAACCTCATACAATTGGTCTTAGCCCACTGACCCAATCTATCTAGATCTCTCTGAAGAGCCTTCCTGCCCTCAAGCAGATCAACATTCCCACCTAATTTTGTGTTGTCTGCAAGCCCCAAGAGTCATTTGCCTCTGCTTTCAAATATAATGAAATAAAGACTTAGTTGAAATTATCAGAGAATTCTTACATGTTTTGTTTCTTCTGATTAAAAAGCTGAAAAAGGACACATTCTTATTACACGCTGATAATACTGTAGTATAGTACAAAGCTTCCTTTCAGCAATTACAATTTTCCATTATCTGTGACTGCTCCTCTCTACCCTAAGAATTAAAAAATATCTTTTAGATACTTAAGGCTTAAATTTTCTACCACTTAGAAAAAGAAGCACAATCCCCCCTCAAAACGTGTTTTCTTAAACTAGGAACTCAAGAACAGAGGGTCACTTATTACCAGTTGCTTAAGAAATAGTCACAACACTAAAAAACGTTGGGTCTGTCAACTAGTAGTGCAATCATCTGGTATAATTCAGTCAACTTCTGCTTTTAAGAGTTTTCTCCTCTGCTCTATGAAAAGGGTATGATGTAAACTATAAGGAAGTATGGACTTAAGTCAGAATGCTGCTGTCTATTAAAAAAATGAAGCAACGCTATCATACCGTGATCCACAACAGCAGTAAGCAGGGATCACACACCTTCATGATCTATACACAACGTTGAGCTACTACATCATCAGCACCAAAAAACATCTAAAACAAGTTTTACAGGAAGATCAGAAATTGTTTCCTGATTATCGCACGCTGCTGTTTTCCTTCTACGGTATGTGTGAGAAGTGTCTCTCAGCCAGTGCATGGGAAATGCAGGATATCCTTTGTTGGGAATAAGTCCAGCGTGTTATTTTTCAGTTTGAAAGTGTTTAGGTTAAAAGTGGGAAGCTCACATTTCTGTTTGTGAAGATAAACAACTTTTTTTGCGATGCTTGTAAATACTGCCAGATAGGTAATGTATCATTCACCAGACATTCTTTTTATATTGTTTGCACAATCTTTTCCACCCAGAACAGTCTAAATCCTTTACACAAAGCACAGTTCTAAAAGGCTGATATACCGAAACTCAGAATTTGCTTAAAGGTTAAAGGTGTACTCAAGTATCTTTTTATTAATGGAAAGATTTTTCTTTTAACACTTGGCAGCCCCAAAGCACAACTGTAATACACTACTTCGTAACAACCATGCTCTCCAGTCATTCTCATAGTTCTCAAAATGAGCAAACTAAGGTTAAGATCAACATTTCCCATTCCATGTCATAACTATTGTATTTTTATTTTACAATTTTTTTTTTTTCCCCAGAGAACAAAATGTTTTTCTACACTGTGTATTGTTTCAGGATCAAAAAAAAACCTCTTAGCCCAATGCAGCTTCATGGCCGCCTTCCACTTTACCTAAAACTTCTAAGGTAAGGGCTGTACTGAAGGAGACAATTGTCTTTTGAAAAATATAACCCCATCATACAATCTTCACAAAGACAGTTGAGGCAGCATTAATCCAGAATGACTTATTACTGTCAGAACAGAAGACCTGAAAATATAATGAATGAAAAAAATCTCACCCTCTAGTCCTAATCTGTACTGATAGTGTCAAAATGCTGGCCACAAATATAGAAAGAATTGCATTGTTTGCTTCATAGCTTTTATCACGCAGAAGCCAAAAATCAGTTCAGAAGATCTTGCAATAACTTTAACAGTACCCATAAACCATTTGAACAACAGTCACACAGGACATTGGTCTCACAGGTATTAAGTATAAGGTGAATTACAGCTTTTCTAAATCTGAGGAAAAAGGTTTTTTTTTTTAAATCAGCATTTTTGGGGTACACTCAAAACAAAGATGGTGATAAAGAGTAAGTAAACCAGAGAACAGGAAAGTAGAGGACCTAAAAAAAAAAAGGCAGAAACTAAATAATTCAAAATAGCATGTATGAAAGTACTAGGAATGGCTGGTTTAGTTGAAAGCAACTCAATTTGAAGAGGACAAAATTCATAAATACTTCTGGCAATAAAGAGATCCACGTATCCAAAGCGGGTATTGTGTTAGAAACCAGACCTATCATAAAGATATTCTTGGAGAAACTGAATCATTGAATAGACAAGAAATACTTGCCCTTGAAACATTTCCAGTTTCTAACTCCAACAATCCTGAACTAGGAGAGTGCTAGCATATCAAATTATTTTCCAAAACCACCTGAAAAGCAGCCAGAGACGCTCCAGGATTTATTTTTTCTTAAAGAGCTTAATATCTTCTCTACACCAAAAGTACATTGCTTCTAGCCTCAACAGGGAGTTTTCTGCCAAGACTGCAGGAAAGAAAAGAAAATCCAGAATACAGAATATTACACTCAATTAATTACACACTTAATTGCTCTCTTAACAGCGTAATGAATAGAGCAAGTTTCAGTTTCAGTATATATATGTAGCCCAAAGTTTCAAGCTCAGTAAAGGCAACTGGTCTGATTCGAAATATCTGTGCAAAGATCAGACATGTTCATGTAACCAGCAGTAAATGTCTGGAATAAATACTGCTGATAGCCCTTGCTTTCCACCTAGAGCATCCAGGAGCTAACATTCAGGGTTTTTTTCTGTACAACCTGAAAAGAGAACATTAGATGTCATGGAAGCTGACAGTCTCAATTAAAGAGAATCCAGCTCATCTTAAAAGTGAAGCCAGTGGACCACCGTGTGTCAGTGGAGTTTCTTCCTCCCTCCACTTCTTTGGCCAGGATCTGGTTGCACTATTGACTCAACTTACGTTTCTGAGTCAGTAGTCTGAAAAGTATCCCAAGGCACACAGAAATTTCATTTCAATCTTCCTGAGGCACACATCAAAGTGATGTACCAGGAAGCCAGCTGGCAAGAAGTACATTTCAAATGTTTGCATAAACTTCAAGTTAACTATTAAACTACTGGCAAACAGCCCAATTCCAGTCAGAGGCACTTGCCATTGTTAAAGCTCAAAAAAATAAAACAAAAACAAAGTCTCTAAGCTAAGCCACTCAAGATGTTACCTATATGAAACAAACATTTCATTTTAATGGTGCGATTCAATTTGGCTTTTCCTCCTCACTGTGTACCTGCATAAGGCACTTTCTTGCCATTTAAAAGCAAACCTGCTTGTCCTTTCTAGTAAACCAAAAATCACCTTCTTTTCCCTCTACTAACAGCTGTGCACATAAAAGAAGTAACTGTGGTGATTTTTAAATTTTGTTTAAGAAACTCATAGTTCTCTCATACATTCCTAGTCTCAAATGTCATACCTATCTTGTCAAAAATTCTGCAGGAAAAGCTGATGCGTGTCATTTCACTTACACACAATATTATGATATCCGTTGACAACTTTTTTATAATCCTGAAGTTCAAGAGACAGTCATTTTTTTTTTCAGTTTTGCAATGGAAATTTAGCTTTGGCTTTAACAATGGAGAGAATGGGCATATGCACAGAGATAATTCAGTCAGATGTGAGCTCAGTCAGACCGTACTCCAAGCTGGCCAGACACAAGCCAGCTCGAGTTCACAAGTCATGTAGCTGTGTTAACACAGCACGGTGCCTGTATTAATACTAATAAAACCTGCTGAGAGGCAGGGCACATTACGCAGGGCACAGTCCTGTACTGTCTGGCCAACTTCAATCAAGGACAGAGGATGCTGGGTCTGTCTGCACCCATCCACTCCTGCTCTGCAAGACTCCCAACTTCTGTGTATCTCATCTTCTGAAGATTTTCTTCTTACGTTATAAACCCAAGGGCTAGAGCACAGCACCATACATTTGAGATTTCAAGTATCCTCCTTGACCATCGCCATCATAATTCCTTGTAGTTGTTCCAACAAAGACTTAAAAAGAATAATTACTAGCACTACAAGGTAGTGAAGAGCTAGGGCAATCAAATGGATTCTACGTATACAAAAGTACTCCCAAGAGCTCTGAAATACAATTGTTCTTTATAGTAGTAGCATTCCCCACCCCGGTATTTATCTCTTGTGGAAATGAATTATAACTCAATTCTGTTTTTGAGATGTTGACAAGAGGACACATTTAAAGTAGTACTCATGTCTATTTCAAAGTAAACCAACAAATAGAAAATGAAGCTATTCGTTGGAAAAATGGTGAATCTTAGTTCCAAGAAAATGCCAGAAAACAAGACTAAGAAAAGGGATCAGGTAATAGGGCAAATCACTAATTCTTTAAAGTTTTGCTCCAAAGACACATGCAACTAAACTCATCTTTGCCTGTGCAAGGAAATTACTTCAGTGTTCCAAAGGTGGAAAAATCCCCATGTCTTAATAATCTACTGACACAGAAACCAAAGGACAGGTGTGCATATCTGAGCTCAAATAACTAGCCCAAAAGATCAAGGAATAAAACTGTAACATGAACACGTTAATAACAGCGAGTTTTCCTTAATAACAAATGCCCTGGAGCAGCTTAAGGCTGACATGACTTCTCCATTTTATATTTTCTTCATTTAAAAAGGAGATTAAAAAAAACTGAAACAGCCAACTAAAACAGATTTAGTGCGCTACATACTTGATTTTTAGGAAATGCAGTAAAAACCCTTCAATTATACAACACTATCTGTGCCAGCCCCTTTCAGTCTTGTCTGTGAAAATGCAGACAGGGTGAAAAAGCCAGGTACTAGAGTGTGAGACTTCTGCCTCTATTTCAGAGTAACTTCTCTTGTTTTTAATTTCTCTGTTGTCTAAAGTAAGCATTCCATGGTTTGAAAGAAACTATAGATTGCTGACTAAAGAAGATCATGCCCATGTTTAGGATAACTTCAGCAGCCCTTAAATTCACTGACGTGAACTAGAGAACTTCAGCTTATTCAAAAAATGAATTTAATCTGGGCAGTAGCCTTTGAATTAAATCTTAAATTTTCTTATACACAACAGTATTTCAAAAATAGACTCATATTCAGATTTATACTTTAACATTCATCATTTGGGTCTATTTCTATACTCGTGTGTCACTTTGTAAAATCCACACCCAGGTATGATCCAAGCAAGTTCAGGCAGACTCAGGTACCCATAATCAGAGAATGGTGACAAAGGAAAATGGTTTAAGGAAAAATTTGTGTCAATTTTCATTGGAACAGCCTGCATGGTGAAAAATACTTAACAGTATTACTCAATATTTAGCTTTGCAACATTAAGTATGATCTAAGAAATCTAAAATAAAGCACTTGTATTTCTTAGCTAAAAATATTTATCTGACTTCAGACATATGAATTCAGTATTCACAGAGGATTCTACAACACTTAGATTTTTGATAGGGTAAAAGAATAAAGCATTTTTCATTCTAATTTACAATATGTGCAAAAATGCTCAAAATACTGGCTAGAACAAGTTCTAAAAACCAGCTACTGATGGTGACAGGACAATGAAATGATTTTTTGGCTATGTGGCTGTGTTGGATTTGCACCTCTAATGTACTATAGCTGTATAGTTCATGTATTATGCACACCTGCATAAAAAAAAAAATAATCTCAGTGCACAATTTTCAGAGACAAGCTGAACCTTACCCTTAGTGACAGAAGGAATGCCTTTCCCATCCGAATTACTTAAATTGAGTAATTAGTCCATTCAAGTTTTAAAAGCTCATTAGACTCAAAATATAGGAATTTGTCTTCCTCAATCAATTAACCAAAAAGACAATATATTAAAAAAATGCTTGGAAAGCTACTCTCTAAACCTTACAAAGGACAAGGTGAATAGAAACAAAATGTTCAGTTTCTAACTATGATTAATATTATGTCTTAGATATAAAAAACCCCCCACCTTTGTCATCCCCTTGCCCTTCGTTATCCAAAGCATGAAACAGTTCCAGTTAACAAAATGTAGGCGGATTAGAGCCAAATTACAGAAATAGATAGTTTACATCCAAAAGAACAATCTGACATAAATGACACACAAAGAACTCGTGCATAAATTTCTGCCTTACATTACTTGTATTGTTAAATTTCTCCCTTTAAATATAACCAGACTATAGAATGTTTAGCGGGGTATACTGTTGTGTTTAGACACTGTTGTGTTTAGATACAGCAAGTATATAGTATCTATTCCACAAAGAAAAATGTGAAATTATCAACTCCCTCTTAAATGACATCAAGATAGTTTTGGGGATGGGGGGAATGGGACGCAACCCAGAAATAAAACTCAAGAAAATTAAATTAAAATTAACTTAAAAGTTATTTGAATTAATAATTCTTGGTTGATTTAAAAAAAAAAAAAAACAAAATAACAAACACACATATTAAAACACATATTTAAAAAAAAAAATTATCGTTTGTCCAGCATGTGAATAAAACGACTAAAGAAAAAGTGTACGTATTTTTAGAGTCTAGTCAGATTTGCTGCATGCAACATTTGCATATATAACTATTATCTCCTACCGGGCCAAAACCCCCCTAGTGAATGCACTGTAGAATCAAAATCAAAACAAATGCAGGTTTAGTTTTCTGCACCATTCCCTATAAACCAGAAGGCCTGCTCCCTAAAACCAATTTGCAGAGTTAGAACATATAGTTATCTGACAGTTAAGCCTTTCAAGTGAAAAGCTGCTACTCAAGCCAGGCACTTAGCAGAAGCTACAGCCAAGAGCCATACTTGGAGACGCACAGTAACATTTCTTTGTCAGAACAGAGAAGAGTATTTATTGCCATGACTATGTCACTACATACAAAGACAGAAATGTAATAAAGACAGAAATGAAATATTTCACAATAATGCATAATTATTATCTTGAAAGTAAGTTACACAGTCCTTTTGTAGGAATTCTTTTCTGATCGGCTATCAAAAACCTACTTTTTTTCCCTGCAAAACTCCAATTGGATTTCCTACTGCTGCTAGTCAGTTCTGGAACTGGTAGCAAAAGGCAAATTACAGGCTGTTTTTTGAGTTAATATGGTTTTTAGTAAGTATTTTAGTTCAATATGCTAAATTAATAAGTTTTGGTTAGATTAAATTTACTTTATCATGAAACGTCAGAGAACGTAGATGTGAATTCACAAACATAATTTTCCAACATTAATATCAGCAACAATTTGCATTACTTACTGGTATATAATAGATATTCATTTTAGGAGCTTCATTGGCAGTCATTAGCATTCCTATAAAGAGATTTCCACATTTAAAAATACTGGTCACAAGAGAATAACGCTACTTTTTAAAAAAATACATACTTGAGGCATTTAATTCACATGAAGTAATTTGTACACAGAACTTCAAGTACATTTCCAGGAAAAGCAAAGGAAAAAAATGGAATATTTACTAGCACTGAAAAAAAAATGAATAAAATTAATTGCAACCTGAGTACTTGTAGGGAAAGAAGAAAGAACCCTTCATAGGATAGGGGAGGAGGGGTGAAATCACATTACCTGTAGCTCATACAGTACATATTCCCAGCCAGCAAGGGAACAACTAATAAGGACCCATAATAAATTGCTACATCAAATGCTAAGGAAAGAAAGGTCCAATAGTAGCACAATTAACACAGCTTCGTTCTCTATATATTCATCTCTTGTTGAGATATTGGACTGTTCAGTGAATGAACAATTGGTTGTATGGTTGCATCCCGTCAGTAGTGGTCAATGGCTCGATACAGGATGGAGATCAGTGACAAGTGGTGTCCCCTCAGGAGTCTGTACTGGGACCAGTGCTGTTTAATATCTTCATCAATGACACACAGTGGGCATCTGTGTAGCCTCTGGGCTGCATCAAAAAAAGTATGGCCAGCAGGTTGAGGGAGGCGATTCTGATGCTCTACTCTGCTCTGGTGAGACCCCACCTGGAATAATGAGTCCAGTTCTGGAGTCTTCAGCCCAAGAAAGACATGGACCTGTAGGAGTGAGTCCAGAGGAGGCCACAAAAACATTCAGAGGGTTGGAACAATTCTGCTGTGAATATGGGCTGAGAGAGCTGGGGTTGTTCAGCCTGGAGAAGAGATGGTTCTGAGGAGACCTTATTGCAGCCTTTCAGTACTTAATGGGGGCCTATAAGAAAGAGGGAGGCCTGTAGTGATAGGACAAGCAGAAACGGTTTTAAAATACAAGAGGGTGAATTCAGGTTAGATAGAATGAACATATTTTTCACAATGAGGATGGTGAAACACTGGCACAGGTTGCCCAGAGAGGCAGTAGATGCTCCATCCCTGGAAATATTCAAGGTCAGGTTGGATGGGGCTCTGACCAATCTGACCTACTAAGTGTTCCTCCTCATTGCAGGGGCATTGCACCTTTAAAGATCCCTTCCAACTCAAACCATTTTATGAGTTATGGTAAACTGTGGATCAGTTTAATCTGAGTTACTCTTTTTCAATAGTTCAGTGGAAGTTTGGTTGCAGTTGGTTTTAACTTTTTTTTAATTAAATTATTTTACCAACCAGTTTCGGTATTACTGCCTTTCATGGGACGCAAACCTCTGTGTATCTTTGACCAAACTACATGATGACAAACTAGTGGATCCGTTGAAGTAGTTATGAATCTCTCTGATCATATGTGCACAGATTGGGGTTAGGGGAATAAAAGTTTACCACTTAATGAGTAGCCTTGACTCAGTTTCAGTTAAGCCGTAGAATATAAATGAAACTTAACAGCATCTTCAGTACACAAAAAACTGTGCCTCCTTTGTTTCAATTACTTTTAAAAAAGTTAAAAATTTGCATTTTATAAATAGTCTTCTCCCATTTACTGCTACTTCATACTCTTGTTTTCATTCCTTTAAACTGATGATACCATATTGCAAACCATTTTCCAAATATGGTCTTATAAAAACCTCTTCTTTGAAAAAAGATTTCTCATTTATTTCCCCTTTAAAGTAATCAAACTAGGCTGCTGTGTAGTTTGTTAGGGTGTGGTCTCTCTTCCCATAAAAAAAAAAATGGTGAAAGCTAACAAGCTGGAACAATGAAAACACATGGAGCAGATCTCTCCTTCCACAGTTGTTCCTTTTTTTTTTTTTTTTAATTCTTTTACTCCCCTTGTAGTATATGTCTACCCATGTACTGTTCTGAAGTCTGTTTTTCCCTTCTTTAATTATGAGTGGAAGACTCTAAGAGGAGGTTTGCCCTTCACTGTCATCTTCGAAGCACCTGCAGAATTAATTTCTGTCTGTTTTTCTCTAGTGATTCATGTTCAGTCAACAGTGAAATGCTCTGTCTCCTGAAATAGTAGTGAGCATCCTGATAGATTATGTATATACACATTACAGTACACTCTGTGTTTGTGTATGCGTATAGCTTAAATTCCTGCTTTTTCCTTAAATTGCCTGAAAACCTTTCCAGGTATGGTTTGTAGCCTCAGTTTGCTGACTAAGCTTTCACAAATTTCTTGCTTTGCCAGGAAAGCAAGCCCCCTTTTTTTCCTGACATATTTTAAGTCCAGCTGCATTGTGTATTTTTAATAAAAGGATTAGGTAGGAAGGATTACTCCACCCATGTTAATTGCGTTCCTCTAGTTGGGTGTAAATTATATTTCTACCCTCTGGGTGTCTAGTAATTGACCCAATTATTCACAGTCTCAGTTGCATATGTTACAGTACTTCTAGATCAGAACGTTATCTAACTTGATTGCTCTTTTCTTCTTCATATACCATTTCTTCTGTTACTTGGTTATCAACGATGTTGGAAAGACAAAAGTGAGATAAGCGCAGAAGTCTATGCCAAATGTCCTTAGTACTCTCTTATGGAGAAGGAAATTGAGAGTATTTCTCATTTTGAACTTATATGAAGTCTTGTGGCAGTTGGAGATTTTTTATTAATTTTTGTAAAAAACTACCACAGAAATATTTTCAGAATATTTACAACTCTTATTCATGGTGTTTCTTAGGTATATTCATAGGTATTTCAGATTTTACCGTTGCGGTGGTTGGCTAATATCCCTAATATTACTCCATTTGAAGCCACAATACCCTGTCCCTCCTCTTGTGTTGAGAAGCTACTGTTGTATTGATTTCCCAAGACGAAATAGGGATAAAGATGTAAAACCCAGGTTATAATCTACAACTTTGTTTAGACTACAGTCATGTGTTTTAAAACAAAACAAAAACCCCCTGTATTAATAATAAAACTTACCTTGGACATAAAGTTGTAAGTACAATATTAACTGGATTTGTTCTAAATGGTATTATGAGATGAACTATTTAAATTTGTTACAAAAATTGGCAGCCCACTGCTGTCAGGATTTAGCACTGGTTGAAGTGGTGCTGAACAATTAAGACAGAGGACAAAGGGGATTCATAGAATGCTTTGGGTTAGAAGGGAGCTTTAAAGGTTGCCTAATCCCATCCCCCTGCAGTCAGCAGGGACATCTTCAACTAGAACAGGTTGCTCAGAGCCCTGTCCAAGCTGACATTCCAGAGGTGTTGTTCTACCACCTCTCTGGGCAACCTGTGCCAGTGTCTCACCACCCTCACTGTGGGGAAAAAACAACACAAAAACAAACAAACCCCAAAAAAATCCACAACAAACAAAAAAAAATAAATCAAACAACCACAAATCCCAAAACATCAAAAGGCTGCAATAACGTCTCCCCAGAGCCTTCTCTTCTCCAGGCTGAACAAACCCAGCGCTCTTAGCCTTTCCTCACAGGAGAGGTGTTTCAGCCTCCACATCTTTCTTGTGCTGAGGACTCCAGAACCAGACACAGCACTTCAGGTGAGGTCTCACCAGAGCAGAGTAGAGCATAAGAATCACCTCCCTTGACCTGCTGATCATGCTTCTTTTCTGGAAGCAACCATCCAACCAATTCCTCATCCACTGAACAGTCCATCCATCAGATTGGTATCTCTTCAATTCAGCAAAAAGGGTTTTATGGGGGACGATGCCAAAGGCCTTACAGAAGTCCGTATAGATCACATTCATAGCTTTTCTCTTGCCCACTGATTTAGTCACTGTTTCAGAATATTTTATGTTACAATGTAGTTTAATTTTTCCAACTTTTATTTTATTTTTTTATAATTGTGACAATGCAGTGTTAAAAGTATTTTGTAAGGATGAGATTAGAGTATGGGCTTTCTGAGCAGCAGTATCACATGAAGTGTTAAAACACAAGTCAAGCAAAGATCTCTTGGATTTTTCTCTGCCCTGCTGGCTTCAAACATTGAGCGGTGCTCGGAGAAAGCTGGGGCATCAGTAAGAGCACTGAGCCATAGCCACACTGGTACTTCAACACTATTTTATTTCCAGCTTTCCACAACTGCAAGTTCATACTACTGGAAGTATTTCCTTATTTCCAAATGTTCAATCATTATTATTCTTTACATTCTGAATGAGTATGAGGTTGTGCTTGCCATCTTAAATTCTGGAGCAACAGTATTTATGACACACATGCAATGCACCAGCTTTTACCTTAAATCTCTTGGTTTCACTGCAAAATATTCTAGTATTTCCCCTGTCTTTGTATGACGATAAAAATACAGTTCTTACAAAAAGACAATCCGTCACCCTTCAGATACAGCTGAAGAAAGAAAAATAAGATAGGCAAAACTGACTTAAGGAGAAGACAAGGGACAGAGGACTGGAATGCACAATCTAGATCACTGATCTAGATCACAGACAGATGAAAAAGCAGTAATTAATAAGCAACATTAGGCAGATACATGCATTCAGTTCTGTGTGTCACAAGGTTCTTCCTGCAGTCTCATGAAAACCATTTCTGCAAAAGCACTTGAGGCAGCATGTCTACATAGCACAGAGGCTATAGAGCATCCACAGCTGAGTAATGTCCATCCTTGGAGATATTAAGACTTGACTGGTTATGACCTGAGCAACTGGATCAGTCTTTGAAGTTGGATCTAACTTCAAGTTTGGCCCAGCTTTGAGCAGCAAATAAACTAAATTAAGCTAAGATTCTACACTGTTGAATAACTTCTCTTTCACTCTGTCATAGCCCTCCATGACCAGCATTGCATGGCTGTTCATTGACTCCTGGCTTCTCTTTTACATCTAACCAATAAGCTCAAGGGTGAAGCTTGGATGAAATGCTAAAGATAATTCACTCCAACGACCTCTTTCTGTTGCAACCGCGGATGAGAGAAGATCAAGTTTGTCTACCTCCACGTTGCACAGTCCACACTACTACCACAGAGCTATTCTCACATAGAGCTACATGAACTTGTACGTACAAAGAGGGTACCCTCAGCACCATGCCTTAAAGTCCCTATTTTGGCAGGCTTCAATTCTTTGCTTAAATTATTTCTGGCACTTCGATCTGGGAAAAACAAATATATGCAACACAAATTAAAATGGTATCAGTCTTTCCAAGGGCTCAGAAAAACCTAGCCCAATTTCTAAGTAACGAAACACCATTCTATTTCAGAAAGGGCTAAATGTGAGCGCCATTGGAAGCGAGTTATTATTTACACCAGTAACATCCTGCAGACTATTAGTTGTGCTGCTGCATAAGGTCAAAATGCCCACCATCTCGGCCGGGATTGGGATTTAAGTGCTCATTTTACAAAAAAAAACAAACCAAAACAACCAAACCAAAACAACACACACACATTCTTAACTGAAGTTTGCAAAAAAGACAAGTTTTAACTCGTTATAAATCTCAAACTCACTTATCTACAATCTTGAGTCTGAGTTGCCAGTATGAATCGAAGTCCAAGTCATTCTGTCTTTGCTGCTACTTTTCTCTAACATTATGATAATAGCAGAGTTTGCAACACATACACTCTCTGGATCAGGAATTTTGCCCTGTGCCAACCTAGTGGCTCAGATTTTTATTCCATCTTTTTCAGTACTGCTATCTGGAAAGGAAGTAGGTGTGACAGTAATTAGAACTAAGCATCTCAGATCAAGCAGGGAAAATCAAGGCCAGTTGCAATCTGAGGTACAACCCAAGGCACATGTGCACATCCAACCACTACTTTGTATTTTTGTTTATAAGGTGGGATGCAGAAACTTTGGTTAAAAGTGACCCTCAGTTTTGACCTCTAAACATAACATTGAGACACAACAAATTTGAAAATCATCACAAAAAGCATTCAATTCTGTGGGATCACTTAAAAACTAATGTATTCAATCTAAGGGAGGGTACAGTAAGCACTGTATCTCAAAACAAGGAAAGATCAAATAGTTGTAAACACTTGTAAAAATTTGTAAGCTTGCTGTAAAGAGTTTTTTCCTAGCTCTAGAAAGCAAGCTCTTACTCATCTAGGACTACGTCAAGACAAAAAGGCCAACATTCCTATTCTTATGAAATGAAACACTTCAGATACTTGAAAGAGCAAAAGAGGTCAATCACTCAACTGACAGCACAGCAGCTTCTAACTGCAAAGAGACTCTGATTTAATACAGATGCAGAGGAAACAATCACACTAACTGACAAGTAACCATTTTTTTCCTAGCTCTGTCATAAGGAGAAAAGTAGACCTCATATGTATCACTTAAGCAGGGGGGGGGGGGGGGGGGGGGAAGAGAACAGAC
>VWZK01014245.1:156909-172016 GCA_013396935.1 Baryphthengus martii | reverse complement strand
AAAGAAAAGAGACCACATCTTGGGCTAACAAAAGCATTCCCTTTTGAACTTAGTAATATATCTATCGTACCTGAATTTGGATACAGGCAGACATCATTGATATCATATTCTGGCTCCATGGAAGTAAATATCTTCCCCTGAAATAGAAAAAAATGAATAAAGAACTTCAAACAATATAATTAAATTGAGTAAATCTAAACATTAAGAACAGCCATTACAGAACCTGAGAAATATGGTGGAATAAAGGTGGAACGGATTTTGTAGAACAATAAAATGTTATTGAAGTATCTGAACATAGCACAAGGAACTCAGTATTGTATTTTGCCTCTGATACAATCTCTTATAAGGAGGTGTAGCCTACTGGTTATTGAAGACACAGCAATATACAGCAGCACTTCTAGTTTCTCAGTTTACACTCCTGTGTTGAAATATGTGTGTCAGATTTACTTTATTTTATGCAAAAGGAGGGGTGAGGTCCATAAGTTCCCATCACACTGTCAGCATAACCCTCATTTTGTCGAGCTCTCAATATGGTAGTTTTAAACCATTTTATTCTGGTAAGTATCATTAACTGAAATGATGGATTGAAAGTAGAATTCGATTCAGGATCTTGGTTCTTCCACCGTGCTCATGTCTACATGAAACGTAACATAGCTCAGCACTTTATTTAAAACGTATAGACTCAGTATGAAAGAGGTTGAACCATAAAAGTAGTAAAAGCATCCACTGATATCTAACTAGCTTAGATCAGAATTGAAGTTATGAAGGTTATTTGAAAAAGAGGTAAAAGCAGGAAACAACATTCTCGAAAAAATGAGAATTGGAACAGAGTCTGAAAAACCCAGACAAAAATACAGGTGCTCTTATAAGCCAACACACAAGACAGCCAGTAAAGGAAGAGCCTCTAAGAACTGGGCCACAGAATCTGAAGCATGAGAGTACATGCCTACACGGTTCTAAACGAGGGACAGAAACAGAGCAAATTTTGATCCTATTCCTCCTCTTTTTTTTTTATTTTTTTTTTTTCCCCCCTGCAGCAATCCCACCTACCTTTCTGGGCCCTTCCTTTCCCTCCCAGTTATATGCTGTTACCCCACCCACCTCTGGTCTCTCCCCGATGATTAATAAGAGTCCTCCCCCACCCTGGTCTTAGCAGACAAAAGCCTCATGCTCCCCACCCCAAGGCACGTCTCAGCATGGGGCTATTCTGGTATCAAAGCCATATGCTCTCCACCCCGCTGTCTGCCTCTGCAGTTGGCTCCCAGCCAGAGATAGTCAGGAACCAACATCTGGGAGAGGTGGAGCCAGCTGGAACATACTCTAGGAAAGAGTCCAAAGCTATCTTTGCCTTCCAGCAGTAAGAAATACTCCCTTTTCCCACCGCAGAGGCCACCTGACAAACCTTCGTGCTTCATTTTCAATGAGGGATATATATATCTATTAAAAATGAAGAGGCCACTGCAGATGTTTTGAATAATAACCAATAATTTATTTGCTCTTTTAAACAATTAAAAAAAAACTGCAGAGGAGCTCACAAAAAAAACTGCTTGCGATCACACGAAAAATAAAAGAAGCTGTTGAAAGTTCACGAAGAAGCACAACAATAGAGAAATGACTGCCTGAGATGGTCAGAGAAAAAGTGCCTCTAAACTGCAACTGCTCTTGGTATGTCTCACTATAAAGCTACAAAAGCATAGATGGAGTATGTTTTTAGAAGGAACACAATGACTAAAGACTGCCCTTCAAACCAAACCAAGTTACAACAGCATTACCACGAATCTATGAGGTAACATATTTTGTGCAAGCTTCATTGACAGAAAAATAAGAAAAAGAACAGCATAATATAATGAAAGTGTTACAAAAATCAGAGATTTCCATTCCACTTAGAAGTACAACAGGCAGGGATAAAGATGTTGCCTACTACCACATAATCCATTAATACAGCACAATACACATTCTTATTTGGATCTAGGCTTAGTATCTGTTCAATATCCAAACAGGTTTCTGTGAAAATAAGCAGCACCTGATTTTAATAGATCATAAACTAACTGATCTACCTTCCAAGTTAGTCCTCCTCTGAGCAGGGAACTGGAGTGACCATGTTTTTCTCTAATGAAAAAATCATAACTGGATGTGTTTAAGCACACTGTGAGAAGTACACAAACCAGCGCAACGGCCAAGATACTACTTATGACAAATTCTTCTACTGAAAGAAGTATCTTAGGCAGACATGTACGAACAGCTAAAAAAAAAAAAACCAAGACTACATCTTTCTACCTGACAGACTATTAATAACTTCCCAGATGTTGGTTTATATAGACAAGATAAAATGCTATGTAAATTAGGAGATATTAAAACCCCAACTTCCCACATTGAATTTCAGCTTTATCATTCAAGCTGCATGAAAAGAAAATAATAAAAAAAATTAAATCTGAATGCAGCAGTATAAAACCACTTACCGTATCTTTGTTCCACATTTTTATGATTCGAGAATCTGCAGAGATTATTAAATCCAATTGATGCTGAAACTGAACTGACTTAATCGGCAGGCCATAGTGGTGATCTTTGACTATTAGTGGATTACTAGACCGGAGATCATATAATAAAACCTTGAAGAATAAGAGACAGATTAAACTTACAATACTGTAAGATCAAGAGGGAGTCACGCACACACCAGATCACCACTAAAGATTTAACTAAACTTGAGACACTTTTACCTAAACACGTGGACAGGATATAGATAGAAGAAATCATTTTCAATTCTAAAAACAGTTTATAAAGAAAGCCTAGGTTTTATTCTGGCAATGTATTTCAACTTCCATATACCTCAGTCTAGAAAAATTAAGAGTAAATTTAAGAGCTCACCATCTTTCTAAAGTCTTTTTAATTTCTACTGAAAAAATGAACAATTCTCAAGGCTCTTAGTATTTCTTAATTACTAATATTTCACTTTCAGATTCTTGAGCTTTTCTTACAAGATTTAAATTTTCAGCCTCCCTTCCATATTCAGTGAGTATCACTTTCACACAGTGAAACACCATAGAACGTAATTTATTACGTTAAAGAAAGTAGAAAGTACAGGTTCTGTCTTCCAGAAACCTGCCCTTTTATCTTCAAATTTTCCTACGAAACTATAAGAAAGACCTCAAATCTTTTGCATGCAAAGTGTGAATGCTAGTAACTTTGGGGACGAAAAACATTTTCAGTTTGTTTGATAAAAAAATATAATCTCCAGTAAAGTTTGTCTGACATGTATACTAACATTATCACAAATACCACTCTTGCATACATATCTGCTCTTGAACAAGCTATTTTTCTAAATCCATTATAAGGTTGATGAAGGCAAAAAAAAATCCCCATCCTCCACAAATATGATGGCAACAATGAATAAATGAAACAAAATGATCCCTTATGGAACGATCAGACAGTGGAAACAAGAATTGAAAGTCAATCAGAATCGTTGAAGTTGGAAAAGACCTTTAAGATTATGGAGTCCAACCATTAACCCAACACTAAACCACAACCCTAAGGGCCATTATCAACATGAGGCTCCTATTGAACCCCATGTCAAACACTTTATTTCACAACAGATTCAAGTAGAAAAGGCAATATGCTAGATTTGAAACTGCTCCTCTCCTACTCAGTCATGATTCTTGAATCAAAGGTGGGGATTACTTTTTTAAACCATCTCAAAATTTGCCACAGCAGCTGGGAAGACAGGATTACATCAATCACTTCTGCTTCTTTAGCCACCACCAAGATGCAAGAGAGCACATATGTTGCACTGAGATGATACTGATAGCCTCAGAAAGCAGCAACTATGCCACATACTTCACTTAAGTCATTTAGAAAACTTAAATTTGAAGAGTTTGAGGTTATGTAGTATGCAAGTTGTGATAATTTTAAGTGGTCCCTACAGTATGCTGAAGAGCAAGACCATTTGACAAAATTAATTTGCAGCTGAAGAATGACTGTTAATTTATGCTTTTATAAATACTTGTATTAATATACATATATTTACATTACAATAAATGCACTCAATGTATGATAGACGCAGACTGGCAATTGCAAGAACAGGATCTCGTAAGAGCTGTCGAGGTGAAGTCTACCTGCCCAGTAGATGTTCCAACAGCCATATTCAAAGCTCCATCAAATTTCAGTGCTGAAACGGATGGTAAACCATCTATCCTGCAAAGCACAATGCTTATAGTTAGACATTCTTTCAATAAAGGCTGAAAATACTTTTTTAATATTAAAAATAGCAAAGTTAATCCATGCAAAATAGTTTACAGATATCACTCAAATACTACTTCAAAAAACTGCAGTGTTTACATTTCCAACTTGTGGCTGTATAGAAAATAATTACTGATTTCAGTAGTAGTGTATAAAGAGACTCTTTTATGACTAAGAAAACCCTTTATTCACTTCAGTGATGAGAAGAGGAGACCGAACAGGTCATTTTAATGCAAAGTGGGATCTGATTCTAAAAGCAAAACTCCTGAAAAAACAGAAGCACACACTTAGAAAAGGCAGCCTTTACTCACTCTGTGTCTGCTGTCACACTGCTTAAAGCACAGTCCAATAGCCCAACTCGATTTCTCGTTCTAGGATCCCAGCATTCCACTTTACCCTGAATAGTTTAGAAAATACATTTCAAACTTATGCAACAGATGTCTGGTATTCTGAATAGTTTTAAATAAAATTTTGAATCATTTAGTCTATGAATAATTAATCTAAATTTCCTGGGTTCACATGAGTTGTTCTAATAACGGCATACAAGCTCCAGACATTTAATTTATAGTTTTTCAAAATGTGATCTGAATTGAAGTCATCAACACTAAATTTCTGAAGATTAACAGAGTACACCTGCCAGCTAATTTCTACAGATGGCTACTTTGTAAAGCAAGATCATATTAGTTTCTCCACCATCTGCAAAATCTCAAGCATCACAGCAAACAAGGTAGCTCAGAAATTACATCTGCACTAAAGAGTTATCTTGTTTAACAGATCTATACTTAATATAGCAAATGAGATCTAATTAAGTTCCTGCCATGATTTCTTCTTACCCTCATGCAAACTAATATAAAAAACAAACACTACTGCCCCTTCAATAAAAGAAACGTAAACATTTACCTCAGCTGTCCCCACAGCAAATAAGAAGTGTACAGGATTTATGTCACACACATTACTCTCTCTAAAACAGAAAAAGCAGCAAGTTTAATTACCTCAGAATAATTTAACACATGAACAACTAAAAAGATTTCTGTAATCACGTACAGTATTGCTCAGCCTGGAAAAGCAAAACTTGGAGAGGAGAGATGGATGGCCACCTAACAGCAGCTTCCTATACTAAGAGGAGCTTACCAAGAATTTGGAGCCATCAGAGACAGTACTGATTACTTGAAACAGGTAAGATTCCAACTCGATGCAAGGATAATATTTTTATGCTATGTGGAGTGGGCTGCCCATAGAAGGTGTGGTATTTCCATCCTTGCAGTTTTCAAGAACCCCCTGGGAAAATTTATCTGAATTCAGTGTGACCATGCCTTGCACAGGAGGGTGGGCTCTGAGGTTCTCTCCACCTGTACGATTCTTTCTCTGCCCATACCACCTACTCAGCACCAAGCCTTGCCATATTGCTCTGTTCCACTATATTCTTAAACAACTCAGTTTTGTCAAAAGGTCTTCCTAGTCACTTATGCTCTGAAGCTTACATCTTGTACGTAATTCTGGTGAACAGCCTGCCCTTCTTTTCCTCACCCAAGTACCCTACTTCTCAACAGGGGACCCAAGAGTCCTGTATTTCTCCAACAACTCTTCCAAAGTACAAACGTTTCTCTTTACACCACTCATCTCGGCACTTACCAACTTCTTCCATTCAAAGTCCTCCACCTCCAATTCTGTAACTCATCCAACATACCCACCTCACAACTTCAAGTCTCATCTAATTCAGATTTTACACTACAACCTTAGTCCTACTACTGCAGGATTTTCCTTTTTTTCTTTTTCCTTGCTGCTCAGTTTCTGTATTGTGCCTTCCCAAACATTGCTTTGTCCATTAAGCTAACCTACCCACTAAGCACCAGCTGTTGCCCACCAACTAGCCACTTTACCTAGTCAAGTCTCTTCTCATCTGCTCCTCCCCACATAAAAGAAGCTCAGCTGCTGCTCTGGTAGAGTTTTCAAAAGAATCAGACATATGCTGGAGATATAAAAATTCTCTTTGGGCTACTCCAAGAGCAGAAGGACAAAAGACATGTCTGGGAAAGTACATACCCTGTGGGGATATCTCCATATGATGGCTAAATTGAGCAATAATGGCAAAGTTTTAATGAAACGCTCTTAAGATCAAGTTATATAATACCTATTACAAGTCTATATTAAGCAATTTTAAAATATCCACAAAAACCCCCTCAATTAAAACATAAAAACTAGAACAAAGAATTACAGAACATAAAATAAAATGAGGCTCAGACTCGGCATATGTTCCTTTTCAACTCTGCAACGCGTTTGGGCGGTATTCAGATACTGTACTGGTAGTGAGCATACTAGTAGTTTGCTTCCACCTGGTGGAAAGGAAGCGGAGATAGCACGTATTACGGTACTTACGAAGCATCAGTTTGCAGGGAGTTGAGAAACCTTCCTTGTTCCAGATTTAGCCTGTATACTTCAGAACTACAAAAGAAAAATCCAAAATTACTCCTTTCTCTTATAAATACTGAAAAATACTGTTATAAGTTAGGAGGAGTTATAAAGATCCTTGCTGACAGTCTTAACTTTATCAAATATACAATTTTCAGACTTTACATTCTAAAACATTAGATGTATCTATCCTCCAGTATTAAAAGAGAAAAATGTGCATGTTGACTAAAGATATTTATAATACTCCAATATCCTACCACTTACTCTTTTTTCCAAGGAAAAGATGCATCAATTCCTTTCCTAAAGTCTTTTCATTTTCTATGATTTACATTACATCTTGAATTGCTACTTACTTTGTCTAAAGTCCTAAAGACTTCATTATGTTTTTATTACGTTTTCTCACAAACTCAACTAATTATTTTATGTGATTTGACTCACTTTAACAGCAACAAAACACCAATCAGGATTAAAAAAGTGATTTTACTTTCCTCACTTAGATGCTAATGACTTAAAATAGTACACTGAACTGCAATTTTTTACAACAACTTTGCAAACACATGATGTACCTTGTTTCAGAACCAAAGAAAAAAGTCTTAAAGCAGTACTTAAAAAGTCTTACAACTGAATTAATCTGAGTCTTCTCACACTTTGCACTCTTTACAAAGTCCTCATTATTAATTTGTGAGGAATTGCCACTTCTTCCAATTTTTAACTTTACTGGTATTTTAATGTTCATTTTATTCTTGGAAAGCTTTGCTACCAAAAGTGAAACAAAATAATCCACTTAATACCTTGCTCCTACAAAATACAGGTCACACGATGGATAGTGATAGGAGAAATCTCTACCAAATTTGGGTATTCTTGTCCTGTAGTAATGGCCATGTTGAGAATGGAACTCCACAAATCTGCCACACTGCAAGAAGACAATCTGAAAATAAAATAGAGAGCGCTGAAATACATGGAAGCAGATGACAATCTCCTCAACTGGTCTTACAGCACAAATTCCAGTGATTTTTAATTTTTTCTTCCAAGCTCACACAGGTTTATCACAACTTATTTAAATAATTTACATGAAAATAATAGAATCAACCAGTGTTTCATCATTCTCACCAGCCATGGCAACAAGCTTTATTAATAAACATAAAAAGAATATTCTCATGAGTATGTGTGACACCCTGAAAGTGACTCTGCAACCAGAACCGGTGTAGTCATCTCGGTGTTTGGTGCACCAAAATTAAGATCCGTACTTCTTTTAGACATCAGAGTTAGGAATTTCTTTCAGGTAGAATGCCATGCGGACACTGATATGTTCGTAGGTACTAAGCACATGAACTATACATCCTGATGATTGGCACCACTTCAGCAAATGACATCAATGACCTTGGTGCATTTTTCTGTTTGCCAATTGAATGAGCACATTGTTTCTCCCTGAAACTCAGACAAACATCTCAGTCCTGGAAGAGCCCACAGGAAGGCATTCCTAGGCAGCTAGATCTATACTAGTAAATAAAACAGTAAACCTGCCCCTATAGTCCTGGTGGCAAGTTAACATGGCACAACTCATATCCATACAAAGGAATTCTTCCTACTCCAAACAGGCACAGTACCATCCACACCACCCGTTACACTCATGCTGTACCTCAAGCCGTGCCCAGGCGTGGCGCGAGGGAGGAACTGTTGGCCTGGCCCAAACTTACACCATGATGCATGCAAACAGTTGAGATGGATAATCACAGGCTAACTCTTGACCCTGAGCCTCATCTCCATTTAGCTTAGATTAGAAAAGTGCTTGATTAATTCAGAACATGTACAGTACCTGCATCTTCTAAAAGCAGTAGGTAATGAAGACTTTACATTTCCTACTGCTGAACTACATTGTTAGCAATGCAAATAAGGATGAGAAGCTCAGGAAAGGCGAGGTTATCTTTATCTGTTATCTTTATTTATGTGTCTGTACATTCTTCGCTATTTATCATTAAGTCCTCCGTTACTTACGCTTTTTCTGCTATCAGGAACCCCAGTGTTTCATCTTTTATTCATAGACTCGCTCATCTTGGTCCAAGACCAAGTGGATCTTTCAGAAGCATAACTACCATTTCATGAGATTACAGATGCAGTTGCACAGTTGATGTTACACAAGGATAGTTCTCATATACATCCCAATGAATCCTTTGTGTGCCTAATGCCTCTATGCATTTAACTGCAGGTTTACAACAAGCAAAGCTCTTATCTGTTTGAAGCAATGCCCAGATCAAAGCTTTACTCTATCATCATTGCAAAAGAAATGTCTGCATCTTCATGCAGCACAGTAGCTACATAAACTATAGGAACACAATATTAAAACATATTTAACTTTAAAATATGAGTATTACATTCTCTTAGGTCACTACCAGTAAGCCACTAAAAACCAAGTACCAGGAAAAGAGAAGATGCAGTTTGCTTTCTATGAGAAAAATGAATTTTCTTCTCACCTATTCTATCTCCAAAAAGATTTTAGAATGTTTCCAATAGTTGCCAAAAGCAACCAAACATTCTGCTAACGTCTGCCTTACCTCTAATAATTTTCTATTTTAAGATAAATTTCTACAATATTGGACTTGAGGATATTCGTGTTCTCTTTCACTAGAAGTGGATATAACTCACTGCAAATCATGTTTGTCTTTCCTTCATACTGAATTAATTTTGGTGACTACCAGAAAATAACAACCTCAGGGTAATAAAAGCATAGCCACCAGCGTGTAGCAGAAATACTGAGTGGAAACATGTGTCTTTTTGTAAAAGGCTGTGAAAAAAAAAGACAACACTCTCTCCTAAGTCTGAAACTTAGTCCAACTCTACAACTTTCAAGTCTAAAACTGAGACAAGCACAAAAGTGTAGCTGGCTGAACGAAAGCCAAGAGTGTGCTCTCCCTATGAAAATGTAAACAAGCCTCAAAAGGCAACCTTAGGCGGATAGCGGCAGCAAACTGGGGAGAAGCTATTTTCCCTACATTACTAAAGCATGAGGCAGTTGGGCCCCACAGATCCAGAGAGATGTTGAGAGCTACCAAGACAGACAAGGGGCAGAACACAAAATGTACAAAGAAAGGTTGGAAGAATCTTAGCTTGTTTAGTCAGGCAAAGATAACCAAATAGCAGCCAGCAATTGAAGTGCAGTTACAAACATGAAAGAGTCAAAACTCTTTGCAGTAGCAGCAGGGAAAATTTCAGATTTTCCTGGGCAGGTTGGACAGGAAGGAAAAGTTCTTTATGGCGAGTTAGTGCAGCATTGCAAGAATTTATTCAGTCAATCTGTGGAACTGCCACGCTTGCAGTTTTTGACAGCCCTCTTCATGCATTAAATGACAGTCGAAGGTCCCCTTCCAACCAGTATTTTTATGATTCTGAGTATTTCAAGTGTAGTTTCTCAAACATTGTTCCCTCTTTCTAACATGTTCAAAACATCATGACAACTACATGAAATTAGTTTTCTTTCTGATGATTTGGTAAGTTTTAAGAAAATAAAACCGAAAATAAGGTTGTATTAAGATGTGCAAGTAGTGCTTCAGTCTGAAATATAGTACTAGTTTCAGGTGAAAACACGCACAATCCTTACTGTTCATAACCAGTCAGAAACATATTTATGAATACAAAGTGTTCCTGAGTCTCCCAAGGAACAGTCTGGTCTGTATAACCAAAAATATTCTCCCACAGACAGACTAATGGGAGGTTACTGTACAGCATCAGTTGCTGTCTTCTGCTACTTGAATTCATGCACATTCTTGGAAATGTGACAGGGAAAAAAATTAAAAATACTGAAGAGTTAGAAGGCTAGATGATAGTGTCTTTGATCAAACAGAAACGTTTATTAAAACAAACTTGTACCAGAAATGCTAAGGTCTCTCTTGGGGGGAAAAAGAAAAAACAAAAGTATTAAAATAAACAATTTTTTAAAAATGCAAAAAAAGGTTTGTCCTAATGAAATCAGCAAAATTATATATTTAAATTTCGTATTTAATTTGGAACACACCACCTTGATGAATCAACAAAGGAAAGTTTACAGAAAAAGGTAACACCAACTGCTGCAGCTGAAGAAAACAGCCAGGTGTTAAAGAGTTAGAAGCAATAACTAAGTGCATTGTGTCTGAAAAAGGGCTGATGGTCCTAAGAACTCAACTGTTTCCTTCAGATGTAACACTTTATTAACAAAAAAAACCCAAACCAGACATTACTTCTCTCCACAATTTTTGACACATTCATACACTTAATCGTCATGGCTACAACAACGCTGACAAATCAGGCTATTAACTTACCTACAGCTATCCCACCTCTCAAAAATGGTGTTATCTGTGTATCACTTGTCACAAGAGATTGTAACTAAATGTTATCCTAGAATTTAATTTCTCACATTATTTTGTTTGTAGGATAGATTATTCTTTGAAGTTTTTCTCTACTACAGACAAAAGATTTAATCAGTAAGGCAAAATGAAATAAAAAGCGATAAAGAAAACACATATCTTGAAGGTATAAAAACAAATGTTTATCCTGTTTGCTTTTTAGAAAAAACATTTGTTGTTTTTTTTTTTCCAAAAGTTGTGTTGATAGATTGCCTTTACTATATAGGAAAATGCATTTTAATACACATATTAAACATTTTTTTTAATTTATACATTGAAAACAGTAAACATACCTTTGAGTAATCATCTGATAAAATCTCAAACGTAACCACTAGAGGAGAGAGCAAGAGAATTTTAAAGGCAACTAAGTAAGCAAGCTTATTTGCAAACATTGGCATAAATCCTGAAAACATTTACGTTCATTCTAACCTTTAGTCATGTAAGTATTCCCCACAGGTGTCAATACCTAGTGCAGGCACTGCGATAACATCTTTAATTATATAACACTATTTGCAAAAGAGTAAGTAGTGTTCTAAAGCTTTAGAAACAGATGAAGCATCTCGTAATCTTTTTATCGTTCTTGTACACTTGACAAGCGCTCCTCAACACAATGTTCAACCATGTGTTTGTTGGCTCGGGGAAGGTCTAGTCAAATGGTTTTCAGTGAGTGTGTGGTCCATGGATCTTTGGTCATTCATCAAAGATGGTAAGAAAATGACATGAATCCTGACATACTGCGCTCAAACCTGCACACGCGATCCTTCTAAGGGCTCAGCACTTCCACAAAAAGGTTTTAAGGATCAAAACCAAACAATCAGAATAAAAAAAAAAAAAAAAAAGTTGCAAATCTGAATGCTACTATCCACAATGAACTCTGCAATGTATTGAACTTTGCCTAGTTTTAAATGAGCTGGGTTGGGAACATTAGGGAGTAGCTCCTTCAGCTAAATTGTTTCCATTTAAATGAGGCAGCTCATTTAAAGTTACCTGAAGTGACTCTATGCTACATTTCAAACTAAACACACTTTTGCAGCCTAGTGAGATGCCAGTTCAAAAAATTTACTTTAAGCTCTAAGTACCAGCAAGCATTTACTATTACAATGACTCCTACCCTTTCAAAGTCAGCCTCAACTCTTGCAGTAACTTCTTCTCCCAAGCATCTCTGAATCCCTGCCCCTGCCACCTCCCCTTACTGTGTTGTAGCACTGTCTCTTCACCCTACGTGATTCCCTGTAGTCCTGAGGCACAAGGTACAGAAACACCACCACGCTGTACTCTTCTTACATCATTTCCCAAATCTATGCAATCTAAATGCAGAACCACAGCAGCTCTGTCCCCCTCTTCTAGTCTACCTGCCAGCAGATTCTCCCTTTCCCACTGTGTAGATGGCTCCTTGCTTTCCTCACCAGAGTTGTTTTCCCTTCAAATCAGTAGTAATCAAGATGCAATCAGGGCCCTGGGCACGCTACCATCTATCTCTAATCACTTCGTTTTCAAGAAAACAAACAAAACCTCCAAACAAACAAACCCACCCACTCAGGGAATTCTCTTTATCCTGTAACTCATCAAGCTACAGTGAGAAAACAGTATGAAGTTGTTTCAGTAATGACAGTGCAAGGGCAGTGCATTCTCCTACCTTACTGCATCACAGAAGGAGAAAAAAGGAAGAAGATCTGAGCACTACCCAGCCTTCACACTCCTGTCGCATTCCCCAAACAGACAGAGCACAGACTTCAGCCGCACTCCTTCTCTGAGCCCCGCTCTCTTACTGGCTCAAGGTTAACCTTACGTTCCTCACACTGCTCCAAGAGAGAAGAGAACTTACAAAGAGAAGGAAAAGGGGAAAATACAGGGATAAAGACTAGCTGATGTTTTACTCTAGATTCCTGTGTTCCCCCAAGGTACATTCTGTTCCGTGGAGGGAAATTGCTACTCAGGTCCCACATGAATTGCAGATGAAAGATATCTTACACTAACAGCCATAGTTGATACTGACCTTCAGAATCTAAGCATCTTTCAAATTTCTGGGATAACTGATAGGTATCAAAACAGCGGACCCTTGGTTTGTAAGTTCCTGAAAGAATAATTTGATCTTTAATAAAAAGTTTAAACCAAAGTGATAACAATAAAACATTTTTTTAAAATATAATGTCTTTACTACATTTCAGCTGTTAAGTATTCTGGCCTTACTAAAGTCACTGAGATCACAGAAACATGCCTCTGCAACATAATCTTACAGCCTGGTTTTTGTCTCTAGTGCCCCAAAGCATCCTACTTGTTCTTCTGATTACCAGATACATCTAACAGAACTTAACAATACTTTCCAGAGGGTCTGAAAGACCAAGTCTCCTTACTCTATTAACATCTACTAAAATATTCATGTCTAGATCCTGCTTTGACAGTTTCAAAACGTAGCATTATCCTCCACCCTTTAAAACAACACTCTAACTGTACGATGCTCAGAATTATTTAAATCAAATTTACGTACTTAAAATAAAAATACATAAGAATTTTTTTACTGTATTATAAACAGTTTAGTTTATAACTGTATTATAAACCCACAAGAGTTGGACTAGATGATCTTCAAAGGTGCCTTCCAACCCAAACCATTCTGTGGTTCTGCATTCAAAAAGGAAATGTTTCCCAACACCACTACCAAGACAGACACTCTATCACATCTTAAGAGTAAGCTTCCAAAACCACGTCCAATGCTGCATTTAAAAATGAACTCTTACCCATTCTACCTGAAATACTAAGTCATTCTGCAATCAAGACTTTCCAGCACTTTTGGCCTCTGCGACAGAGAGACACTTTGTTAACTCACCAACTGCCATAATATACTGTCCATCTCTTGATACCTTAATCTTTGTGCTAATCGTTGGCATTTCAAAGTCCTGAATAAGCTCAATTCTTCTACGGATATCTATAAAGAAAAAATTGCATCAGTCCATAAAACTCTACTTTTATGGAATCGTGTTGAGCTAATTGAATATAGGGAGTATATTTTAAGATCTTTTAAAGATCTTTTAAGTATAATTAACGCATTACAAGCAGATTAATGCAGTTTGTTAACCCTGAGAAGCAGGCTATCTCCACACAAAATAAATGTCTATTCTGAGGTAACTACGTAACATAAGGTAGTAGCAAATATTTATCACACATTTTACACAATTAAGATGTTCGCATAATGTATTCCATCCTTCTGTTAACTCTATGCACTATTTTGTTCTCTGAGTTTCTTATACTACACTTCCTGTGGTGTGGAAATAGTCATTTTTATTTAATACAACAAGTTTCGACTAAAATGATGATGCTCCTGCAATCTAAGACGAGCATAATACCATAGAGGAGTTTATACTTGCACTTTATCATAGGCTATACATGGAATTCATCCATCATGCTTCTGTACAATCTACAATCCAAATATTTAGTGTCTGGAACATAAAATAATATTAGGAGCATTCTGTTCACAGAGCTACAAAGGCAGGTGAAGCAACTATCTATAGTTTTCATTTTGAAGTTTTAAAAATATGAATTGTGCATAACTTCCTCATATCAGTGAAGTGTCTCCCTCTGGATTTTCATGTTGTACACGTGGAAGCAAGGAAAACTGAGGACCCTGTGATGGGAAAACTCACCCACATCTTTCTTCTGTAAAGCTCTTTTCTTCCTGTCTGAAAGCCACTGTAAGAAAATATGTAAATCGGTTTTGAATTCATTACTCATAAATGAACGAGAGAATCACTTAAATTTTATCCAACTTGGAAATACAGGTCGTTAATTCCTTTTTTTTTCCTGACTATTTTAAAGTTTCCACGTGTAAGTTTAACCATTCTCACCAAGAAAACTCGGAGCTGTGTGTTTTAAGGGTCTGTAGAAGAAAAACCCCACCTACAGCTAGAGATGCAGGCATACAAACTGCGTTTTTTAGCTTAAAAAATACTCGTAGCTGGCTTTAGTTAACGATCCTCTCCCCTCAACAGAGGCGCACAGGGAGCAGGAGCAGCTCGGTGAGCCGCTGCGGCCCAGCCTGGAGCCCCGGCCCAGAGCGTCCAACACGCTCGGAAAACCTCCCGCGACAGCAACCGA
>VWZK01014245.1:0-155928 GCA_013396935.1 Baryphthengus martii | reverse complement strand
TCCGGACCTGCGGCCGGGGCGGGGCGGGCAGGACTGGTGGGGCATGGGGCTCGGCCGCGCCGTGCTCGGGCGCGGGAGCATCTCAGGTGACGGTGGCTTTGTCTCCCGCTCCTTCTCGTAGGGAAGCAGCACCTTGAGAATTGGGCCCGTGTGAACCTGGCGAGGTTCAACAAGGCCAGGTGCAAAGCCCTGCAGCTGGGTCGGGGCAATCCCGGGTACCAGTTGAGGCTGGGGATGAAGGGATCGGGAGCAGCTCTGCGGAGAGGGACTTGTGGGTACTGATAGATGAAAAGCTGGACGTGAACTAGTGATGTGCTTTTGTGAACTTGTGATGTGCACTCGCGGCCCAAAAAGCCAAATGTGTCTGTAGCTGCATCAAAACAAGCGTGGCCAGCAGGTCGCTGGAGGTGAGTTTGACACTCTGCTGTGGTGAGACTTCACCTGGATTGCTGTGTCCACCTCTGGAGTCCTCAGCACAGGAAAGACACGGGCATGTTGGAGCAGGTCCAGAGGAGGCCACAAAAATGGTCAGAGGGCTGGAACACGTCTCCTATGGAGAAAGGCTGAGAGGCTTGGGGTTGTTCAGCCTTATTGTGGCTTTTTGATATTTAAAGGGGGGCTGTAAGAAAGAGACAGTATTTTTAACAGCACCTGTTGTGACAGGACAAGGCGTAATGGTCTTAAACTTTTTAAAAGGGTAAATTTAGGCTAGACATAAGGAAGAAGTTTTTTATGCTGAGGGTGGTGAAACAGTGCCACAGGTTGCCCAGAAAGGTGGTAGATGCTCCATCCCTGGAAACATTCCAAGTCAGGTTGGATGGGACTCTGAGCGACCTGATCTAGTTGAAGATGTCCCTGCTCACTGCAGGGTTTTTGAACTAGGTGACCTTTAAAGTTCCCTTCTAACTCAAACCATTCTATGATTCTAAATCNCCCGCGACAGCAACCGAGGACGGGGGCGCGGGGCCCGGCCACCAGGCAGCGCGTCCCCTCGCCCCGCTGCCTCACCTCCGGGAGGCTCCTGCCAGCGCTCAGGCTGTAGATNCCTTCTAACTCAAACCATTCTATGATTCTAAATCCAGGGGAAGCAAGCCTTTCCAGCACCACTGTTTGTGGTGAAACAAACATAGCTGCTATCAGTTTCCCCAAGTGTTCATTTCTAATGTTCAAAAAGCACCTCTGCAAGATGCTGCCAGGTGTTGAAATTTGTGGAGACAGCAGTAGCAGCCGTGTGTGCCTCACAGCCTGTGGTGCTCCTTGGTAGACAAGAGCCCATCTTGTAACATCCAGACATGAAGACGTCTGTCTGGGAGGCAGGCAGTGGTGCTATTCCAGATGGCCGTAAGGTTAAATCATGAAGGCAGGAGTTGCTTTTGCCATCTTGATGGAGGAGGTTAATTTTCTCACCCTACAGCAAACCGCGTCCGTAATCTATAGAAAAAAAAAATGAGTACGGGATTTGATTGATTAAAGCTTTGCCAGCAAACATAAAAAGACCCAGTTTTATTGCTTTGTAGCATCACCATTTAAAAAAGAACAGACACGCAAAATTCTGACCGTTCCTATTCTAACTTAAAAGAGCAAAACCAAGGACTGAAATAATGTGTATCCAATCTATGTATATCTTCAAGAAACAATAAAAATCACAATGAAATTCTTATCACAATAAATAACTCCAGTACAAGATGCAAACTGAAGCTATTTCAAGTAAGTCTTACATATGGTATTCCCTGGATGATATATCTCAACAATGATGATACCAATACTATGACTAGAAAGAGCTCTCTTCTAGTTGGCATGAGAGGACATTATCACTGAGATTCATGGGAGATCAACGCATCTAAATATAGCGGTGCCTATGTGGGTACTAGATACCTAAGCTCCCATTTCAAAGAGCTACGGCTTCACTTGCTTAAATGTAGGTTGTCTGGTGGCATTTGAGATGCCGTACAGTATCCAGGACACCTCGATGGGACTGACACAAGACCAGTGGAAAACCCATGCCCTTCTGCATGAGCTGGGGCCCAGGCAGGATATGCAAGGCTGTCTCAAGTGGCACTAGATGCTGAATCTCATCCCTAGTAAATGCAGTTATTGAAGCCTGAGGAGCAATGTAGCGCAGCTGCCACCAGGTGTCTGCTTCGGGGTGAGCTCACTCGTTTCTAGATTCCACTGTTCAGTTGCTTAGACCAGCACAAGCTGTTAGTCGGCATTGAAAGTTGAGTTCACAGAGGTCTTGTGCTATTCAGGATGCCTTAAGGACTCCCAGACATCTCCAGGTGCTTGACAGCAGTGACGCAAGATGTGCAGAAGACCATCCTCACCCTGGAACAGCACCTCAAGGCCCAGCAGGATGCTCCAGGGCACCTCAAAAAGCATTAGGCAGGGTCAGGGAGACTGAACCTACAAAGAATTCCTAGAGGTGTAAAACATTGGAGGTTTTTATAGACTAGACAATTACATGACTTTCTTCAGGTGAGACTGCCCGAGGATTCCTGACTCTCTTGTCCATTCTCCAGATGCATTTAACTGACCACAGTGCAAATGAAGAGGGGTAGAACCCAGAGGTTCTGGCTGCACAGCAGGAAACAGTGTTTTGTTTCAAGTCGCTTGAAATTTTTTGTTCTTTTCAGTCAAATTTAGTTTTCAGGCAAAGTCGCTACATCTGAACCTGGCCAGCCATACATTTAAGACATTTTAGAAAAAGAGGAAAAAATCAACTAGAATACAAACTATTAAAATCTCAGTCCAGATAATTAAGAACAGCCAAATCTGCTTGTTCCACTTACTACAGAGTTAAAAAAAAATAAAAAAAATCAGGATCTGAATGATGCAGGAGAAGCTTTGACAGCTTTTGCTTTCTGTATTCAATGAGTATTTGTTATATGTGGTAGTTGTTATATACTTTTAGATTTTCCATTCAAATGAATATAGGTGAACAGGTAGGTGTACTGACTGCAGATAGGTGTGATATAGAATGCTTTCAGCCAAGAGCAAATTGCTTTGCTTGGTTGTTTTTTTTTCTAGTGGCAGAATTTGCTCTCTGTGCATTACCTGGAGGCAGACAGAGTGGTGCAGTGCTCTGAAACAACGTGGTAATAAGCAAACGGAATGTTACCTTTTTTGATTTTAATGACAACTAGACAGTGCCCCTTCAGTTTGTACATACATGTGATTATGTTCAGTATGAGTTGTCAGGTATATTCACATTTAAACAGAATTTCATGGTCGGTATATAAAATTCAGTTCATCGGGAAGGTTCTACTGTGCTTCACAGTGCAGAGAGAGTGAACAACTGATATTCCAATATTCTTTAGCATAATTAAGAAATTGGTATATAGCTAAAGAGTTTGTGCACTAATCTTAAAAGTACACAGAAAAATGTTTTCATTTAAATAATATCCATTATCAAGTTCTTTAAGGGTTCCTTCACTGAAACATTTTAGACTATAACTTTGTATTGGGTCTGACTGAGCTGGAGTTAATTTTCCCCATGGCAGCCCTCCTAGTGCTGTGCTTTGTGCTGAGAGCTAGAAAGGTGCTGGTAACACACCTGTGTCGTGGCTGCGGCTGAGCAGGGCTTGCACAGCACCAAAGCTGGTTTTTTTTCAACATTCCCCCCCACAGTGGGATGGGGTTGACAAGATCTGGGGAGGGGACACAACTGGGACAGCTGACCCAAACTGACCAAAGGGGATATTCCGTACCATATCGTGTCAGCTCAACGATAAAAGCTAGGAAAAGGGGAGGGGGGCAATAGCTTGTCCTCAAGAGCAACTGCCACTCGTATTGGAGCCCTGGTTCTCCGTACAGGCTGGACATCGCCTGCTGAGGGGAAGCAGAGAATAGATCTTTGTTTTGTTTTGTTTCCACATGCAGCCTTGCTTTTCTTTTCATTAAATTGCCTTTATCTTAAACTACGAGTTTCGTCTTATTTTCTCCCTCTGGTCCAGCTGAGAGGAGGAGAGGGGATGGAGTGATAGAGCAGCTTCGTGGGCACCTGGCTTCCAGCCAAGGTCAAACCACCACAAACTTTAAATACGTTGCTACAATAATAATTAACCACACAGGACTAGGAAATAGGATTTAGAAGATTCTTTCTAAGCAGAGGGAAACCCTCCCCCCACATTACTAAAAGATTAAACAGGTAGTGCATGCAATAGATGTATAAATTGTTTTCTAGAGAACTACAGCTCTGTAGTTGCTGGTTTGCAAGCTTAAAACATAAGCTTTCCCATTAGTGTCAATGTCATAATTGCCTAGGCAGTTAATTTTGGTTATCTGTCTGAAAAATTTGCCTTGGGAGATACCTCAAGCAGGATATTTCAGTACCCTCAATGGCTGTTTGGAGGCAGTTTCGCTCCTTAGAGTGACATTTGAAGAAGTGAGTACTCATAAACCTAGAGAGAAGCAAAGTCACAGAAAGGTTCATTGCCGTGGTGGATCAAAGGGAGCGGAAAGACACATGATGATCATGAGGGAATTAGACAGCTTTGAGATCACATGGCACCACAGGCAGGGCCAGCCAGGGAAATGGCAGGGGAGGCGTGAGCTGTCATAGCTGTGTTAGCACCAGAGTGTGCAGAACACTCTCCGTATGCCATGACATGCGGTGCTGCCTGCTCCTTCCCTCCTCCACCTTCACTGCTGCTCCATCCAGCCCAAGAAAAACATAGTGGAGGAAGAAAAGATTAAAAAGTCACAGTGAAAACATAAAATGTGGTATTAGAAAACATTCAATAGGACATTGCTTAGGCTTTAACATCATGTTTCCATGATAATTTTCTATTACAACAATAAGTAGCATAATACTGTCCACTTTAACAATAGCAACCAAAGCAAATGACTCCATATGCAAGAGAATGGCAACAGTGTCATTATTGCAATACCAACATTTAGAAAGGAAATAGTGTATATTGTAGAATCTAGAAATATGACAACCCTTCAACTTAAATTTTACCTTATTCACTACCATATCCATGCGTACAGAAGCATCCCCAACAGCTAGTGCTACTGCAGCAAGTAACTGCTCATCAACTGGCACAATTCTAAATTTAAGAAGCTTCTGAGACAGTAACTTTTAAAAAATTAATCATGCGAAGCATATCCATGGCTTGAGGCAGCAGTGAGGATCCAGTGAAAGCTGTACATGATTTGAGATGGGAAAGAACTGCTGAGGTTTACTATACCTTTCAGACCACTAGTATGTGGGTAGAAATACATGATGTATATACTCAAATACCAGTTAATCCCATTTTCATTATTAAAACATCTAGTCTAAAGAAACAACAGCAACAAAAACGGAAGATTAGACAATAATCACTATTTCTATGAATGCCATCATACACATCAATATGTTAGATTTTTTTGCGTAACTTCTGAAAAGTCATTTGTTTTGCCCTAGGGTGTACCATGGTTGAAAAGATCTAGAATAGTGACAGTTATGAGCACTGAATATTTAATTAGCCAAGAAAATAAAAAGAATAAGCCAAAAAAAACAAGCAAAGAAACCCCACAGAGAGGTTATTTCAGCTACAAATCTTTCCAGTGTCTTTCCAGAGCTTTCAATAGAGACTGTCCTCCTCCACACTTGTATTGCTTTTTTATATACCACTAAAAAGGTTAAAGAGGAGCAAAGGAAGAGGAATCTTTGGCTAATCTAAAGAGTCTATAAATTTAGAGACTAGGACCTTGACCTGCATGTCAGCTGCCTAAAGCATGATTTAGATGGAACAGTCCAAGTCCAAGACTGTCTTCCATTAGCTGCTTCTACCTAGTGCTGGAGGTACTTAAATCCATTAGGGGGTTTCATTTAAGGTTCTTGGAAGTGTCAAGAGCTCTGCTTCTGCGCATGACCAAACCTGCCTGGCCTCGGCATCTCAAACCCTCTCAGTTTAGGACAGATGATGTGGAAAAAACAAGTTTAATTTCCTTCTGTTTAATTTCTTGTGGGACTTCATTTACATTTGATACACAGAACTGTGAGCAAAAAGTGCATTGTCTTTTGAAGAAAATAACCCACCGGTAACAGCAGAGATTGCCTAAGTGCTGTATGACTGCATAGCGATTAGACCACTCCATTGGAAAGTGAGAACTGGATGCATCATGTACTCTATGAGAGGGTTAAATGCCTGTTTGCAGAGATGCCACTCAAAGGCACTTGAAGTGTTTAGATACTTCTTTCCTTCAGAGCACATCTGGTTTAGAAGACTCTGGAGAACGTTACTCAACACGCCCTAGGAAGCAATCCCAGTATCTAACCAAGCTTAAGGCAACGTAAGGCAAACTCAAGACTTAGCAAGGACTAGATCACACAGCTATACTCTGCTGAGGAAGAAGCATCGCCAGGGGATGAAGCATTGCGAACTCCTGCAGCACCTAAGAATTTGTTAAAACACTGTACCCAGGGAAGTCCCAGAAACAAGTTTCCGAAAAGTTTCTTTAATTATTCCAAAACTGTCAGACTTGTTAAAGGCACTCAGTGTTTCATAAACGCAAACGGCCTCTGCACTAGTTCTGCGAGTTTAGAAGCCGGAAAAAACAGATGAAAAGCTGCAGGATCCAGAGCTGTCACCGGCTTTTAAAGGGATTTCTCACTCCTTCCTGCATCGAGACGGTGCCTCTACCCCCTCGCACCCACCTNAAGTGTCGCATCTTCCCTGCCCCGGGCACCGGCGGCGTGTCGGCGGGGGAGGCTCCGGGAGAGCGTCTGGAGCCATCTCTGTGATCCTCTCTAGGAGATCTCGGTGCGCTTTCTGCTTCTCGCTGTTCTGCCCTGATCTGTTGAGTTAACACCAGTGTAGTTGTCCCCCGTGGACAATTGTGACTGTTTTAACTGTATTGTTCTGCTGATAACGTCTCTGTACTCTGCGACTTGCCTTCCTCTAGCTCCTTTCTATCCAAACTGGGAAGAGCAACACAGGGGAAAGCAGTATTTCCTTGCCAGTGGCATCTTTTGTAGCCTGTATGTTCAGCAGAGATCTTTTTATATCTTGCTTCCACTTTTGCCTACAAATGTCCAAAAATTTGAGAGGTAGTATTTATCAAATTAGTGGTCTAGTGAAGTCCTCCAAACTCCACAATGGAGACTGGACTTACAGCGCCAGTCAAGTAGAACAGGCTGGGACGGAAAAGTGGGGGGGAGAAAGCTTTGTTTCTTCATTCAGAAACTGGATGGAAAAAAACAGAGAACGGAGGAACAGCTACATTCTTGCCATGACATTCTGGAGAAGGTCATGTTCCGTTTCAGCCAGAGACACAAGACTGACTCGCTCTCCTGGTGTTTCTAAAAAAAAATAAATCAGTGATCCCTTCTAACTCTTTCTGTTCTTAGGGAAGGGCACGTTTTGTGTGGTGCTCTTTTAGCTGCTGAGCTGCTTTGTGTTTCTACAGTGACCAGAAGCGAAGGAAAAATATTAGATCATGTCGGAGTTCTGGCTAATTTCTGCCCCAGGAGATAAAACAAATCTGCAGGCATGGGAGAGAATGAACACAGTGACATCTAAATCCAACCTGTCCAGCAACAGCAAATTCCATATTCCAGACTTAAAGGTAAATGAGGAAGGGTTTTGTATATGGGTGATACAGCAGCATTAGCCAGGACTAAAGACTTTGGGGATAAATGTGGGATTTAACTTTTGGAATAATATGCACAGAGTTGCAGTTGTGAGATGAGTTGTGTTCAGTCAACTGAAAATTTATCAGAGAAAAAAGAAGTCATTGTGTTTGAAGCTGACTTTCACACTGGAAGGATATATGTGAAGATGAGTGAGATTAGTTAAATAATTAATCTATTGCATTTGATATACCATTTATTTCCAGTCATGAAAGCCATACAGTGTACATCTCGGATCGGTAGTGCAAAGCGGGTGGCTAAGTATCTAGACCCAGGCCAGTGAGACTGCTGACAGTTATTGGGAAATGGATGTATGTGTATATTCAGCTACATTATCCAATTCCATACTGTCATATAAATAGGAAGAGTATTAATCCATGATTTAAAAAAATATCTTTGCATTATTTAATCTGTACTTTATAAGATCTGCAACATTTTTTTTTCTCTTGCGGCTATGAAAAATCCAAATATGCTGCATTAAAGTCAATGGAGATGAAGAACTTGGTTCCCTGAGGAAGTGTCATCACCCATCAGTTAACAAAACTACCCTTAGTACATCCGGGATCTGGCTTTAGTCCAAAAAAATTATTAACAATTATAAATTACATAAGGGTGCAAGTAAAAGGGGACCACGGTCTGTTCTCCTGTTGAATTGTCACATGAATATTGCAGGCTGGGAGTGTTGCTTTTGCATATGCACCTGAGATTGATGTGATTTACCACTCGTGGGCCTTACCCAGCTGATGTTGGTGGGAGTCTGCTTGCGTTAAAGGAAATAAAGCGTTTGCAGTGTCTGAAGATGCAACCAGCCCATTAATATTCTGCTAATTGTTCTATGTAAAATTTGTTTCTTCTCCTTCAGCTTGACCTTTCATAACGTTGAAGTGGCAATATTATAAGAAAAGGTTTGGCAATATATTGCAATACCATAAACATGGGATTATGACTGTAACAAGAGTCATACAAAAAGCAGATGTTTGTCTTGGAGGAAATGACTTTGTGAGAAGCTTAGTCGTAGGTAATAGGAAAGAATGCAGAGACCCCTTTTGAATAAATGCTGCTTCTCTAGGTTCTCTCAGTACATCCCTTTGTTTGTATGTATATTGTGTGCATTTCTAGTCAGTATTCACCGGGTTAAAGACTAGTCCATGCAGCTTGATGGTATGGGAATGAAAACAGGAAGGAAGACACTGACGTGTAGTCTCGAGACTACACGTATTTTTTTCCTTGATTGGAAAAGGCTTTTTATGCCCTAGGTCTCGGGTAAAGCAATTGCTAGTATTTTCCACCAAGTAAATAAAGTTCTGCCAGATGTATTCACAAGTGCTAAACAGCACTCGGTGTCCCTAAGACTCTACCAACAGAAGCCTTAGATAGACTTGTGCATCTTTCACCTACTTCTCATCTTTTGCACAGGTGGGGACACTGGATGCTCTTGTTGGCCTGTCAGATGAGTTGGGAAAACTTGATAGCTTTGCTGAAAGGTAAAATAGATCTTATTTACTACCTACAAATGAGAAACAGACATTGTTTTTATGGGACAGTATGTCCTTGTGTTCACCTTGGTCTGACTCAGTTCAGCCCAGACTATAACTGGACTAAAGTGGATAGGCTTTCTTTAACCCTTGTGCTGATGGTCATGTAGTCATCACAAGGAAAAGATCATTCCTTAAAATGTAGCTGAATTAAGTTTGTGATAGTTTTGTCTGCACAGCAATCCATTTGACTGACAGTGCTAGGGAAGCTGTTTCTCAAAAGGAAGCTGCTTAAAATGGTTTGATTGGTTGGTTGTTTTTTTTAAAAAAAGAACATCCTCCCACCCCATCTAGAAATGTAAATTAATATAACAGGACTTAGAGAATATGGAATCCTCCCTGATCATCTTTTCTCTGAGTATTTCTATTGAGCTCTGCCCCTTTTCAATCAGATAAAGAATAAGTTCTTCTGAATGAAATCTGTAACTCTCTCTGTCTCAGGCTTTTAAACTCCTTGAAAACCAGACTATTGACTCACGTTGTATCAAACCTACTTATGCAAAGACCCACATGATCTCCTTGCTGATCATTGCTCTGTTTGCCTTTTGGGCCGAGCTGACCTGGGTATGCAAAGAATAACGTAGTACAGCAAGCTGAGAAAATGCCAGGTTGTAAGACACTTTGTGGCACAAAGTAGACTTTGTTGTTGAGGCAGTGAAAGTATAAGCTTCTGGGATTTGGTTTTTTTTTTCTTGCTTGCTTTGGAAGCATACCTCACATGTAGTCTTAGTCACAGAGACATGTGGCCGCTCTGAGACTTTTTACCTTTTTTTCTTCCAGTCAGGACTGACAGGGATTTGCTCCTCTAAATGCTTGGTACTTTCATAGGTTTTTTCTGGCACTTGCAAGTACACACAGAAACAATGATCTAAGCTGCTTACTTCTATGCTGGACAGTTTGGCTGAAAGTAAGTCTGCCAAAATACATATCTCTGTAGGATTTCTATGAGGGTGGTGAGATACTGGAACAGGTTGCCCAGAGAAGTTGTAGACGCCCCATTCCTGGAAGTGTTCCAGTCCAGGTTGGATGGGGCTTTGAGCAACCTGGTCTAGTGGAAGGTGTCCATGCCTATGGCAGGGGGATTTGGAAATAGGTGATCTCTAAGGTCTCTTCCAACCCAAACCATTCTATGACTCTATCATTTTGTGTTAAATAAATGCCCAAGTTTTTGCATCTCAATTGTGATTCAAGGGTTAAAATGACAAGCACTCACACTTCAGTCAAGAAAATGGCATCTGGAGGGTTACAAGCCTGTTCAAATGACCTGAGCATTTATGCTTATGCTCCTCTGAAACAGGTACCTGCTGAACTGTTGCTAGATAAACACAACTGCCAGTAAAACCAGGCAGTGCAAACCTGTCAGCGCTGCCTCCTGCCAGGACAGTAGAGAAGGGGCAAGAGTTTGCAGGATCTATTGTTTCCACGTACTTATATTATTTATTTACACAGGGAGGCAGAGTGTTTTTCCATGTCACCATATGGTAGCATGGAGCTCTCTCAAGCTGACAGTCCCCTCGATCACTCTTACCTGAGAGTTGTCTGGGGTCCTTGGTCAGCAGAGCATTCTGCAGTGGCCTCAGATTGCAGAGGTTCTGCTCACCACAGTATTTTGGAGGCCTAGCTGGTGGCACCCTTTAATACATAGTAGTATCTTCTAAAGAGTGTTAGACTTTTTTTTCAAAGTAATGACATTGCAGCAATTTTTAAGAGGCAAAATCTGAGAGTCTTACAAGCCATGATACTAGGCTAAATGGAGTTATTTTCCTTAGGGTTTTTTATTAGTGCTTCTTGAAGGAGTTTAGCTGAAACCCTCTCCTTTTATAACACGTCATGTGATCATGATATTTGATCAAGGTGGGATTCATCTTACCTAAAGGTAGAGGTTTAAGAGTTGGATGTCATGATAGTCAATGGGGCTCATCTGCGCGTCTGATTCCTCTCGTTTGCCTCAGACATCAGTGGTGCACAGGGAGCATGTTCTGTCTTTCCATAGGGACTGTATGGGATAAATGAACCCCACTTGCAGGATGCAAGGCAAGGCACAGAGACTAAGGCAGGACAGGAAAACATTTCTCTGGCCCCGTGTATACATACATTCTGGCCGTATCTTGCTGCAGGGACCTTGGGGTGTATGGGCTGGGAGAGAGCCAAGCCTCTCTTGGACATCTAGGGCTGTCAGGTGCATGTGAGAGCACATACCTGTCCTACTGTCTACACCTACAGAGAGAGACCAGAGCTAACTGTCTCCTAGCTATCAAGTTATCCACTAGCTGCATTCGACAGTAACGAAAGCTGCTCAGACCCCTTGGAAAAGCTACTGGTTTATACACTTTCCTGTTGGTTTCTTCCTGCATAACATCTTTAGTCTCCTGCTATACTATTCATACCAACTGGGACAGAGTCCTCTCTTGTTCCAAGTTCCTCTGGGTTCCCTGGACATTGTGAAGCAGCCAAAAACCAACTGCATCTACAAGCTGAAAATTGCAGAAGTGCTTGGCAAGGTTGTAGTTGGTGGGGAACTGCTGTGTGGATCCCTGCACCTGCCCTGCAGCCTGAGTGTGGGCAACACGTGCTGTAGTCCAGCAACGCTTGGCTGGCACCAGGCCCCTAAGTGGCTGCAGCCAGATGGTGAAAAACTGCAGCAGCCCTGGCAGAGGAATGTGAACTAGAGCACAATGGTGTAGCTTCCTTCACCAGGCACTCTGCACTGTGCCTGTCCAGGGTCATGAGAAGAATGATCTTTAAAGATCGTCTAAGTCCAACCTCCTCCCATGGGCAGGGGCATCTTTCACTAGACCACGTTGCTCAAAGCCCTGTCCAGCCTGGCCTTGAACACTTTCAGGGATGGGGCATCCACAGCTTCTCTGGGCAACCTTTTGCAGTGTCTCACCACACTCATCATAAATAATTTATTCTCTATGTCCAGTATAAATCTACCCTCTTTCAGTTTAAAACTGTCACCTCTTGTCCTGTCACTACAGATGCGGGTAAAAAGTCTCACTCCATCTTTCTTATAAGCCCCCTTTGTATATTGAAAGGCCACTATCAGGTGTTCCCTTCCCCAGGCTGAATGACCTCAAACTGCCAGAATTCTGACTATTACATTCTTGGCAGCATCAGCAATCTCAGATTTTTCCTCCCTGTCACAGGACTCAAAACCTTCTTGAAGACTCTAAGTTTCTTCATGAGAACGGAGATAGAGGGAATTTTTACCTGTATGAATTACTACTTTTAAATGGCCTGTATAACTGCTTTGCAGCACATCAAAGAAAGTCCTTTTCTCTGATGATTTCATTGTATCTGTACCTGGCCTGAAGTCTTTTTCCTGAGCTCTTGAAAGCCACAGGATATCACAAGACACATTGTCCAAACACTATAGCTGCCCTTTCAATCTCCAGCTCATCTGCAGGTGTAGAAGTCTCCTCTCTGTAAGGAAAGAAAGGGAGAAGAAGCCTGTTATGCTCCATTTGTTGTCACCATGCCAAGGATTAAGTCCACTTCATGTCTCTGCCAATTTTGTGATCAGGCAGTTACTTTTTAGCTGTGGTTTATTTTTTTACAAGGTGTAGTCAACCTGGAATGGTTAAGGAACTGAAAGCCCAATTCTGTGAATATTTCTGAGTACGGAAGAATACTAGAACACCTAGAAAGGCTCTTGGTCTGTATGTGATAGGTACTTTGGCAACAGCCAGAGGGGTCTACTGCTGGAGGGACCTGATGAATCCATCTTTTTAAATAAGCAAAGAATAAATAACTGTGGAGACAGTGTTCTTCAGGAGGGACTCTGTTCAAATGGCTGCTCTGAATCAGGCAGGAGGATTTGAATCTAGTTCTCCCATAACTTAAAGGAGTGTCTTGTCCATCACGCTAAAGAGAGGAAAAGTCCCCTAAAGAAGAGGGATAAGAAAGAAAATCTCCCTGTCATATGAGAGAACATTGTCATTTTCCCCTGAGTACTTCATAAGAACCTTGTCTCAGCAAGCCTTAAGGATTTAATTAGTGTTGCACAGAACAGATTTTCAGCTAGTGTTGTCTGTATGCAGCTTCTTTTTCCTCCATCACCTCTGGAGTTTTAAACATGGGTTTCTTACCTTCTGGTTTCTGCTATGTGTATGAATGATGAGTGTACGAGGGTACAAGTGTACAAGACTGAATCTTGATCTTCTGGATGTCTAGAGTACTGGAGACATGATATTACCTATGTGTTTGCAGAGATCAGTGTATTTAGAAATAGGGTATTTAGTTCTGCAATATGGCATGGATTGTTTATCATAATTTGAATTGCAAGTTAACCTGCCTTGTTTCAGAAGTGTTTTCTTTGGGCATTTCCGTGTTTATCAGATCATTGTGGCAACTGTTTTGTATTCATTTTGTTTCATCACTAACAAAGCTTCTCTTCTTACACCTAAGCGTAATAAAGAAAATAGCCCAGTACATAGGAGAAGTCATGGAGGACTCAAAAGATAAAGTCCAGGAAAATCTTCTGGCCAATGGAGGTAGGTGCTATGAATGTTTTGTTGGGTTTTTTTTAATGTATTGATGCTTTAGAAAGTACAACCATCAGCAACATTTTTCAAGAACACATCTAGCCCACTCCCCTTTTTCTCAAAGTTAGCAGAAGCTTTATCTAGTGCCAACTTTGCTTTCAGGACAGTGTTAAGCATCTAGTAGTGAACTAGTTTCTAACACTAGAGCTGAGGAGTGAAGGGGAAAGCAGGAGACATTGATTTCACTCCTAAAATGACCTAGCACCTTTCTTGTGCCCTGTATGGTCATCATCTCTGTAAGAGATGAAGCAGCTAAATCTGAATTCTGCATAGCTGTGTGACATCTGTCAGTGACCTGATAGTAATTTGCCTTCCCTCCTACACTGCTGGGAGAGATCACGTTATTAATTGTGGTTTTCTGACACCGCAGGTGGATGTGTGAAGCAACAGCTCCAAAACATGGAGCTGGGGCTGGACTTACAAGGTTGTGCCAGGGTCCAGCAGGATGTGCAGGTGTTGCTCTGTTAAGAGGAAACATCCTCCTGTGGTGTCCTGTTAAGACTGGAAGCAGTTGTGTAGCAAAGAAGAGTAGGCACTGACAGCAAGGACACCTCTGACATGCCACTACCTTACTGTATGGTCCCCTACATCATCTCTATGTAGTCAATGTGGTGTTTTTATAACCTCCATGAATTATTTTTTCCCCTTTATTGTCTAGTATGGTATTCAAGGCCCTAAAGGGAACCTGTGTCAAGGACAAAATTAACATTTAGAAACTGATGGCTCCTAGATCTCCGCATGTTTCATAAACCCTGAGTGGATATCAGAGCAAATTCTTCCCCAGCTATCCTGGAAAAGTTCAAAATTGGACATGTTACACATGCTAATTACAGTCTTGTAGAACAACGCTTTTAAATAAACTGTGCACCCTTTGACTGCCTACAATGTCGTACTTCAGATCTGTATGAGTAAAGGACAGGGAGGAAGTCATTTTAGAAATGTCCTCCTTGCATGGCGTAAGACTGACATTTAAAGAGTGCGACTGCTTGACAAGTACAATAATCCCACTTACTGTGTTTCAGGGCTAAAGGATAAAATGAAATGTCTCAAAAGTATGTTGAGTATTGATGATTGTGGTGTTGTTACAAGCATGCGTTTGTGTGCACTAGTGCTAGAGACAAGTCTTGGTCTGGTTGTAGAGGTACAGTGATCAGGTTACGATGGATTTCTCAAGTAACTACCTCGTAGCTTGATCACGATATCCCTATGACTTGAGAAACAACATTTTCCTTTGTTTCCTCTTTTTACACCATTTTCCTTTCCTATCAGCTTTGCATGTGTTGTAATAGAAGGATATGGAAATTACTTGTATGTGCTACAAATTTCTGTCCTCTGTCTGGACTTGCAAACAGATCATATTAAACTCAGACATTTACCTTTCCAAGATTATCGATTGCATCTTAAAAAGTTGAGTCAGCTTTAGTATATGAGAATTCCCCATATATTTTTCCAGTGTCATTCTTCATAAGCAGCAGTCACTTTGCTGTACAAATTCTTTCTCCTCCTCTTTTTGGTAAGCAAGAGGACCCTAAAGTTGAAGACTTCTTTGAGATCATAAAGTCAGAAACAGAATTATAAGACATGACTTCTTGCTGCATGGTCATGTTTCACACTATGAGACCATCCCAACTCAAATTTTGTTTTATGTTACACTGTAGTAGCTTTCTGATTTTATCTCAGTTGTATATAATCCTGACAGCAAGTTTGGTCCACCAACTGGTGAAGATGGTGGCTGTTTGTCTAACAACTGTTTGGTTAGATTTGTGTGAAGAAAAATATAAAGTACTAGAAAATATAGCACTTTTAGTTAAGTGAACACACCATTTTCCAGTGGGCAACAGTCAGAAACAGCCACATGGAGATGTCTTTCTTATAGAGGGAAGTATGGGTTTGTGCAATAAAGGGAATTTTAGTATATCACAACAGCAATAAATGCTTTCTTGCTCACTACAGAATCAAACATGTGAAATGTAAGTAAAGCTTTACTTCAAAGATTTGAACCAAATTCTCTTCCATTTATGGTAATGTTAAACTCAAATTAATTTTAAAACTTGCTAACTGGTGGAACAATTCCATCTTTTATAATAAGCTCAAAACAAAGCAAAATGCGAAGCATAATAACTTTGAAGAATTAAGTGTTCTGAAGGAAAGTATTTAACATTGCATCTTAGAGCTGGGTCAGTAAATTAGAGTTACAAGAGCTTCAGGCTGTGGGGTTCCTGAGCATCTGTGAGCACGTTGGAATAGGTGGGAAGCATCTATCCTGGTTGGGCAGCTTTATGGAGTCTTCTAGAAGTGACTTGACAGGGTCCATAAATTATGAGGCCATTCCAGCATCAGGGTGCTTGGACTGCTTGGCATTTTAATCTCAGTTCTGCCAGTGTGTTCACAGTAGTTTGTGCCATCCCCAAGCAAGATCAGGTTGCTTGACTGAACTGCACCAGTGCCAGAGCTCTGCTCAGCAAAGAGCTTGTAAAACAGGCTGAGACCTCATGCTGTGCTGAACTGCCTAGTATTTGAATTCCGCTGAGATTCAAGGATTGTGAGGATAGAAGGGGCATGTGTAGGTCTTCGAAGAACTTCCATATCTCCTCAGCTATAAATAGGCCAGGGTCTGTCTTTAAAGAGCCTGTGAATACACCGTTCCTCCGTACAGCCCAGTAATACCATGCAACTCTTTGCAGGTTTCATTCGCATTGAATTTAGCAAAATCTAAGAAAGCTTGGAAGAGAAACTACAGCGTGAAATCCTTCTGTCACATACCCCATGCTGAAAATGCTCCATGAACTTTGTTGCTCAAGTGTTTCTGACCTCTCTGCCTTCCCCCCAGAGATCTTGAGCGAGCACTGCCTGAGAACTGCACATGCAGGAGCTGTGTAATAGCTCTCCTTGACTTCTGCAGCTTTACCCTTTTCCACACCTCCTTGTGCAGGAAAATTTGCTGATTCCTGATGAGAGCTTAGCAGGAAGGGTTGGATCTTTGCTTCGTGACTCCTGTCTATTGGATGTGCAGGAGACTTACACAGCTGTGGTTTTAGAAAGAGAGGAAGAACACAGTCATGCCAGTGGTCTCTGCCTCTCAGGCAGTTTATCTCTTGCTAAGAAGCCTGTTTTCTCCTAACATGAGATTTTCCATGCTTTGGAAATCTAATAGGGTAAGCTGACTCTGTTGTGGGGTGTGAGAAGCCCATGGAAAGGATAGTGCTCTCCTGCCAAGGATATTCGGTATCACACGGGGCAGGGTAGTACCCTCAGCCTGGTAGGATGGCAATTACACAACTTTTCACATTCCTTCTCATACATCTCATTTTATAAAGTTTTCCCCACACCCTGGAAGTCCAGGCCATGTAAAATTGTGCTCAAAACTCACTGTTCAACTGAATTAACTCACTGAACAAGGCAGCAAGGAGCACTGAACAGCCCTGACATTCCTCTCCTTTTTCTTAGTACTTTGAGCTTGTTTTGCTCCCCATCTCCCCTGAGCAACTTCCCAGGTATTCTCCGTGTTTACCCTCCTGGTCAGGAAGCAAGCCCACCCTGCAAGTGACGGTGCCTCAGGCCTCTTTTCTGGACATCAAGACCCTGCCTGCAGCTTTCCTCCAGCCTCTCAAACCTGCAGTGGGACAGTCCCAGCCCTTCTACTTGTGGTGGCAGGATGCATGAATTTATCAAATACCATAAAGTTGCCCAAGAACATTATGTAGGGGTGTGTTTGGCATCCTAAGGGCTCTTGAGACTCAGGCAAAGAGCTGTCTGATGTCATGAGCCGCTAGAGGAGAATTCCTTTATTTGGTACCATAACGTACCAAGCCTTAATTTTTTCTAATGTTAAAGAGCCTTGATCTTCAAACAGAGTGAAACAACATGAGCCTGTTCTAGGAGCTGGATATCAAATATGTCATCTCCCCTTGATTCTGGGAAAAAGCCATGGCTCCATGTGATCCAAGGGTGCCTTGTTTCGGGGGTCTGCATGCACAGGGCCTTGCTGTGAATTTCTGTTGTTGAATGCTGTGATGGGATTTATCCATTTAGAGAAACACCGTATAGCTTTGTGCGAGATGGGGAGCTCTGTGTGCAAAGTCATCCCACCTGAATTTGAGTTCTAGTGAGCTCTTGACTGAATCACAGAGAAGTGACATCAGCTATGCTCTTAATACCTTTGGTCAAACTCTCAGCAACCCCGAGTATTACTGCTGCTCCTGGGCATAAAGTATTAGAAAAATACTACCTCTTATCGGCATTAAGTTCAAGTATATTGCAGTAATCAAAATTGGGGTTACAGGAAGCTGTTTCCACTGTGAAGAATGGCTGCACGTTGCTGTGTCCTGCTATACAGCTAATTTCATAGTAATGCTTGTTCTATACTCTTAGGTGGAATGCAGAAGAGATTTCTGGTTCAATTTCTAAGTTGGGGGATGTTTAGAAAGATGATTAGATTGAGCATATGATCTGTGTGGATTTGATCTAAATTAAATTTCTGTGAGGACTCAGAGGTGGGCTTCTGGTTCACTCGTGTCTTTAATGTTAATCAAAGTTATGCCTAGGCTACAGCTGGGGACTACTACACAAACTTTGACCTGCCATCTGGTAAGCTATCTGCTTTCATGCATCTCTTTGCATTTGCAGTTGACCTAATTAGCTACCTGACACGGTTTGAGTGGGACATGGCCAAATATCCCATAAAGCAGCCACTGAAGAATATATCGGAAGCATTAGCAAAGGTAAATTGTACTCCAAATTTTAAGATGTCAGCACGGGGAAGCAGTTTTTGGTCCCTCCCTTTATTACAGTCAGTGAGAGCTTTGCCTTTGATTTGGGCACACACTCTGTACTGAAGCAGTTGATATTATTTTCATTTTTACTGCTATACTAATGGTACATGTATTTAAACCTATCCAGTCTGTAAGCTTATGGCACTTTATCAGATTTACTAGATTACGCTGACATGCTTTCTGTACTTTAAGCCCCTTCATTATATTGTTTTATTTTCTTCATATTCTGCCATATTATTCTCCATTTTGGAGTTCTTTTGTGAAATTGTTGACCTGACATTAAATCAAACACATTGCAGACTGAGTGAATGGTTTATACTGTTAGCCCACTCAGAAAGGTGCGATGTGTTATTCAACGTAAGTAACAAATGAAACTGAACTTGCTCCTTGGATACCGCTGGAACACACACGGCTCCAGCTGACTGAATCCTGCTTTCTGCACAGGCCTTTGCCACAAGGGAGCTCTGACACAGCTCCCTCTTGGCCACAGCCAGAAGGTTTTAGGTGGGGCTGGCAGCTCTGACCTTGTGGTAAAGTGCAGAGCTAGCAGGAGGGGGGTGAGGATACTGCCTCAAGTGCTGAGTCCACTCACCTTTTTTTAACTTTGTTTTAGCAAGTGACTCAAATAGAAACAGACCTAAAGAGCCGATCAGCTGCCTACAACAACATTAAAGGAAATTTGCAAAGCCTGGAGAAAAAAACTGTGTAAGTACAGCACAGGCCGCCTGTTGGCATCTGGAATGGTGCATGGGTGAACTGAGGACGCCGCATGCTCACACCCACTGCTGTGCCGTGCACCATGTGTCTTCTGGTGGGAACATTTTTTCCTGGCTTTGGGACATGCTGAGCATCTACAGACCCAGCAAAAGCCAGAGGGGAGCTGGTGTGATCATGTCTCAAAATCAGCTCGGGGAGACTGAGATCCTTCCTAATAGGATTTTATTGCCAATGTGAGCAGACAGTCTTGGAGACAGTCAAAACCAAATGCACTGTATTGTTCTGATCATATTTCAGGGAGTCGGAAATTAGACGAGCTCAGTCAACTGGTGGATTCCTTTGCCAGACAGAGCTGTTTCCTATGTTCTGAGTAGCGTTTGCACAGCTCCCATCAGAAACGCCTCTGTCTTGCTTCTTTCCGCACCTCACCAGCAGCCCACTTAGATTTTTCTTTTCTTTGTTTCATTCTGTTGGCACAGGTAATGCCCTGTCAGGGCTGCCCAAACATTCTCTGTCCTGTCTGCAACTGCTTATGGTCTTTACCTATGTCAGTGCTGATACCTGGACTTTTTTTCAAGGTGTCACTGGAGATAACAGTAAATTCCAGTAAGTAGTAAATTTAAAGCAGTGTAGATGGTGCTGTGCGAGCCCTTGCCCGACACATGCTCATCTGTGCCACTCTTTCCTACTCAGGCTACTTGCCGTGGGCACAGGACACAGGTCCTATCCAGACTGGTGGCCTGCCTAGAAACCAGCCTCTACTGAAGAAAGATACTCACAGGGGCTCAAACAAAACTCCAGGGTGGTTGGAATTTTGTTCTGAATGTGGAGCTAAAATGAACATGCCTGGTAGCAACTCCACTGAACCTAACCAGAAACCACAGAAAAAATACTTCCAGGTGGTGGTTCAGAATGAGTTTGTCAGAAAAACTCTATGCCTCGTGGAGACCTGCTCAACATGAGCTGAGGGTCAGAAGAGCTGTATCACAGTTATATCTCTCCCTCCCTATGCTGAGTTCTTGTGTCCCTGCCTCACCACCGCCAGCCAGCACCACTGGCCTGTGCTTCCAGCTTGTTATAGACAGTGTTAGGTACATTTGTCTCAGGCTGCTTGTGGTGGAAGTGGATAGTGATGAGTGGAAGGGGCGAGAGAACATTAGCTCCTATTTCACTTTTCTTGGCACCGTTTGTATCCCAGCCCACTCCTGCAGCATCTCTCCAGATGCCACATCAGCTTTAAACACCTTGAAAGAGGCAGAGGCTCTGTATGGCAAGCAAGAGTAGAGCCAGGCCTCCAGCAAGGTAATGAGGGAGAAGAACAGAGACCTCGCGGTGCAGGCCTATCTTCCTCTCACCGTCCTGTCCGCCCTTAAATGCTGGCATCTCTGGTGTCTACCAGTGTGAGCTAGCTTGGATTGAACAAATATCTAGTAAGATGTTACTGCCACAGTGAATCTCAACCCAAAAACTCCTGGTTTAGGTTCTTTTTCACTCCTGTCCAGTGACAGGGAGGGCAGCTATTCTCTTCATGTACAGACCTAGTGCCTACCAGCCAGGCCTAGCCATCCCCAGCCACCTGCATTTCATAGGCGTGTAGCCCTAGTGGGATCAAGTGGGCTTGGGCTGTGAGGAGACCTCATCCTGCAGGTCCCACCTTCCATGAGCCTGCTGCTCCCCCTGTCCTTCAGCTAGAGGTATCTCTGTATGCCTGTTCACAGCAGTACAGGTAGCCAGGGTTGCTTTGCTAGCCTACGCCCGTACTAACTGCTTACTCTGACTGAAGCATGGTCATACAGGCAGCTTAACAGGCAGTCTGAGAAAGCAGGTGCCTTCTACAAAATGTGGCAATGACCTGGAGCAGAGTGGTAACTTCAGATGTGCACTTCCCAAACATCTACACCCTTACCGTATAGCAGCAGAATGGCATAATTTCACATAAAGGGCATAAACTAGCCTAGGGATAGTCACCAATATTCTGCCATTGGTATTAGTTGCTTTTTTATTCTTTTCATTCGCAGTAAAAGTAACTAAATGGCCATTTGAGAAGAGTAGATGTGTCCTTTAGCCACCTCCTTCCTGGCTTTTTCTACTCCACTATACCCACAGCACAAAACTTCCAGTGTGCTGCTGCTGGGTTCCTGCTAATGTTTCGTTTTTTTCTGTCTTCTTTATTGTAGGGGAAATCTGCTGACTCGGACTCTAGCAGATATAGTGCATAAAGAAGACTTTGTTCTGAATTCCGAGTATCTTATCACGCTCCTCGTCGTGGTGCCAAAGTAAGGCAGTAGTGCGTGCACGCCCAGTCAGTGTGGCATTCAGCTTCAGGCCTAAGCACCGAATCCAGGTGATACTGGGTCAGGCTGGGGCACCTCATCAGCACCGTGGCTGGGGCACAGATGGAGCTGTTAGCAAGGAGAAAAGAATATTTCTGCCAAGGGTGCTGCTGGCACAAAAGAAAGGGGCAAAGACTGCTCTGAACTCTGAGCAGGACAGAATTGGGGTATAGGTTCTTAATGGTTATAGAATAGGTTTTCAAACAGTCTCCTGGTAGCAATAGTACCAGTTAAATAAAAAACAAACAACAGAAAACCAGATTCTTACTGGAGTTTAGCCAGTTTACAAAAGGAATTAGACCTGTCAAATTCACAATGCCTCTGCTGGCCATGCATTCTTAAGATCCTGCATGGCCTGCATGATAGTGATGACTGCCATCACCATCAGTTGTGAAGTTACATAATGTCCTTCTCAGAAGCCTACACAAAACATTTCCTCTCTGTATAGCCCTGTCCCAAAACACATCGACAGTACCATCACTTTTCTGTCTGCAAAAACCATGTTGCAAAAAGTTATCTGAGATGAGTTTGTTGAGTTTATTACCTGTACATTCTTTCAGATTCCCCCTATAAACAGACTTCTCACTTTGCAAACTCTTCCCATCCCCTTGATCCCTTTCTCCCAGTGCTGGCACTTGCCATGCTTGCAGTGTAACACCAGAACAGCTCTGGGATTGCACAGAGCAGATGTATCACACCTACCTGTGGACAGGGGGAGCTTGTGCAGGGATCCTGGAGCATGGGATGCTGTGTAGTAGCCTGAAATTATGTGCCGAAAGCCACGTTTTTCCCACCATCAGCTTCCTGCTCTAGGCTCTTCCCTGTGCCAAGACCCGAAGTTGAGGACTGAGGGTGCTGCATTGAGGGAAACATCTTTAACTGATGACTAGGAGAGGAAAGAATAGGAGAGGCTTAACATATCTCAGTCACGTAACACAGCAAAAAGAGCTCCAACCCTTCTACCTTAAGCTTAATGAACTATATTTTTTAACTCATTTGCTTCCTAATATATAGTATTTATTTACTGTGCTTTGTTTTGTATTGCTCAAAGGTCAAGCTACATACAGTGGCAGAAAACCTATGAATCACTCTCCGATATGGTAGTGCCTCGCTCCACCAAGTAAGTGAAATTCCAAATTAAAGCCCCTGTTTCTTTCAGAGATCCCTGCCATATTTCAGTCTCTTAAATTGCTGGATCCTGGAAGTTACCACTATTGCTCCATGTTAACATACAGATTTGTCCAATCTGATTCTCAATTGAAATCAGAAAAGACTCTGTTGAAGGGAAGTGTTGGTTTTTTTTACAATTACAGAATCACAGAATTATTGAGGCTGGAATAGACCTCTGAGATTATCAAGTCCAGCCTATGACCTAACACCACAACATCAACTAGACCACATCACTAAGTGCCACGTCCAATCTTTCTTTAAACACCTCCAGGGATGGCGACTCCACCACCTCCCTGGGCAGTCCATTCCAGTGTTTAATCACCCTTTCTGTGAGGAAGTGCTTCCTAAGATCCAACCTAAACCTCCCCTGGCGCAGCTTCAGGCCATGCCCTCTCGTCTTGTCACTATTTGCCTGGGAGAAGAGCCTGACCCCCACCTGACTACAACTTCCTTTCAGGTAGTTGTAGAGAGTGATAAGGTCTCCCCTGAGTCTCCTCTTCTCCAGGCTAAACAACCCCAGCTCCCTCAGCCTCTCCTCATAAGACTTTCCCTCCAGTCCCTTCCCCACCCTCATCACTCTCCTCTGGACCCGCTCAAGCACCTCAAGATCTTTCTTGAAGTGTGGGGCCCAGAACTGCACACAGTACTCGAGGTGAGGCCTCACCAATGCCGAGTACAGGGGGAGAATTACATCCCTACTCCTGCTGGCCACACTATTCCTGATCCAAGCCAGGATGCCATTGGCCTTCCATGCCACCTGGGCACACTGCTGGTTCATGTTCAGCTGGTTGTCAACCAGTACTCCCAGGTCCCTCTCTGCCTGGCCACTCTCCAGCCACTCCTCCCCCAGTCTGTAGCGCTGCCTGGGGTTATTGTGGCCAAAGTGTAGGACCCTGCACTTGGCCTTGTTGAACCTGATACCGTTGGCCTCAGCCCACCAACACAGCCTGTCCAGGTCTCTCTGCAGCATCTTCCTACCCTCCAGCCGATCGACACTCCCCCCCAGCAGTAGACTTGATCCCCTTATCCAGGTCATCAATTAGCTTGTTCCCTTTTCCAGTAATCTCGGTCTTTCTCCTTTTAACCAGGACTTTTGCTTTTTGTGTAAAACAAACAATTTGTTACAGTAATCTGGGCATAATTCATACACATGCAATCACATACAACTTTATGGAAACTCTTTTTACAAAGATCAGACACTATCTTTACAGTTTTAGTTGCTTCCTGCTGTAGAATAGGTAGGTTAGTGTACTGCCATTTGCATTAGCAAATGCCACATTAATTTATCCTTTCACCTGGAGTAAAAAGTCCTTCCTAGGAATTAAATATTTCACTGCTCAGCTCACAGAGACTGTGAGGTCCAAGTCAGGGCACAAGAGGTGACATCTGAAATGAAAGAAGCAGAAAGCAGAGATAAAGAAGAAAGCTGTTTGCTACTGCTTGTCTCAAAAACACAAGTGCATGGAAGGTGGGGAAATGCTACCAGGAAATGTAGAAAAATCAGGCAGGCAGAATGTGTGTGTTTTACAATGGATTCAGGATCTTAATTTATGGGAGTTTTCCATTGAAGATAACATGGCCCGTGCTAGTGAAGTCTTTGTTCCCTATTTCAGTCACAGCAGGTCTGGAAAAGCAAGGTGTTGTTCAGTATTATAAATAAAAAAAAACATACAAAAAAACAACTGCAAAAGAGGAAAGTAAAGAAGACGTGAGGGATTTGCCCTGTGAAATCGCAGCACTGTATTTCCCTCCCACAGAATGATTGCTGAGGATGCAGAGGGAGGACTCTTCACTGTGACCTTATTTAGAAAAGTGATGGATGACTTCAAGACTAAAGCCAGGGAGAACAGGTAAGAAGCACTGCCTGCTGGGCAGGGCAGTCTAGCAAGCAGATGATGAGGACAAGCTGAGGCTTGTTCTGTGTGCTGTACAGCTGAACCCATCACTGGCTTTTAGCTGTTTGCTGTTTGGGCTGCTGCTGGCCCTAAAGCCACTGAGAAGGCAGCATGGGAAGGTGCTGTGGCAGCAGATACTGTGATCTTATTCTTCAAGCACCAGACTATAGATCTCGGAATTGTCCTTCCTGTTCTCATGCTGACAGCAGGAAGCTCGCCTTCTTGAAGTGACTTCAACTTCCACTCATCACATACTTTAACTGGTTAAACTGCCAACAACTTTGAAAGATCCTATACCTGCTTTTCCAGAGGCAAAAGAAATGAACATGCATATTACTTGGACTGTGGCTTGCGAGAGCAATTGTCATTTAATTGTAGGTTCATGGTTCGAGAATTTTATTTTGATGAGAAAGAACTGAAATGTGAAAAGGAAGAGTTGATGAAATTGGCTTCCGACAAGAAGCAACAGTATGTAAGTAGCATATCACATTGATGGCCCACATAACGACAGCGTGCCTAAGTGCGTCGCTCTTTATGGTTCCAACAGACTCCTGTGAGCTCCACTGAGCCCAGAAAACTGAGGCACAGGAGAGGTAACACAACTTGTCCAAGGTCACTTGAGTTTCTGATAAACTGGGAGCCACTAATAGGGTGCGTGAGAATAATCTCAGTGGCCCATGACAGCTTCAGTGGTGTTAGCTATGGAGCTGCTTACACAGCGAGGGGATCCCAATACTGTTGTACCCCTTCTCATAGGGCCCGTTACTGCGCTGGCTGAAAGTGAACTTCAGTGAAGCATTTGTGGCTTGGATTCACGTGAAAGCCTTGAGAGTTTTTGTTGAATCTGTGCTGAGGTAAGTGTGTGAACATGCAGTGCTGGCAGAGATTCCTGTAGAAGTCAAAATGTAGAGCGCTCTTCCTGGGACAGTATGGGAGGGAACATTCATTACATACTTGGTTCCAGGAGCTCACGGGAGACAAGACGGGCGACCACAAAAAAAACCCCAATATATAAAACTGATGAAAAACAGTTCTTTGGGGGCACTTACAGGGAAGTGGAAAACAAAAATATACTGTTTAGCTGACTTTCGGCTTCAAAAAAAAAAAATGGTTTCAGATGAGGAGGCAGCACACCGCCACTGAGATGTCTCCTGCACTGCACCATCGGCCACCCTGCCAGGAGACTGAAGAGGTTGCAGGGCAGGAGAGGAAAGGTATGCCCCTTCCCAGCAGATGATCATGTATGTTGATGTGTTCCAAGGTATGGCCTCCCAGTGAATTTCCAAGCAATGCTGCTGCAGCCAAACAGGAAGTCTGTAAAACGCCTGAGAGATGTCCTAAACGTGGTCTTCAAACACCTGGATGAAGTTGCAGCAGCGAGTATAATGGATGTACGTATTTGGAGTGCAAGTGCACACGCTGTAGCTTGTCACAGCTTAGCCAAATGAACACTTTCAGTGTCCAGGAGCTAGAGCATGCACCTCCTCCCATCTCACAATGCTAGGAGCCCTGGATGCAGCTCCAATCCCTGATGGTTACAGGTTGGATTAGGATAACAGGTAGGCCCAGATTATGATGGAGATGCAGAGACTGGTTGCACTTTCTGTTAATCTGATGTTTATAGGTCTGCTCAATTATGATTGTTTCTCTAGGTAGAAAGCTTCCAACTATTCTATAAACATTAATCTCAGTACAAGCAAGAAAAAATGAATTTTGAACTAAACGTCGGGACTGTAAACCTCCATCCCCTGTGAAAGGCTGTCATTGGGTGAATACCCTAACCTAGGCCTTCAGCAAGCAGTACTTGCTTTCTCCCTCCCCATATCTTGAGCACACAAACAATTTAGGATAAACCAGTAGGTGTTAAAACAGCCTAAAACCAGCAAGCGTAAGATTCCCACTGCACAAAGGGAAGAGAAAGTAATGAGTTGCTCTGGAGCTGAATCACACAAAAATGCTACATGTTCGTAAAGTTGCAGCCAAGCGTGAATTCTCAGTGCTAACTGCATTAGGCAGCCTGCAAACACCACATTCTCAGTGTTGAATCCCCCATCTTAAGCACAGCAAATAAAAAACTCCAATCCATCTGCGGAAGAAGAGCTCAAAAGCAATCTGTTGCACTTTAGTATCAGTGAGCAAACTTGCACAGTTCTAAAGTCACGTTGTTTCCTTTTGCAGCCTGGCATGGACATCCCTGGATTACAACTGAGCAATCAAGAATACTATCCTTATGTCTATTTCAAGATTGACCTCAGTCTTCTTGACTGAAGTTAAAGAAAAACTGCTCAAGCTTCATCAATTAAATTTCAAGACCTTAAATGTTACAGTGAAAAATATTTATCTGCTGAAAGTCAAATTAAAATGCAGATGCTGTAGCAGGATAATTGCTTAACATCTTCCTACCACTTCTAGTAATTTTTACAACAACTTCAATATAATTATCTCTTGTTCATTTTTTTTACAAAAACATATTTCAGAAGCAGGAGGTATTATGGTAGTATTTATTTTTTTTGGTAAGTTACAAAGACGGAATATCTATTGGACTTGAAATAAAACAATTTTAAAAGTGTAGTGGCTAATGGATCTATCAGGTGTATACAGGCCTGTTTTTCTAACAAAGCAAACTTAAATAAAAAAAACCAAACACCTAAAAAGTAGAAAGCATCAAAGTAAACCCCAAAGTTTTTAATTTTTAAAAAAAGGAGAAGTTTAAGAAAAAAAGATCCTCAATATTACTGTCGAACTCATTGTAATATGACTTTTATAAGTACTTGGCTCTAAGATTAGTTTTTGCCAAAACATTTCGGTCAGAACAGTTCCATTAGGTCTCATCTGCTGGGATGACTTCAGAGTTGCAGCACATTTCCTGCACCAAATGAGCAGTCAGTTACTGTGGGCTCCCCGTGGTGCCTACATTGCCTTTCATAGGGGTGAGCTACAGGTGATCTCTTACAGACACCAGATGACAAATGCCCATAGTGAGTTATTTCCTTGAAAGGAGGGGAAACTTTCAGTTTTTTCATTCCTTACTTATGAACAAGCTGATCATCAGGGTCTCTTCACTAGACACCAATACACAAGACATGGAAAGCAACAGAAGAGAGTAGTATTTTTTATTAAAAAACCAGCAGTAACCATCCCCCTTCAGTCCTTATTCCCCTTCCAAGGAAATAGCAATTTCAAATCAGAACAATGTCAGATGGGAAGTGAAGAAATATCACCCAATTTGCTGGAGACAGCACTATGGTGGTCTGCTGTTAGCACCTGGAAATCCTCATGCCCTAAAATGGGGATTAGCTTTACCACTAATCCTGGGGAAAAGACCAACAGCTCCCTGTCTCCCACAACAACCCTGCTTCCATTGTATTAATGGTCTTACAAAGTCTGGCACAAAGAAAGAGAACACCCCTGAGAAGGAATAGGAAAAGGAAGACTAAAGAGCATTTAAACTAAGAATGTCCATTTAATCAGGCATTAGGCCGAATTCTCAAGATCTTTCACATTAAGGGGGTGGTTTAGGACTCCCCTCTGCAGCAGCCTCTCTATTCTACAGTTCAGTTTTCAAGAGTCATCCAAAAGGGGACAGCTTTTGTCATGTGCACTTTTGTTACTCTATACAAGACTAACACTGTGTGTCAAAAATATTTTGTTTTATTCTTTAATCGAAACAGAAGCTGACCAGGTTTCACCTCCATGAAAAAAAAACAAAACAAACCACATTTAGAACTGGTTACACTAACATTTTCCAGTAACACTCAAGCAGCACACTATCAACAAAATAAAACCCAAGATGTTCCAAAGAATATCCATGATGTCCTCAAAATATTTGTTACACAGAATACAATCAAGTTTACTGGTTATGACAATTCATAGAATTTCTGCAATGTTTTCTTGAGATGCGTACAGTTCACTGCTGCAGTGCATCAAATAGCACAGTGTGTCAAGTGCTATTTCTCCATAAAAAGGCCACTGGAATATCCTTCTGATTGTGAACCAGGTTGCAAACTGCTGCGCAAACTCTCCCAAGAAAAGAAGTTTCCTGAAGATCTCACAGCTCGTCTTTATCCCAGTCATCCAGATCCACATCACTGAGATCAATATCATCTTCAACTGGAAGCTGTGAAAAAGGGAAGGTTTTGAGCATGTGTTTAGAAGCGCTTAACACCAGGAACACCACTGACTTTGAAAGATGCTTACTGTATCCTGAGAGTAAAGCTCTTTCATTCATAAAAACTAAGTCTATTAAGCACAAGTGAACAGAGTTTAGACTCGAAGTTTGTTTTGTACTAAGAAAAATACTCCAGATAAAGGTAAGTACAGGTCAAGCTATGTAACAAACCTACTACTATATTTTATTTGAAGTCGATCAAAGGATTGTAGTAACTTTGTTTTGCAGCAATGTTGAACCTTAAGAACATACTTAATCACAGTGTCATTTATTACACAGGCTTACCTTACAAACTTTCTCTGACATTAAGAATTTGACGGTGAGGTCGGCACATTGCAGAAACAATCTCCACAACATTTGGGTCTTGAATACATACACTACCACCTCCCTTACTCAGCATAGGTAGTCACACATTTCAGCCTCAAGGGACTCAACTGTCAGAATACATCCTAAAAGCTAGACAGGAGTATCTGTCCATAATGTCAGACGATGAATCTGGTGTTTGGTCTGGTGGCAGAATCCAGATAATGGGAAATCGACACAACTTGCCACAGCCTTTGAAGAACAAGAATTTTCACATTGCCGGTTCTTAGTTACTCTACCCTGTCACGTCTGCGCCTAGCAAATCATCAGCTCATTTAGAGATGGAACACCTCTTACCTCACCATCTTTGCCATCCCAAGGCTCAACAGAATGAATTTTAGGGAAAGCTCCACCACCCACTGGTGCTGTAGAGCCACGACCAACAGACAGTTCCCTGAGAAAAAACAAGAACAAATTAAATTTAAGAAATTTCTCCAGTCTCCATCCACTTGGAACAGTGCCTGCTTAAGATAAAAGGAAGCCAACTAAGATTTCGTCTCTTGAAACATACCTCAACTGGCTGGAAGCAAAAGCTGTTCAAAGCAGAAAATGATAGAATCCTCAAAGCAGCATTGCAAATTTACAATTGGATCTAAAGAGACAAATTATGTGAGCTACACTTTTTCAGCAGTGTAACAGTCATGAGCAAAGGCAGCCCCTTTTAACAGTATGTTAATCACTTATTTATCACTTAAGGCAACTCCAGGAAGATTCTATAATTCTAATTTTGCAAGTCACCTGCACAACTGTTACTTGCAATCACTAGTGATCCAAGTCCTCAGGAGTTAAAATGGATATGAGGTAACCAGCTTCTGATTTGAGACACTCCACCTCGCACCTGCTAGTTAGGCTTGCTCAAAAAGCTTCACATGAAAATCTTGAAGTGTTAATCCCTTTGCATTCTTTCAAAGGCAAAGATGACTGAATAAGCATTCCTCCCTAGGAGGAGTCTATAATTTTATGTTCTTCTCAGTGCTGATTTCCTTACTTCTGGTCAACACTGTTGAGACTACCTATTGAATTACAAAAGCTGCCCACAGCAAGCTGAGTTAACAGCCAGCTACACCAACTGTGATTGTGCTGCACAGCCAAGTGTCAAGTAAAACCTTATTGTAGCAAGTACTGCTCTACAGTAAGACAACACCAAACCAATTGTCTAATGCAATATAAGCTGTTAAGGTGGCTGTTGTTTCCTTGAAGCACCATCCACCCTCACCAGGAGAGGCTTCGCTAAGATGGGTTTTAGAAGAATTTGCCACATCTGAGAGAGGCAGACTTGTCTCACACATGACTGTCTGGTACTACTCTTCTTGTATTTGAATCCTATAAATCAGTTCATGCTCTAAGAACATTCCCTTTTTAGCATTAAGAAGAAAGTCTAATCGCTTACACAGGTAAGGGAATATAGCAGTTTCCACAAATCCGTCAGGAACAGGCTCAGTTAATGCACTCATGACAAGGTGGGGAGAGACTACTGCATTTGCTTTTGCAATTCTGACTGTCCTCTGCCATCCTCCAAGTAAGGACATGGAGCACTGCTAATGTAAGCCCTCAAAGGCTCTTACATGGCTCGTGACAGCTGGTGTTTTACCCAGAAGCAGAGTTCCTATTTCCCTTTGACTATGCTTAAGTAACAGTTTAAGCTTAGCTGCTCTGTTTCAGTGCTGCTGCCACCTTCTGTTCTCCTCTCCATTTCCTTTCCCCGTTCAATTATTCTCAGCACTGGCTCTTGCCTAGCTGCACAAGATGCAGCTTCAGGGAGCTTGAGCAGGGCAGAGAGCTACTGACTGACTCTTTGGATGGATTGTTTCAGCTCCCCCAGGTAGTTTATGAGATGCCAGGAGAATGGGGAAGGGTAAGACAGGACCCAACTAAATCAGAAAAATGAACAGGAACTTACAGAACCTCAACAGCATCCATTTAGATTCCCAGACTGGGATCTTCCCAGTTACTAATTACTAATCAGAATGCACCATTTGAATGAAACAGTATTGATTACCAAGTCCCATTAATTTCTTGGGTTACCAGAGAACCAGAATATTTCAAGATCAAAGCTCACTTCTGTTTTCAAACTGCTTTCAGAAGTTAAGACTTAAATGGTAGCTTTAGCACAAAAGGCCAATTTCTTAATTCTGCTCACCACAAAAGTAGTGACTGCTGTGTTAGTTGCAATTTCCACTGAAACCATTCCCTTACTCCAGGGAATGCTCATCATCTGAATTCTCTTAACAGTGCAAGTCTCATCAGTAACCAGGACAGCCTGATTTTTGTTCTAAGGAGTCACAGCCCCAGCTACGGAAAGATTTAAGTCATTTAAAGATTTCATACCTGAGAAACTCATTAATCCCTTGCTCACTGAACGATCCCTTCAGAAGGGCAAATTTCATCTTCCGAGCATTAACAGCTGCCATTGCTGGATACCCAAAGCCTCCAATCCCCAAAGAACTCTCAAGATCTGACTGAGCACCTGCTTCTGTCCACAGCCACCTTGAGGAAAAGATAAAATAGAAAATGAATAATTAAGATAGGTACTACAATCATTTTGGAAGCTACACAGATCCCACAGTGCTGTAGAGTTCAAGCTGGACCCTGAACTGCCCTTGACAGTGTCAACTGTTAACTGAAGTCAGCAGGGAGTAGCAGTGTCCCCATCTTGAAACATCTAACATAAGAAAGTCTCTCCTCAACAGCACCTCTAGGTCATCCCCATGCTCACAGCCACTGAAAGCTGGATCAGAAAAGCAGCCAATGAAAGATTTCAGGGAAAGAACTATATTACCAATCCGAACAAACTGCTACACTTTAGCCTATATTAAGTGAGGTTTAAAATGGCTCAAGTTACAGACCTAAATGTGATGAAGTACTGCCCAAATCAGACTGTAGAGGCTTTCTGGCCAAGACTGCAAGACCAGTATATTTCAACTAGTATTAGTTCCTCACTTTTCAGGTCTCAGTTCCTCTAATGCTTAGCAAGTCCTCTGAGGAACCTCTGGAATCAGCCAATTTCAGCATTTTCCCCTGAAGGCTTTCAAGCCATTCTGCCCCTTTTTCACAGCAGTCAGCATGGCAGAACAGCAGTCCCAGAGATCCTAATCCCCACTTGAAAGGAAAAGGCAAAGCCTGCTGGCCTGCTTCCTTGAGAGCATGAAGCTTGTTAATAAACAGCTTTTTTTTTTTTTTTTGAGAATTCAATGGTCATACTATAATGGCAGACTCACCCATGAGCAAAAGACTCTAAGAGAAACACGATAAATACTGACCTAAAATATTTTAGCATTCAGGAAGGGTAAAAATGCTTTACTTAGTCTCATTAATGCTTGGATGTCACCTGTAAATGCAGGATTTGAGAGATGGATGAAAAGAAAAAAATGGCAGTTTATTCTAAAACCACAGTATCCCTTCCCACAGTACCGTTAGGGAAATACCAAGATCTACTATCCTGAACGAAGAACAATTCTTATCTGCAGATAAATTGCTATCATACAAATTCTATCTCATTGCCTCTCAAATGCTCACATGTTTTCCAAGACTACCAGTCTACAATGACACTTACCCCCACATTTTCTTTTTATATTTTTCAGCCATTTTCAACATCACATCCAGGTAAGAATTCCTTCCTGAAGCTCCTGTTAGACAGAATTGGGCAAGTCAAAACACAGCTACAAGCTTTTAGTGACAAATTCTTACAGAAGTCTGCTTGCTTGTATATCTACCTGTGTCAAGAATATGTGGAAGGACAGAAATGATGCAGAGTTGATGAGCATCACAGGTACTCTTCAGAACATCTTCACTAATTATCTAAAAGAAAGTGGCAGAAAGTCAGTAAGAGTGAGACCTGGTTACACAGCTGTGACTACACTTCCCTCCAACAGCCTATCAGCTCCATCCTACATGGTAATAAGCCCTGACACAACTTGACACAAAAGCTTATAAGCCTCTCCTACTTCACTGGTCCTCCAACAAAAGACTAAATACAAAGGGATTACAAAGAGTTTACAAAGGTCTCCTGTTGAGGCTTGCAGCAACAGGAAAGTAAGCACTATCAAATAAGGCTTACAGAGAGCACAGTAAGATGTCACTTCTTGCTCAAAACCCCTGTCCTTGGACCAGGGTTGAAAAGAGTATACCCAGACCTATGTATATGCTTGTAGGTTTATGGTACGGTACTGCCAGCATAAGGAGAGGCTGCAGGGTGCAGCCTTTACTGAAGATGAGGACGTTTAATCAACATCAACGGAGCAACACTGGTTTTGTGTTATTTACCTTAAAAAGAATCAACCCATTTATCTATGTCAATGATCTCCAAGCTGATGGCACACTCCTACCAGTAAAAAATATTTCTAAGCACGCAGCCCCAATGCATGTATATCAATTATATACATGTACTACTGTACTAACATTATGTACATTATAAAGCATACATAGGCATTTTAAAAGGATGACAACGATGAAAGACACCATTCGAAAATATCTTTAAGTTTAGTAGTGGTACAAATGTGTTGTTTTGTTGGTTTTTTTTTTGTTTTGTTTTTTTTAAATTCCTGCGCTCCAATGGATTGTCTTGCATGTACTCAATTTCAGAGACAACTGATCACCAATTCAAATCTACCAACATCAAGCTGAAATTAGAAGTCACCATACAGAGGATGGGGTTTTTTGGACGTGAGATCAGCCAACATGCATCTCTTAGTGGACAGCTTACAAATAACAAACCCCTGCCCTTTTGTAAAAAAAAAAAAAAAAAAGAGCACTGAACTCAACCTTTCCACTTGTTCCTCAGGAGGGAATTCAGATACCCTGGTGCCATCCTGTTTGTGCCTTCACTGTATCAGTTCTGATATTCTTTTAGTCAACAACAACTTCACAGTAAAAATTTAAATAATGAAAAGCTGAATGATCAGACATGACTTTCTGCTGCAAAACAGCATGAGAGCAGCACACTTAGGCTCTTTTATTTAGAGTTAACATAGCCCTGTAAAAGCCGCTGCAAAAAACACAATGGAAAACTAATTTGAGAAAATGATGTAGAGGTACCTCCAGGAGCTCAGGTGGTGGAGCATTATCAGAAAACAGATCCAGAGCACGAGCAATGATATCCGATCTAGTTCTCCCGCCATCATAATCAACAGGGTCTTCTCCTTTCTGGAAGATCTTAATGGTGGGAAATCCACGAATCTGCAAGACAAGTTTACACCATCAGCTCAAATAAATCTTAATATTTCTAGTGGAAGTAAGCACTGCAGGTTTAAGTACCATAAGGACTACTTTAACTCTTCATTTCAGGGTTGCGGGGGGGGGAGTGTGGTGGGAAATGACACAATGACACAACACAGCAGCACTGTGCCTACATGGCAACAAGTGGACCTTAAGCACCCTCTGCTACACTTCCAGTAAAGCACGTTCAGGGTTCTTGCTGACGTGCACTTACAGGGAAACTAAGTAGCATGTTGTAAGCTCCCTGTACTTTATTAAAAAAATAAAGAACATCAGTTCACTTTGGGCACACAGCATAACTGATCTGGGCAGCTAATATTGGCCAAGTGATCCTTGATAACTGGCTCCAAGATGTACAGGTACACGTGTGAGTTCTGGAGATGCCCAGTCAGCGTGAAAACAGTCTGAAAGAAGAGACCTCTCACTTCAGATGATAAACCATACAAGGCCTTACAGAAACAAACAGCCTTTTTCAACAGCAACATCCAGATTCATTCCTTTCCTGTCACCCCATTTGTTTATATTGTCATAGACATTCTGGAATGAATTATTTGTGGGAAAATAGTATGTGTCAATTAACATTATTTTTAGCAGAAAACGTTTAAGTGCTACCAGATTAAGGAACAGTTCAGTAAGTATTAAAGGGAAATGTGACTTACTAGGGATGGTCAGGAAATTGCAACCACTGCAGAGCACACTCACCCCGTATCGGCTCGCCAGCACCTGGTTGACGGTTGCATCCACTGCAGCCAGCTTTACTTTTCCCTTTGTTTGTTCCTTCACCTCGGTGGCAGCAGCTGCCCATTCTGGCTCCAGGCTGAAAAACAAAGAGTACAAGTGCTGTAAGCTTTCTTTGAGCTAGCAAAAGAATGACATATTCCAACATTATGTAGCATACTCCACTCAGGAAAAGAAAAAAAAAATTAAGTCTCTGCAGAGAATGACAGCTAGAAGGGTTATTCTAAATAAGACTGCAGTCCTGCATCCAAAAGAATGAAAAGATTAATATAACTTCTGGATCTCATTTCCACTGGTAACTGTGAATTTTACTGCTAAGGAGGTGGGCAAGAAGAGCAGCACCAAGGTGCCCCAAGCAGGAACAGCCCACACTTTTTGTTCAAACACCTTACAGAAAACCCCACTTCCGATATATAAGAGATGCAAGGTCTCTTTTAGGGGATTAAGGGTATCACACAAAACCAAACACTAAGCCAAACACCTACTAGGAACTAAATGGTCAAAGAAAAACCTTATTTACTTTTTGCAGTGCCCACACCATGGGGCATAAAACTCCACCATCCACACATCGTCACTATTTATGACTTTCTTATCAAAGCTGTCATCAGTCAGCTCAATCACATCCTTCTTATCGCCACCTCCGCTCTCTCGGCTCTGTAAGAAACAAACAGACTCTCACATAAAAAGTAACCAAAACTGGTTTCCCACACAAGCCATCTCTTGCATGTCACGTCATACCAAATGGTCTTTATTTGAATGAGATACAAAACAGGCAGTGTCAGGTCATACAACTTTCCCGCTTTAGAACTGACAATACACACAGCCTACTCCCACAGCAACTTAAAAAAAAACCAGCAAATGAATCTTCTTTTTTTTTTAAAAAAAAAAAAAAAAGGAGAAATCAGGTCAAAATGACTAACAAGATGATGTGGGAACAACTTCCCAGTTCTTCAAGTTCTGATTTGCCCAAGATTGCTCTCCAGCGCCCTGACACCCCACTATGCCCTGGCTTCCAGGCAAGACAAACATGTAAGTACAATAGACCTTATAGGGTACAGTTCACTCAGCTCTTCTATTTATCTGGCCAGCCTGAGGATGTTGGACTGTACTTGTTCCATGTACAGAAATAGCAGTAGGAACCAGAAACTTTTCTATTTACCTCTAGGGAGAAATCCAGCAAGCCAACTTCAGAAGAATATCATCAAATGAAAAAAGCCTCATCCATCCAGCTTAGACTAGCACCTCAACCAGTTGAAGAATGAGGCTAACAGGGGCCTCAAAGTCCAAAGGGAGATGCACCTGGACAAGAATAAGCCCATGCACCAGTATATGCTGGGGACTAACTAGCTGGAAAGTAACTTTTCAGAGAAGGACCTGGGGTCCTGGTGGACAAGCTGAACATGAGCCTGCACTGCGCCCCTGTGGCAAAGGTGGCCAACATTCTCCTGAGCTGCACTAGGCAGAGAGCTGCCAACAGGTCTGGAAACGTGGCCTTTGCATCTGCCTAGCACTGTGTGAAGCACCTGGAATGCTGGGTCCAGTTTTGAGCTCCCCAGTATAAGAGGGATGCACATGCTGGAGCAAGTCCAGCCAAGGGTCAAAGTTAATTAAGGGCTGTGAGCAACTGACATATGATGAGAGGTTGAGAAAGCTGGAGTTCCTCAGTAGGAAAGAGAAGGGTCAGCATGGATCCTATCCAAGTATATAAATACACGAGCAGAAGAGTAATGAAAACAAAGGCAGACTCTTCTCTGCAGTGCCCAGTGACAGGACAAAAAGGGCATAAATTGAAATAGTAGAATCCAATTTAAACATGAGGAAATCTTTTTACTGCGAGGGTGGCAAAACACTGGAACAGGTTGCCCAAAGAGTGCAGTCTGTGTGGAGTCTCAGTCCTCGGAGATACTCACAACTTGATGGGACACAGCCCTGAGCAATCTGCTCTAGGTGACCCTGCACTGGGCAAGGGGACTGGACTAGACAATCTCCAGAGGTCCCTCCCACTTCAACTATTCTGTGAATTGAGTCAGGAGCACAAGCTTTGATCTCCTGTATAGGACAGTCTCCAGCTGAAAACAAACACACATTCCCTCAAATACCTGTTTCCCAGAACTATATCCTCCACTCCTGCCACTAAGACGGTCTTTCACCAGGGACCGAAGAGCGCTTAGAGCAGCATCAACAATAGCGTCACTTGTCCTGCCACCTGCAACAGAACAAAACGAGGGATTAAAGCATCGAAAGGTCAGTTTAAAGTAGGCCCCTGGGGTTAATTATAAACTTAATACTCTCTCCCCCTAAGGATTTTTCAGAAAAAGCAGGACTAGGCTATGAGTGATACGGTACTAGCGGTGGGACATCGCTGACTTACACACAAGCAGTAGGATTGACTTTACTCCTTTTTAACTACCCACCTTATCTGATGGGGGTGGTGGTGTGTGTGCGTGTGACTGTAGCAAGATTCCAGTAAATAGGAAGAAATAATTCTTCAGAACTGCCTATCAAGCTCCACCAACCACAGGCTGCAGGTGGGACTGTCAGCCCACGCTAAGACAGGCACAATTTAGTCAAACAAGTCCCACCCACCTGTCTGTCAGTTACTGCAAGCATCAGACAGGAAAGAAACATCACAAGACAGCACTAACAGATACCATAATTACTGCATTCCGAGACGTTTTTAGGCATGCAACATGTAAAAGAACATCACATTTACCCTGATAATCCTCTGCTTTGTTTTTGTTGGCTCCAAATATCTTGATAGTTGGAAATCCTCTGACTCCATACTGTCCACCCAAGGACTGATGTTTATCTGCATCTACTGCACCTACTTTGACTACACCCTGTGGAAACAAAAAAAACTAAGACAAGACATCTGCAGTGATTTAACACATTTTATACTCTGTGCATGCTGGAGAGAGTTATTAGGAGGGTAAGAAAACACGGTCACCAGAAGAGTGGTGTTACCTCTCCAAAAGCATTCAACTACAGAACACTATATACGTCCATTTCTTTCTTCCTTCTGGCAAAGCTTTAAATTGTTTGTGGTTTAGCTGGATTGTTTTCTTTAGGTGGTTTGGGATTTTTTGTTTGGGTTTTTGTTTGTTTGTTTTTTTAAAAAGGGAAATATATATTACATAAGCAAGAGTTCAGCAAATCGCTATATGACCAAGTCTCCTGTAATTAAAGAAATGCTCATCACTAACAGCTTACAAAGCTGTTTTCATATATTCAGTTCATGCTGTTCCTGTACTTCAGAGACAGATGACAAGACAGCAAGGAAGGAAAAAGAAATGTGCTATTTTGGGGGATGGTTGGATTCTAATATCTTCTGGTGCTGTTAAAAGCAGCTGTGGAAAACAGTAACAAGGATTCATAGGGTTAGATTTTTCTTGCTTCTTCTACAATTTAGTGGCTTCTTTTTTAAAAAAAGAAAAAACCACAACATAAAAATCCTGACTTTAAGTGCCTCTTACTGGCCATTTCTCTGACTAGACAAGATATGATTAAAGTGATATGGTTTTGGGGACCAAATCCCACCTCTGTGTTCCAAGCCAGACGACAAACAGCCAAACTGTTCTCAATCCACTGTCACAAGCACACTTCAAAGGCTGAACTTACTTTTAATGCTGTTGCTGCTTTCTTCCACTCAGGTGTCAGTCTTTGACAATGGCCACACCTTTTAGAAAAAACAAACACACACACAAACAAGGAACCAGTCGTTGTCATTCAGACCTGATATCTATTTCAAGAAGTACAGAGTGTCTTGTTGGCTTTGCAACTACAGAAAAGCAAACAGTAGGAGACTTAAGATCTGCTCACAGAGGGGATGAGGCTGTGCCACATCATCACGCAGATTTCTGATGAAAAACCTTCACATGCATTGTGTCAGTGCACACCCCCCCTGACATACATATATAATTTGCACACATCTCAAAAGCTATCTGGCTTTCCTAACAAAGGCAAAAATGAGCACCAAAATTTGCACACTTGTTGCAACATAAAACGGACCTGTGATCAGGTGTGAAAAAGTTATTCTACAGATAACTTCTTAAGTAGCAAGAATATGTGGCACGACATTTCCTGGAGGTGTCTGCGGGGAGAAGATCAACAGCTGACTGGCACCTAGTGTATAATCAGAGCATCACAAACCTGCAGGGAGAGGAGCTGCCAGTTTATTCATACCTGTTATACACTTTATTGCCATCATTCAATGTAGGTTTATGGGCAATGGGAAGCTTTAACACTAGAAGAGGCACAGCAAGCTCTTCCCTACACCTCAGTCCAGATACATTGAGGCTGTTGCCATGAGAGGCCCTTTTCATCAGAACATGGAGCTCTGGAGGACAATGGCACAGAAGATTTGCGCAAAGATAGAACATATATCACCAGAATTTATACAGAAGAGACTCCATGCTCTGGACACGAGAAGGACAGGAGACAGAGGTGCTAAATTAAGATGCACTAAGACAGTATTTTTCAATGGAAATGGGAAATTCTAAATGTGAATTCAGATCTATGCTTTCGCAGCAGAACCAGGTTCAGAAAGACAGAAGTGAGGGGCCTTCTCACTTACCTATTGCATTTGGATCAGTCATTTTTAATACTAATTTCAGTAAAAAAAAAAATTGAAGTAGTAAAATGGCATATAAGGTTTTGTTCCTAGACCCTATTTGCCAACTTGACATCAATTCCTGCGTTTTTCCCTTGTAAATCTATTTAAAACAGGAATCCTAACTACAACTCTTTTGCTAGTCATGAGGCCCTCAAACAAATAACTGTACTGTCAACAACAGAATGAAACCCTGGACTGATCAGCAGCAGGTTCCTAAGCTGCTCGTCCATGATAACAGCAGGTAAGTACGCAGCTGTAATTCTTACCATGGGGCGTAGAACTCCACAAGCCACAGGCTCTCACTCTGAATGACCTCCCTGTTGAAATTGGTTGGTGTTAACTCTATCACATCATCACTGGCCGAATATAAACTGTTAACTGCCAGGAATAATGTGCAGCTCACTGTACCTAGAACAAAAAAGTAAAGCAATCAGCATTCCTGCAGAACATTTACGATTCTCCTGTTGCCATGGTTAAATCATCTCCCCACCCCCTGTAAATCGGCAAGGTGTGGGGGGAAGAAAAAAGGGAAAGGGATTGCAGCTTGACCAGAAAAGAAAACAACTTAAGGCAACATACATGCTCTCCTTCCTCACTTAAGTCATGATTCCACAGGATCATGTAAGATACTTCCCGTGCCTAAAGGTGGCTGGAGTTACGCCTCTCCTGCTATGGCTCTCCAGAGCGTACTCGGTCAGAGCCGCTACCCTAACTACTAATGGGACCAGACCAACAGGGATCCCCAGAATCACCTGCGCTTTGGCAGTGGTTTTAAACTAAAGGAGGGTAGATTTAGACTTGATAGAGAAGAATTTTTTTTATGTTGAGGGTGGAGAGACACCGGCACAGGCTGCCCAGAGAGGTGATAGATGCTCCATCCCCTGGAAACATTCAAGGTCAGGTTGGATGGGGCTCTGAGCAATCTGATCTAGTGGAAGATGTCCCTGCTCACTGCAAGGGGTTTGGCCTTGATGACCTCTAAAGGTCTCTTCCAACCCAAACTATTCTATGATTTTTTTCAGTTCTTTTTCACAGAACTCCAAGCTAATTGCTCTCACCTCTTACACAGCAGACACTCAAACGTATGTTTCATAAGCTCACGTAATGCAGGACTGGCCCAACTTAGTCCAGCTACACTGATTTCAGGACTAGCACTTGAGGCACTGGTAGTCTAAGACGCTCCTTCATTCTTACTCATGAGGATCTTGGTCTACCATTTATTTATCTCTCTAGCAACAGATTGCAGAATTACAGCTAAATCTCTCTGGTTAACAACTCAATCACTCTTGGAATGCTAAAATAAATAAATTATTTAAAAGTAGAAGAAAATTGTTTTCTCTTAAGAAAGACTTCATACTTCTAGTCTCTTCTCGATCTTACTACTGTGTGAGACTTTGCACATAGAACCTCATAATCTTTCCATTTACCTAGTCAGACAGATTGAGAGATGACTTGATGAAAGGTAACAAGCATCTCTATAACAAAATCCACATAGCAAAAGACTTTCTTAATCCACACAAGACTGGGTGGAATTAAGAGCTCTGACACTGAAGTGAGAACCAGGCAAAAAACAGCTTCAGTGCTAGAGGCTAGTAACTTGCCTAGGAAGCTGCAAATTGTTTCTCAAGACTGAAAGTAAGAAGTCACAGTTGAGTGATGCAGAACCTCTACAGCACATGATGCACAGAATGCACAGCATCACCTACGCTTTATCTGTCCCGCTCAAGAAGCCAGTTCCAGTACACCCATTCTGCTGGTGAGAGAAGCTGACAGAAATAACACCTTGCAGGTTACTCAACCAGAGATCAAGACTGATCTTAGTTGGTTTCCACCACCAGACTGAGGCATGAGATAGGCTCTCTCCCTTCAGTGTGCCCACACACAGACAGCATGTCATCAGCACTGATCAACTGACTTCCAAGGCGACCCATGGCTGTCACAGCATGTTAGTGACCTACAGTAGCAGTTGCTGCTGGAATAGAGTAAGAAAATAAGGATGAAAAAAGCTTCTTGAGTGTTACAGTCACGCTCAAGAGAAAAGCCCTTCTCTAGATGGACCAAGACTATTAACTTGAAATCAGCGTATTTTGGCATCACCTAAAGAGATCTCTGACGGAATACATTAAAAAACCAAACAGAGTTCGCTCAGCTGTTTCTGACACTTCTTAAGCAAAAACACCTGCTAAAGAAAACCCACAAAAGAAACCACATGAAGTTCACCTAGTCACATAACACTGGATTTAAAAAAAAACAACAAAAACAAACATATGACTCATGAACTAGTGGCATAATTTTCTTTTCTATAGTGAAACATTCAAGGTTTAATTCATCTTTAGCAAATAGAGAGATCGCTTTCTACAAACATCTAAGACAGGAAAATGCAAACCTGTCCTTGATATTAAGGCCGAAAAAAAAAATATCTCAGACTATCTGATATCAAAAGTTGTTCTGTAATGTAAGCAAATTACATAGACAGGAGCCTGGTTAAACAAATTAAGGCAGCTCCATTTTGGTATTACTAGTCCTCACCGAAATGTCAAGTTGTAACTCCGGAAATTTGTGGAAAAAAAGCTTTAGCTATGGGACCATGATGATGACGATTCAATGAACTTCCTCTGTAAAACACCCACCCCTCCTGCAGCAGAGCTCGGTGCGCTGGAGTTCACCGAGCCCAGCTGCACATGTGCGCTGGGTGAGCGGGAGCCTTTCCTTTCGGCCCCGGGCAGCGTTACCGGCCTCTCGGCTACTTCTGTCCAGGGGTCCGAGAGGGGCCACCCAACAGTTACCGATTCACTGGGCACAGAAGAGCCGGCAGCAGGCGAAGGGAAAGTACAACTCCGCACGGACTCCACCTTTTGTCTTCAGTCATTTACTTTCTCACGACACTAGATGCCAGGGCAGAGCAGCCAGGCAAGCAAAGCAGCACCGCTTACTGGAAATCAGAGCGCGACTTGGGGCTGTTTGTTTTTTTTTTTTCCTGTTTGTTTGATTTTTTTTAGTTAGGGTGAGAAGCAAGAACCGTTTTCTTTAATTTTCTTGGTCGCTAGGATCTTCAGGCCGTGCACTTGCGCTCCGGNTCGTGGGGCTGGGGAGGGAGGTGGGTGTCGGGGTTGTCCGGGAACTGCTGAGGGCAGGAGGGTGGCAGAAGCCTGCTTGGTGAATGCAGGCAACAGACTGCCCCGGGGAGAGCGCTCTCATCTTGCTGCCAGGGTCCTGCCGCAGCCACGGTGCTCTGGTAGCGCTAGCGGATGTCTGAGCCTGGGTGAACCCCACGCGGGCCTTAAGGAGAAGGAAGGCAGCCCAGTGTTTCATCCTGTTTGGTTTGGTGCCCGAGCTTGTTTCGTGCTCTCCATAAGTCTCAAGGACTTGACGGTCTAAATGATGTCACTGCAAAAACCAAGCCAGGCACCTAGATTTGAAAACAAAAACAAAAAAAAAGAAAAGTTTGCAAGTCGCAGACTTGCATGTAAAAGTAGAAATTAGCCTAGCTGCGTCTGTGTAAGCCGACGAAATAAAAGTAGGGGGAGGTGAGGGCTGGTGCATGCTGCTACAAGCGCTGTTAAAAACCTGGATAACCTGCTTGCATTCAACAGAGACTTGTTAAGTTTGAGTGCAGCAGCACAATACATATATGGCTATTTGAAAAATCATCGTCCTACTTCCAAAGATCCAGAAACAATTAGTTCAGAAATCTGGTTGTTCCCCACTGCCTGTAATGACTGGACATTGCAGGAGAGTAGCATAGCTTGGGGCTGTGTTTTTGGTAGGCATTGATCCAGACAAAGGCTTTTGCAGAGCTAGCATTCAACAATTAAGTGAGCTGTGAATTTTTTTTTTTTGTATAGTAGTAGTAGTAGCAGTAGCCGGACTTAATGTGCCATTGAAATAGAATTCTTCAGCAGTTGGATCTAAAGCAGTCTAAATTTTACCCCTAACCATGCACCCATTGCTTCATGTTCACAAGTAGCACTTTTCAGTACGATTAAGTCCTGCTTTTTAAGAGTATGTAATTGTTAGCATGGTAGTGAGAACAAGCAGCCATTTTCACCCTCAAGTTGTTTCAGAAATGGAGGAACATGGATGCATGAAATAAAAGTTTCAATCAGAATGGATAAAAAACCCTGACATCCTGGCTTTTCCATCCACGAAAGACAGCCTGCTGAACAGGCAGGTTCAAGTTTGTGGTGATTCCTAGATCTTAAGATAAAATGTATCTCACCTCTTGTTTTACTGAATCATAAAGCAACCAGGAGCTGCTTTGCAGACCATCCTTCCCAAGGGAAGGAGTATTTATCTTACATTTCTCTAACATTCCACCAATATGATGAAAAAAAAAGAGTAAACGTGACACCTTGGGGCACTGTTGAGCAGTTAGCATGGTGTTAGCTCCAGGTAAAATCCTCAAAACCAGAAATAATGGAAGGAGAGTTTTATGACATGTAAATTTGCAGAGAAAATTCTTAATACGAGGGGAAAAGTTGGGTAACAGAAGGAACTGCATAGAGGTAGCTTATTTTATTTTTCATCTGTGTCATGCAACAGTAAGTGGAATAGCTGTGTTTAACATTTCTATAGCACCCAGCAGCATGTGTTAAAATACTTATTGCCAAGTAAGAAGCTTTAACACAGATCTTTACTGACTCAGTAAATTCCTAGTGAGTTTCTACAGAAAACAATTCTAGGCCAGGAGCAATTCAACATTTTTATGTGTGTTCTGGAAATACACATAAGATAGAGCTGATAAAACCTACACCAAGACAAATATTAGTAGAGTGATAAATAGCAATGAAAACAAGGTAAGGATACGATACAGGCTGTTTGATAAATGAGCTGCCTTCAGACAAAATGCACTAAGGGTTTTAATGAGTGCACACGGAGGCTTCACTATCTCAATGAAGGTGATGCTTGGAGTCTCTGAAAGACATTCAGTTTCTCCCTTGTGGTGTGAACTTCTGTGACATTACTGGCAAAAAACCCTCATGCGACTCATGGCTTCATAAAAAGGGGAATGATGGAAAGATGCTTCATCTGCAGAGGTTAATGAAAGAAGTTATTGAATCTATATTTAAAAATGTATAGGTAACCGCCAGGACAGGGTTAGGAGGAACTTTGCAGGTTTCTGAGGTCAGCACGTGGATACAGCAGACCTCATTCCATAGATGAGTCTGTGAGATCTCCTGGATCCTGCAGGGGAGATGGCTGATGATACAAAACCAGAAATCAGTTACCAGAGGAAGAAGATACAGTGTTTGAAGAGAGCTTGTACAGAACAGACAACAAGAGGATTAATGTTATAAATATGAGGAATATTCTTGTATTCTAGGAATGTTGCCTGATTCCTGCCCTGGCAGATACATGGGAGGAGTAGAACACACAGAGGTTCTGACTTCACAAGTTCTGGGTACTTTCTGACTCCCACACTGGGACATGGTTGCATGTTCCTGGGATGCAGTTCACAGTAAAACAGGTATCACCTGAAGGAGCATTTTTCATTTGAGTTATTAGCATGCATTTAGTCTTAGTGGCCTGTAATTACCAGAAGGTGGTGGGAAAGAGCTTCTACTGGAGACAAAAAAAAAACAGGGGAAGCCTTAGAGCTGGTAAAAAGCTATGGGGATAAGGATCACTCCCTAGAACAACTGGCTTTGTTCCCAGCAGAGGGGAGCCAGTTGCTGCAAGTTATACTCTGCTTAATGAAACAGTGTCTGTTTAGGATGAGACTGGGGTGAGGGTCTGGAAGCTCTAAAAAGGCGTTTTGCTGGCTCATTTGGTGCACACAACCAGAACCTCCTTCTTTGAAGAAGGAGGGGAAGACTTGGAGGTGGCAAAAATTCTGAGAGGCCTTCACTAATTGGCAGGTGTAACCCTACAAGTATTCCATGCTCCGACATCTGGTGTTCAGAGATGCAGCAGACATTGTCACCTTTGGAGCCCATTCACCTTGATCAGGGTGAGGCCGTCACAAGGACTGAACTCAGCAATCAGACTTCAGTGTTATCCTGAAGCAGTATGATTGGTTTAGCCTTGTCCTCACCACAGCTGGAATCAGCCACCTTTCCTCTTCTGTTACTTAAATGGAGCATTCATCTGTTCAGATCCAGGCCTTTCTCTGACAATTCTCTGCTCTCATGGTCATTCAGGTCCCAACAGAACTCTTTGGGAAGACGCTGTTACCAGATATCTGAGGACACACCCGCTCCTGCAAAACAACAGCAAGGTTCTGTTTTCTTAGTCCTTACAACCTTAATAGTTGCCAGGCCAGTGTTACTGTTGCCTGTGGAGGAGTTTGGGAGGAGTGGCCAGTGTTGATGGAGACAAAGTTACGCATCTGGCCCCGTTTTGTTCTAGTGCCTCTGGAAGCAGTGACAGCTGGAATGTGGGGACAGCCAGATGAAAGATCATGGCTTTAATTTCAGCAGCATTCATTTTCAACTGTCTCATTTCCTCTGCACAAGGGAATGTGTAGATTCAGAGGCAAGAGTCCATCAGGACCCCAACAGTCCTGACATAGTAGCTTAAGATACCATAGATCAAACCCTCAGATTGCAGCAGCAAAAGGAGAACAGGTAATAAGGATTCAGTTGTTGAGGATGCCTCTGTGCTGACTGGAGACTTGTGAGCTGCAAGGGAGCAGGTGGTGCAGGAGATATTTTAGACCAGAAACCAGGAGATCAGAGAAGGTGCAGCCCTTCTCCATTGCAAACTCCTTATGGGAGAAAGAGGGTTATCGAAATGAGCACCCAGTTTGGAATATCAGCAGCATGAAAGCTTTTGAATTCAGTTAGTTAATAAGTGTATGTGAGAGAGAGTTTCCTAAATTTGTCCAGAAGAGTACATGGTGACAATGCTCTCTGTGCCTGGAGTTCCAAACAGAGAGTAGGAACAGAATGGAAAAATGAATTCTCATTTTTCTGAAAACAATTAGAGTGCTTCTGAGTCTGTTTCTCTGTTTTCTTCAGCTTGACCAAGCTACTTGCAAACACAGCAAGTGTCAAACCTTCTAGCTTGTTGTATCTAACACAGCCTGTCAGCACAGAAACAGCATTTTCAGCAGCTAAATCAAATATTTAGCCTGTCCCTGACAGCTAAACCAGAACATTTTGGATTAAAAGAAAAAATGACACAAAGCCATTTCAATTAAACCAGTACATTTTTCAGGAATTAACATGATACTTGGTGGGAAGGAGACCATACCCCAGACCACAGGATCCTTTAGGAATATCTCCTGCTCATTAACATTACCGCAGTTGGGCCTCTCTTTTGTGCTAAACATGGAAGTTCAGTCTCTTCATAAATCTCAGGGCTGTCTAAATCATATATAGCTGTACAGAAGGCCAGACTCTATGTTGCTCTGCAAGTCACCTTGGAATTGTCAAAAAAAGACAAGTATAATGGATACCTAATGTTGTGGAAGCCCAGTAAGATTCTTGTCATTTTTCAGTTTAATGGCTGGCTTGTTTTATTTGTCTATTGTGTCAAGGAGAAAAATATGTTGTAAACAAGTAAGCATAGCTATCTTTCATGGAGAAAAAATAATTTGATTTGAGTGTAACAGATACAGGCTGACCTGTTGGCTAGGAAGGCCTCAGAGCTCAGTGTGAATTCCTGTGAGCACAGCTTTTTCTCCTTGGTGAGGAGAACCTCAGTTCTGCAGCCTGAATTCCCACTATGCTTATCCTGAGAAAGAATCAGGGGAACTGTCACAACCACGGAAAACTGCAGCAAGGAAAATTCTGGTTAGGTGTTGGGAAAACATTTTTCAGTTTGAGACTGACTGAGCATCTGAGCACAGAAATTTTGGAACCTCCATCCCTGAAAGTATTAAAGCTCAGCTGACTATGATCCTGAGCAACCAGACTTAACTTTGGTTCTAAAGATCACCTCCAGTGGTCCAAATTAACTCCCAGAAGGCCCATCCCTGCCAGCTGCCCTAAGCAGTGAACACAGGATTACTAACGGAGTAAAAGTTGGGATTTTTTTCATGATGAGCTGTATTCCTATGCAAAGCTTTTTGATGAGATAAGCCTTTACCACACAAGGGTTCTTGCTTGGTAGCTGTGCGTAGTTCTACCCATCTAATCACTGTAACTCTGCTAGACAAACAATGCATGTGCGTGCACAGCACTTCGGTGGCCACTTAACAGCTCTAGTCAGTGAAGCTGAAGCATCAGGCCATTAAAATCAAAGAGCCAGTACCACAGAACTGAGCTAAAATTCATGTCACATTCTATTAGAGAGTATGGAAATAAGTTTTTTTTTTAAAATGAAGTAATTTCTAGTTGTCCCCGACGGACTGAAGTTACCGACATATATTTCTGCAGAAATCTGTGTTCTCAGGCAACTCATATACAGCTCAAAAGTCCACCTCAGCTCCCCGTCTTGGTGTCCTGTTTAATAAGTCATAGAATATAGAAACCTGATTCCTTTATCTCTTCTGGGCTCTTCTGGTTCTGTTGTACTCCTGAACACGAGAGTTTGCCTTAGACCTTGACAAACACATTTCATAAGGCCAACCTGGCTTTGCCGGTGTTGGAATGGAGCTTTCAGAAGTGTTGATTTTAAAGGTTAATTGAGAAGAGTAAAGAATTGGGCAGAACAAGACTTAGAGAAAGCAGATATCGAGGAACTTTTCAACTACAGCAGCATACATACACCAAGGGAAACTGTAAAAAGGACGGAAAAATACCAAACATGGCATAAAAAGAGAGTATTTCAGCAGTTTTATAGATGTACATCTTTACTAGCTTGTGTCGAGTGGGTGGAAGCCCAGTCTGGCTGAAAGGGAGAGCCTGCACACCCAGCCAGCTCCAGTGGTACCTGTGTCCCTGGGGTGCCGGCTGACAGGCTGCCCCAGCCTGCTCCTCTCCTTTCACCTTGGTCAGTCCAGGATGACAGTACATTCCACCAGACTATTTCTGTGCCAGGGCAGGCTGTATTTTTAGCTGGCCAGCAGGCTGTGTATTTTATGTGATTGGCTGCTCTGCCTTGTCTTGTCGTGAAGGCACAGGCTTTTCCACGTCGCTCATCTACTGCACTGGCAGGAATGCGTATGGGACACTATAAAAGGTGAAAGACTACCATGAAGAGAAACTCAGACTCAAAAACATGGTGTCAGGACTAGGTTATTTGAGAGTTTGTTTAGAAAGTATAGCCTGAATATTGGCTGTCAGACAAGTACAGGCAAGATTGCAATAAAATAGAAACATATCCTGTTAGAACCAGGATCAGGAACTTGAGGAAGAAAGTTCATCAATGAGATCCATAGACAGTATTATTCTGGAAGAAGTTGCTGGGTACAAGGAAGTACATCAAAGACTTACAGGAATGATCAGCGAGATCAGTGAGATTGAGCCTGGGGAATTTGGGGCCAATCTGCCTGGGAGACTGGCTCAAATCTCTGGCACTCTGAGCCATCAAAGCCTAGAAATACCTGGACGTATAATCCTGACCTCACTACAAACCACAGCAGGTTTCCCCTGGCTTCAGTAGAGGAAAGATTTTTGTTCAGTTAGTTCTGATGAGCAGCAAACATAAAGCAAAGGTAAAGGCATTGTATGTATCGGAAAAGCTGAGCTGGTTCTTGCTCTCACATGACTCCAGGAGAAGGAGAGATGACTCAGATGAAGAGTAAGTGATTAAAAATTGTAATTTACTGCATCAAGAGCAACACATCAATATGTTGCAGACTAACGTGGTGGTAAGAAACTGTTCTGTGTAACCATGTGGAATTTTATTTTAACTTACAGTAAAAGTGTAGGAGTTAATTTGTGAGTACATGGATCAGTGGATAGGGAGCAGCTGCTTCGTGTGTAGTATAAGAACTAGAGTTAGTTATTAAGAAACAACATATGAAAAGAATAGGTGTTTGGTTCAAAAAACAAAATGCAGATACTTTTTCCTATGGGTAGTTAAACTGAAGGATTTTTTGAGTAGTAAAAATATCAATGGATTAAAAAAGTGACTGGACAAAGTCATAGAAAGAAAAGCCACTCCTGGCTGGTTATTCATGAAAGCTCCCTAATCACAAAATGGTGGGGAGTGAGACTCTGCTGGGAAAAGATATCTTATTTTTGCTGTTATCTGCTTCGAAGGTACAGTGCTGGGTGACTTTTTGGCCTGCTTTCATAGTGCTGTTTTATGTTGTGAAATGCTTATCTGTCTTTCATTAAGAAGCTGATTATTTTGGGGATGGGGTTGAAAAGATCTTGTTAGAGCTGGTACCACCAACTTGTTTGCTTTTCTGTAATTTCTTAGCCTGAGTTGCTAATAGGCAACATAAATTCCCTCATTAGCTCAATATATAAGCCTGCAGTTATTTGCATCATGGCACAGAACCCCCACAACTTCTTTGCTGAAAAATAAAAACAGCAAGAAATTGAAATTGTTTTAGAGAAGGGCATCAAGGTGACACGTGTTTAGAAAGATGAAGTCACCTATTTCCTAAGTAATGAGTAAACGCTGAGAAGACAGATAAAAAAGGTGACAAATATTTGTATAGTACAAATATGCAGGTGATCAAGGCATAGAATTCCACATGACTAGAGTATGTGGAAGCAGAAGAAGGAGAAGAAGAAACAAAGGATGAGTTAATGAAAACTTTTTGTTTGGAAGAACTACTGAGAGAGAATGGACAAGTCTAGCGGGTAGCCCCTGATGCCGGGGGTTTTCTCTGCGGTAAAGAGGGAAGCAGAAGGGCAGACCTCCCTATTTCCCCTGCCCTTTAGCTGTTTTTATACTGCTCTGTCTCAGCACTGGTGCAGGGTATGGCCCTAATGAATCGAGAATTATTGCCAGATACCAGCTAAGGCAATGAATACCCACTAGATGCCACTGTGCCATTTCTCACTCTGTGTAAGACTGCACGCAGTTCGCAGAACATGTTCTTTCAGTGGCAGCTCTGATGCTGATGGGGATTTTGGCAGAACATTTGGAGATGTGTGAGTGGTTTTCTGCGTGTATAACCCAACAGAGACTTCTGACAACCCTACTGTAGAAACTAACAAGGTGGGTTATTCATTACTGAGATAATGCAAACAAGACTAATTGTTATATAATAGAAAGCCGCAGAGGCTGTGACTTTGTAAGAAGTTTGTAATATTTTCCTACAAGTTCTTTATGCTCAGCCTGAGCTGCCATATGTCCATGTCTGTGAGCCTGTGGACAGTCAGTAAAATACTCACTCAGGGCTCCTGATTAGGGGCACAAACATGTAAGAGTTCTGTAATGCACCTAAGCATTATTAAAAAGAACCCTATAGATGTCATCTTCTTTTGTGTTGCAACAAGTTGTCACCTGCTTAACATTGCTTCATGTTCCTCTGTTGTGATATGCTACCTCCTTGTGATGTTCCCGATGCTGTTGTATGCAACCTCTTTAACCACTACTAAATTAGAAGATTTTAGTGAGATTTAGAAAGTTCTGGTGGGGATAAACCACACTATCCCCAAGCTAAGAGCTTTCACTGGGTGAAATATTCCTTAGAGAAGTTTTAGGGCATTAGCCATTAGTTTGCTTTGGAACATACTTTCCTGCCTCCCTACAACTGTAGTTTTGTGTTGAGTTTTTCTCTTAACCTGACCCTAAGCCTAATTCTAGTGTCCTTCAGACGTGGCACTCCAAACTTCCTCCCACTTATGCCATGTCCAAGGGAAGATACTTTTTGTAGCCCTCTCTTCTTCCAGCTCTGCTCCAACTGTGGACTTGTTTTGCTTGCAGACCTAATCCTGACCCTGACAATTGGCTAACCCAGAGACTCTGCTCAGTCCAAGGACTGGATAAGAGCTCTAGTAAAAACAGTGATTTACTTCAGTGTTGAATTGAAAGCAAAAAGAAAGCCCAGAGCTGCAAGAATGGTGCTTAGTTTACTTGGAAAGACACTTTCTAGCTCCAAAGAGCTGCAGTTTTGAGTTTATCTCTGAACTGAACTGTAATCCTTGGCTGGACCTTAGGCAAGGTACCCAAGCCTTTCCTCCAGCTAAACAGTCCCCATGGGAGAGATCTTTCTGCAGCCCCGAGCTTTCTTTGGCAGCCTTTTTCTAGCTCCACTCCAGCTGTAGCTCTGGGCTGTCTCTCTCAGCACCCAACACTAGACTGAGCTGCTGGCAAAAGACCACTTAGATATGGGGATGAAATCAATTCCCCTCATTCACTTTAGCTGGTGGACCTCCGATGAGAAAACTTTGTAACAGACTTGTGTGGGTGTGCACATTTGTTGAGTTCCAGAGAATTTGCAAAACGTAGCAAACTTGCCAAAAACCCCAAACCTAAATAGTACAGGTTACTCATTATCAAGGTAATACCAAGAAAGTGAGACTGTAAATGTTATACATTGGAAAACAGAAAAAAAAAAGGCTTTTACCTTGTAAAGAGTCTTGTGACTTCTGCCTATGTACTCGCATTTTACTCTTGGCGTTGTTTGTCACACGCACATCTTTGTGCATGTGTGGATAGTGAAGGCTACAGTGCAGGCACATGTCTGCAGGGCAGCTCTGTGTGTGTTTGATACCGTGACAAAGACAACATGTGACAGGTACAGAATTTCTCCAGAAAGATGCTAAAATGAAACAGCAGCCAGTTTCCCATGAGTCCTTCATGTACAAAAACATTTAAATATAGTCAATTACATGTTAATAACATTGGAATTTGCAGAACACCCATGGAAAAAGGTTGAGCGTGATCAAGGCTGCAACAGAATGCAGAACCACCATGAAAGCTACAGGGATGCCTTTTGTCTTGCAGCTGACCAGCCTGGCCAGGCCAGTCATATGATGAGCCAGAAGCTGATGATCCCAGATGTGCATGTAGGTTTTTTTAGCTGCTCTGTTTTATTTAGTATTCCAATAACTTGATGTATGCTGTATGACTAGAACCAGCTGGGGTCCTAACTCAATGCTTCTCCTCTGCCTACACATGTAGACTTAACAGGTGGAATCCAGGCTTTCTCTGGAGTGATGCCCTTTATTTTTCAAATATTGGTTCAGTTGTCTTGCGAATTTTGCAGTTTTTCATTTGAGTGACAAATGAGTGACAAGCAAGAAATCAAAGCACCTTATCTCCAGACACCAGCTGGTACTCTGTCTGGACTCAACTGATGGCATTTAGAAGTATGTGAAATCTGTATTAAGCATCTGAAAAGACATGTGTTTTACTCATCTTAGTGTTTGGATCCTGCTGAATTGTAGTTCTTACTGTGCCACATGTTTTCTGTGCCAGAATTTACCAGTCTGCCGACTAACTTATCTTCTTTTCCTCTCACTCAGTCTGCTATTGTCACTAATTAAAATATATCATCCTTGAGATAGCTAATTATCACTACTGTATGGGGGAGCAGGCTGAGGAAAGGGTATTGCTAGGAGATCAGAGCTGTGACATGTGGAAGCTAGAGGTCTGGAGGACTACCTCATTTTTACCTTTTTTATTTTTCCTCTTTATTAATTTTTGTAAAAAATTTTTTTAACCAGGGATCAAGTCCTCAGAGGAGTCCTGGGGGCTGTTTGCATAACTAACCTGCTTGTGTGCTACCAGGAAGTGCATTGCTTCCCAAAAGTTTTAAAAATAGATTATCTAGAAAGTCTCTAGCCAGCTGCGCAAGGGCAAGTGGAGGGAGTGAAGGAAGAGAAACAGATGGACTAGAGACCTCCCTTGCTCTATATTAGAGGTTCTCTAGGAGAGAAAGCAGAGGATCACTTGGGACAAGAGAATATTGATTATCTATGAATGCCTGTGGTCAGGTGGAGACAAGGGTCTCTCATAACAGATATCCATCTTGGACCTTAGAAAACTTTTCCTAAAAAGTCTTTCAGTTAAATTAAACTATTACTTTGAATGCTTTTTTTACTGCAACAAATCAAAATGTTCTGAAAAATATGTTTTAGTTTGGTGTATTTCAAAAATTTGTGATTAGTTTGAGTCATGAACTGAATTGACGTCACATGAACAGATATCTTTACTATAGGGACATTATAGGGAAGTGGGAAGTGTATTGGGAATATCGTCTTTCCTTTTCTCACCCACTGCTATCGAAGGATTGCCCACATTGAATCTGCTGCTCCTTGCAGTACTCTGAAAGAGCTGGCAGATGGTGCTGCTTACATTTAATAAACAGCGTATTTTATCCTGCTGTTCGTACTGTCAGAACAGCGTGGTGGTACAGGTGTATGCTGGAGAATGGACATCAGGAGAGAAGGAGAAGAGTAAAAAAGGGTGAACAGGAGTGAGTCTTACAGTCCTTAAGATTATGATTGAAGATAATTTAAGATTGATTGGAGCTACTGCATTAACATGACAAACTGCGTTGTTTGCTAACGTCAAAATTTAAATATGTGTCATTTTTTTTTAACTGACTGCTCATAAATTAATGTAACCATCAACTTCAGGGCAAGAAGGGTTCATTCTGCTAGTCTATGTTGAGCTGGGTTAAAACAAAGGTCCTTGGGCTTCCCTAGATTAATTCCTGTCTGAAGTAGTCCATATCCTTCAGACAAGTAGACAAATGCAGTATAAAAATGAGCAAAGGTGAAGATATAGATCAGTATTAATTTATCCCAGGTGAGAAAATGATACATTATGCTTTGTGCACTGAATTTTACAGTGCTTTTGTAGAAGAGCGAGCTCACATTGCTTCATATTGCATCGTGTCATTGTAGGAAATAATGCTGCATTGTTGTAGAAACAATATTATGAAGCTCAAAGCCAGATGTTATATGGAGAGAAAGGTTATTTTATTTACAAAAAAAAAAAAAGCAAGTTTCTTCCATCCTCATACCTGCATGATCTCAAGCACCAAGACACATGTGTCCAAGTATCCTGCCAAGAATTCAGACATCTCAAAGGTGATCTGGTGAATCAGGTGGACGAGGTACTCTAGTCCATATTCCTTGTGATGAAAAAAATGTACGAAGGACTCATTACTGAGTACTCATCATGTCTCTTGGGTTCTCCTTAGGTTGATGACCATTTGATAGTTTTGGATAAGCTTTTTTGAACTCTTAGAAGCTGGTGGTGATTTTGATCTTTTGCCTCAACATTCCGTTGCATCTCACTCATTAAAATTTACTTGTGGTCTTTTGTTTCCCTATGAGGGGATTTTAAGCATTCGGCACTGTTAGAATTACAAAATGGTTGAGGTTGAAAGGGATGTCTGAAGATTTTCTAGTCCAATACCCCTGTTCAAAACAAGGTTAACCAAAGCAGGTTTCTTAAGACCTTATCAAGTCGGATTTTGAATATCTCCAAGAGTGGAAACTCCACAGCTACAATTTTTTAACCACCTCTTCTGTTAAAAAGTTTTTTCCTTATGGAATTTAATTGGAATTTCCTGTTCCTCATCTTCTTACTGTCATCCTATAATGTCTTGAGTCTTTGTTTTACTTGTGATGTAGGCTGTACTTTGGTTTAGGCCCTCAATTTTTTTTCCCCGTCTGAGTGTGAAGCATGCAGGAGCTGGTGGTAGACATGCTAATCCAGGTGCCGTCAACACATGCCATGCTTACACCTCCACTTCTCCCAAGCATTCTGGTGCATCCACATCCAAACATTTCCCATCTTCCTCTACTGGGACCCAGCCTAAATTTTCTGTTACAAATCTTAACATCGTCAATGTCATGTAGGGACGCTTCATTTAAACCAGGCAAATGTTAGTGCAAAGTCACCAGGTATAAGGAAAATGGATGTAGCAGAGTAAAACATTTTCCTTCTCACCCAACTTAGAAAAATTAGCATAATTGTAGACAGCAGGACAATGTTTCAAATTGAAAACCACAAGTTCTCCTGTCAGCTCAGTCTGTGACAGGAAAATAAGATCTTGAGTGTTAATTTAGGAGGCTGACAATGTGGTAATGAAGGGAAATGCAAGAACATGTCCTTGCAACATTGCTAAAAGTTGGAATGAGTGGTTTCTTGAATGCTGAAGGACATTTGTTTAGTGAGCATGGACCTGTATGGATGCTGTAAGAGATTCAAATAGAGGACTCATGAAACTCAGCAGTGTATTTGTCAGTGACTGCTTCAGAACATCTTCACTTTATTCAAAGAAAATACTGCCTGTTTAGGAAGGTTCATGCACATGTCATTACCAAAACTGATCTGGATTCCCTTAGTGAAACATAAAGTTTTAGGAATATAGGATTCTTCATTGCTTATGAGAGTTACTTAGGTGAGATGTAAAGACAGTATTTATGTACCTAGCTGACTTTTCCCGGTAATGACTGAAACACAGTCTTGAAAGAAACTTACAGGATGATTCACTACTTGAGACCTGAGCACCACGGTTGTTCACAAAATGCTGATTTTGTTTTTATTGGCACATACTCACCTTTAGGCTTCACAGAGCTTTGCAGCCACTACATTGGGCTCTCAGGTGAGCAGCCACCGATATGCAGCCCTTCAACAGGGCAGAGGAGAAAAGACTGACTATGATTTTAGGTAGCACCACATCTTAGCTCAGGCTAAGATAGTTCAGATGCCAAGAATTCAATACATCAAGGACAGGCCTGTTTTTCACAGCTCTTGCATAGCTAAAGCTTCTGAAATCACACTGACAAGCCAGCAATACAGTAAACAGATTGGATGTATTTAAATGTCTGCCCTTTATCATTGAAGTATCAAATTTGTGTCCTTAGCTTCTGGAGGTGCCTTGTAAGAAGTAAACAGTATGATCATACCACCTGGCCACACATGGCAGTGTAATTAGTGAATGGTCAATATGTAAGTACACATTATTAGGAAACAACATATAAATTGGGCTAGTGTCACTATTGTTTGAACCTGTGGTTGAACCTCTGAGCCTGTGCAGCTCTGGCGTTGCACCCTGGCTCTTTGCTCTCAGTCACTTGTCCAGAACATTTCTGCTAAACCTCTCAAAAACCCATGTGCTTTCCTTATGCTGCTGCATATGGAAACAGTAGCACCAACAGTGAATGCAAGATCCAGAGTCTAGATTTCACAAAGGGGAATAATTTGTGGTTAGTTTTATATTTTTAGCTTTGAACACATGAGGCAAATTTTCCTCTTTTTACTACCAAATCAATCAAGTTCAATTGGTTTACAGCAGAACTCTTAAGGGGAGAATATGACTCTTTTGGCTTCGTTGCTCTGGGCTGTTAATACACTGCAGTTATACCGCTACTGGCAAACTAAGCAAAACCGGGATCCTTTTTTGGCCTTAAGGCCAATTGACCTCATCTGGCCATTCCATGTTACGGAGCTCCTTAGCTTCTGAAAAATACTGTGTGTATCTGGATTGATCTCTGGCTTGCATTAACTCCAGAACTGCACTCAAGGATTGTGTGGGAAAGTGCTAGTAGGCCTGGGATAAAATTGTACCATCAATCATTCTAATACTATAAGCAGTTTAGAAAATCAAGTGTCCAGGCCTACACCTCTACATTAGTTTTTTAGTACAAATATAGTCTTACAGGTTTCAGCACAACTTGTTTTTTTTCACAGTTGGCATGGTTCCTACATGACTTCTAGAGGCAGAAGACAAGGTGCAAAGCAAAATTTCTATGTGACTCTTTTCCTTCTGCAAACCATAGTAACTTCTTTACTAAAAACACTTAATCCATATTTTTAAGGCTGTTTGTTAAAGTGAGTCTTTCTGATTAGAAAAGCCCAGGGAACAAATGCAGAAAAAGCAGCATCTTGAGATGTCTACTTGACTTCCGTGTCAATGAGTTACATAGATGATGAAGGGATCTTAGTCTGCCTTTGTAGTTAAGAAAGAGAGATAGCTACTAATTTCATACCAAAACAGGTATCTAGATAGGACAGGTGAGTTGCATATTTCTACCCAGGGACTGTACTGAGAACCCAAGTGAATGCAATATCTAACCTTCAGGCATATAAAACTTGAGCCAGTGGATTCCTGCCCATTATGGCTAATATTAGCTCCCCTGGATACCTTGCCCATGTACGGCAATATCCTCCATTGTTTCGGAAACCTTCTCTTGCAGGAAACTCAAATGATTTCGGCGTTTGTGAAACATACTTGTGGAAACATCTACCCCTGCTTCCTCAGGGGTGTTACAAGCACCACCAGAGCAGTGTGAGACTGCTGCTTTCCCCTTTGTTTTACATGAGCCGTGCAAAGAGAGACCTTAAACTTGCTTTAATCATCAGTGATTCATCTCCCTTAGTTTGTGTCAAAAAATAATTAACTTTGGCTTGCTAATCTGCATATCTCATTAATGCAGACTCCAAAGACAAGGAAATAAAAAGCTGTCATTCAAAACCACTTCATCCTGTTCATGCTGTGAGGATCTGGGGAAGAGAGCTCTCCAGCTGGGACAGCTGGGCAAGGGAGTCGGCATGGTGGCTTGGCTGCAACTACTGCCTCCATCTGCCTTTCCTAGTCTTATTTTCCGTTCCTTGCTCAGAACTCCTAAGACAGGTCAGTGCAAGTCTTGTATGCTGGTAGAGGCTGAGGCTGCACCTGGAATAAGCCACAAAAGCGAGAGAACAAGTTGTTTCTGTAGAAGCAGAGGACAAATTCTGACTCTTCATTCCTAAATTCCCTGAGGCCAAACAGCGCAGTACAGGAGAACTTTTTGTGGATAGAGAGGTCTCAGAGTAAAAAAAGGCTATGGACTTGTTGCTCTGCTCTGTCAGAAAGGGGATGATTCCCCAGTCTGAACTTTTCCCAGCAGAAAAAATTTGTCTAGGATTCATGTCAGGTAAACACACAGAGGTCACATTCTTGTGGGTGAGTTTTAAGCTGATCTCTATTCGAAGAAATGGTCTAAAAATACATGTAAGCTAGGCTGCAGATGATATGAAAAAATCCTTAAAGCTGAGACTAAAACCCAGGATGGAGAAATTTAAATCATTCCCTAGCAGTAGTTGGGGGAATATTTTTCTAAAAATATGATACAGACAATTTAATATTCCCCCAAAGAGTTACTGCAGGAGTTATGGAGACAAAATTTAATCATAAAAACATTAACTAAAGGGATTTTAGTTCTGCTTTAATTACAATTTTCAGTGAAACCTCTACTGTGACATTGCTACCAAGTCCTTCATCCTCAGCCATGACACTGTTCATTCTTTCAGGGACAAAGCACATCTATTAATTTAACAAAAGGCTTCACATAATTTGGAAAGGAATATTACGACAGATAGCCTTGGACTTTCAGAGTAAGAATAACAAATATCAAATAATGCAACAAATAATTATCAGCTGCTCTTGGCCCAAGATGAGCTTACCTTTTTATGAGTAATGTACTTTGCTAGGACTGCAGGTCACCGACCGGACACTGGCCTGAGGTGAGGCTGCCTGAGTGGAATGTGGAAAACTATGGGATGTGACATGAGAAATTGCTGTATGTGGCAGCTGGCAATGTGAGAGTCTGCCAAAAGTTACACAGGTTGTTATAAGGGAGTGTGGCAAGTACAGTCTGCCCCATAGACAAAACACATGGGCTGTGCTGAGCAGCTTGGCACTCGGCCATTCAGTTGCCATTCAGTTACACCTTGTGGTGCTTAACTGGCGCCTCAGGGTCTGGATCCCCCAGCAAACAGGCTCGGGGTGTGCACTTTTCTGTGTTTTGTCCGGGCCTGTCTCAGCCAATGAGAATGACCACAGTGCACCTTCGACTACGTTATAAATGGGGTCCTGCCAAAGGTCGAGTTGAGTTGGTTCTTCGCAGAGCAGCAGGTTGTAGCAGTTGGACCCTCCCCTTGAACACGCGGTCCAAGGATACTTCCACGGATTGAGGGAGTCTCCATGGATTGAGTGAGCCTCGCCCCCACTTTGGGTGAGTGGTATCTTGGGTACTCTGGTGTGGGAGGTTTCCGCTTTTATGAGTGAGAGTTTGCCCATTTTGGTTTGTCATTCCTTAAAGTTAGGAATCAGTTGTGTAGTAGTTAATTCCGGACAGACATCTGAACCTGTATTTAGTCAAAAGGAGTGCTGGCAACCCTGGTTGCAATAAACCCCATTTTTGGATAGCGGCTGCTGTTTGTTTTGTGGGGACCTCCATGACAGGGAGCAACGTGAGAAATGGCTGAGCTTCACAGATAAATGGAGCAACATTTTGGAGACATTTTGAGACCTCTTGGTGAGCAGAATTTTGTCAGTCTAGCAGTGCTTAGAGAAGCATGTTAGTGACACTGTGTACATGCAAGTTGATCTGAGGAATAGTATGGAAATACCAAATTTGCGTGCAGATGCAGCAAAATTGAGACAGTAAGAAGAAAGCATTTAGGGATGATTTTGTTGAGAGAAGACTGAAGTGGAGAAAAGGAAGTACAAGGGTGGTGAAAAGGAGTGTCAAGAAATGAGGAAAGGAGTAACAGGCAACACAATTTTTGTGAGTGGAGCTGTCTGGGAGTGTCCGATGGGCAGCCCTGTGCCTGATCACCACGGCTGGAGTACGACAATAAACCAGAGGCATTGTTCTGACCACATCACACCAGCCGGTCTTGCCTCTGTAATCAAGAGGACCAAGATGGGAGAGGGGAGGGGTACTCTCCTGGCCAGCAAGAAAACACCTGGATAGACAAATTGAACATCTTGGTATCTCCACATCAGTGCCTATTCCAGACCCGATTTGGCAGCTCTCTGCTGCTTTGAAACACATTTGCTGTGTTACCTGGAAGATGACACAGCTATAGTACAGTCCCAGCCATATCAGGGTAAAAGCTGAATAACTGCCCGTTTGAATACTGGTGGGATTTACCACTCTTGAGTAAGAACGGAACAGCTTTAAAAATATTTAATGCAAGTTCGTCATTTCCAGACAAAACGAGACAGTACATCAAAACAGAAGTACAGGTTTTTTTCAGCCCTGATTCATATCCTGACCATGAGGTGGGGAGTATGTCTTTCAGGTCTGTTGGTTCTGCTCTTAAAAGCACAGCCAAGCTGCAGAAGCTGAGTGCAAAGGTGACGGTGAATTTGATGTCTCTGCATCATTCCCATATTTCACTGCACTGAGCATCCCCATTAGGATAAGAATGCATCTGGATTCATGCCAAAAGAGTCAAGATTTAGGAAAATTTAAGATTAGGATTTAAAAACTCAGGATTTAGCACCATTTGAGGGGAAAGTATGTTTGCACTGTATGTGGCGAATATACACCATAAGTAAAAATTGCTTTGTTTAAAGGAAAACAGGAAAACCTCTTTGTAGCATGTAGCATGCTACCTGTAGTAACCAACAAGTAAAGTACAAAACATACATAAAAAGTTAAAAAAAAAACACTCGGCCAAGAAGACCCCACTAATAAAATACATGACAATGACTTCTATACAGAGCTCTGAGGGTATCCGTACACGTACTGGTGACTGGTACTTACACTCCACAACTAAGCCAAAGACCAGAGGTATCAGTGTGGGCAGGAATGTTTGAAAATGGAATGCTTTTGAATTAAAAGCATTGATTTCTTTTTCAAACTTTAATGAACTATTTCGTTGCACTAGGGTATCTGGAATGTTTAAATTATCTTACTTGCAAACATCAAACTCTACAAATTGAAAAATCATTGTGAAGACTCTTTTACCATGGGGATTTATAAACAGTGACCCAAGTCCACCTCTGCTCTCAAGACATAGCCAAGCAACTTACTGGCAGACAGAGACACCACAATTATGAATACATCTTTAAAATTCAGGGTTTCTCTGTGGGCCTTGCACACCAACATGAGGAGATGACACTTTCTGCTTTGGGCAAATGACTTAGATCCTTGAGCAAGAAAACACCTTAACTAATATATTGAGAACCAAAGACTGACATCTTCAGAACTCCCACAGGCATCCCAGTGCTCTATGACAGTATAACCAAGGGCTGAAACTTCTCCTCCTCTGCATACCAGAATAACCCTGATTTCTACAGAACAGTGCAGATTTGTTTATCTCATACCCATGGCCTGACAAGACCCAGTAATTCTGCAGATTTGACAGATCACAGAACCACAGAATTGTTGGAGTTGGAAAGGACCTCTAGAGATCATCTCGTCCAACCCCCTCACCAAAGCAGGATTGGCTAGAGCACATTTTCAGGATGGCATCCAGGTGGGGTTTGAAAGTCTCTATAGAAGGAAACTGCACAACCGTTCTGGGCAGCCTGTTCCAGTGCTTTGTCACCCTCACAGTAAAGATGTTTTTCCTCAAATTTAGATTGTAGAATCATAGAATGTTAGGGGCTGGAAGGGACCTCAAGAGATCATCTAGTCCAACCCCTCTACCAGAGTAGGATCTCCTAGAACAGGCCACACAGGAATTCATCCAGGAGGGTTTTGAACATCTCCAGAGAAGGAGACTCCACAGCCTCTCTGGGCAGTCTGTTCTAGGCTCCATCACTCTCACAGCAAAGAATTTTCTCCTCATGTTGAGGTGGAACCTCCTGTATTCTAGCTTATACCTGTTATTTCTTATCCTGTTACTGGGCGCCACAGAAAAGAGACTGGCTCCTTCCACTTGACATCCACCCCTTAGATATTTACAGACATTAGTAAGATCCCCTCTCATTCTTCTCTTCTTCAGGCTAAACAGGCCCAGTTCTCTCAGCCTTTTCTAATAGGAGAGATGTTCTAGTCCCTTAACCATCCTCGTAGCTCTCCATTGAATGGATGGAACCTTCTGTGTTCAAGCTTGTGCCAGTTGCCCCTTGTCCTGTCACTGGGCACCACTGAAAAGAGTTCGACTTCATCCCTTTCAGATGCTCTACAGAGCTCAGTCCAACCAAAGTAATGAAACAGGATATAGGGATATTATTTACTGTGTTATCTTCTTTGCTTGAATAGTTTCAAACCTACATCTCATGTAGGGAAACTAAGCATTGCGCTATGTGGTTTTAGATGAAAAAGAGAGGGTGTTGAACCCCTTCTTATCAAAGCTGTTCCTTCTTTTACAATAGACTGGAAGGACTCATTGGTAAATGGTCAGGGTAAGCAGGCAGCAAGGCAGTGTAGGCAGAGAAGATCTGGTTCCAGTCCTGGCGAACACATAGTATCTGCTGTGGATGGGAGCTCTGTAAGTTATTTGGTCTTATACGGAAACAGCATCTCAGAATAACACCTTTTGCCTGTGTGTGTGTGGGGGCACCTCATTCTCTCCAGGAATAAATAGACATTTAATAACAGATTAAGATGAGTGCAGTCCTTTAAGTTGCTGGGTGATGACACATGATGCTAAGTCATGATATGTCTAATAGTATAGCAGTTGAACAAAGCAATGTAGTCTGTGTAGTCTGAGAAGGTGTTGATTCTGGAATTACCTAGATGTCCTGAGAAAAGAGAGAAAGAATACATTTATCAAAACTTCCTGATTTATTTATTTATTTTTTTAGCACTTAAAGCTGAAGGAGAAACACAGTTTCAGGATTCTGTTAAAGAGTAGCTATGGTGCTCTGAGTACATACATATAGAGTGCCAAAATGTGGACCAAGGACTGGGACTTGATTGTCCACACTGTTAACTTGCTAGAAAAGTCCTTGACATGGTTTTGGTCTCATTCAACTAGCACTCCCCCAAAGCACTTGTGAGAAGAACTGAAGAGAGATCCCAGGTTAAGTTTTTTTCCAGTGGGCCGGTTGCACCTTGTCACCGTTTCTTGGAGGCTGAGAGAGCATCTATCTGGCTTGCTCCTGCCAGCTGGTTCTGATACTGCTTACAACATTAGTATAGATGTTCCCTCTACAGGGGTATGTTCGATCAAGTATAGATGCCTACAATGTGCATTTAAATCACTGTCACTCTCAGCTCTGTGGTGAGGAACAGGCAGTTTTAAGATATGATTCATGTCATCTTGATGTAGACATTTAAATAAATTAGATGAATCACAGCCTGAAACTTTTACATGCCTCTCCATTGATGACAGCAGCACAGGTGACCGATTCAGTTGAAGGACCACCTGCAATTAGTCCAGACACATTCCTCCCTTGATGAGCAGAGATCCAGTGGCCATAGTCTTAAACCATAAGTAGGTCTTCTGAGGCCAAGGAGAAAGACAGGACCATGGTGTCAGCATAAATGCAGATGGATTCTTGTCTGTACTGCAGAGAGAGGCACTCACAGTCATGAAGACATTCCTGCTCACTTCAAAAGGTACAGTTCCTACTTTTTAACACCTAGATTTGTTTCTACGATCCAGCTGTCCAGTCTTCTTACCATTGACATCTTTTATTAATGTTTTATCCAGACCTAATCCATGAATGCTGATGTTTGTAAATATGGTCAGACTGGAACCAAATAGGCTGTTATCCCAAAGTTATTAAAGCTGAAAAACTGTGGTAGCATTTTCAGGCTAAGGGGAAATCACAATCAAATATCTCATTATGTGTTTGACTTTGGACAAAACAAGCTGCTTCCCAAGGTTGTGGGCAGCATGGTAAAGTCAATCACAAGCTAACATGATCAACAGTGATGAGACTGGTTGTGGCTTAAACTGTGCCAGATGAAGACAGGAGGCAGCAAGGGGAGCAAATCTGAGTGCTCATCAGGGAAACACAGAGGACATCAGCTGCAGGAAAGGCTCTCGTGGGTGCTGGGTTGTGCTGTTTGTGGTGTGTTCCAGGTAAACATTAAAAAATATAAAAACAGACTAGGAAGACTAAGACAGCCTTTCGTACTGCTAACTCATTAGAGTAAAAGAGTAGGAATATCTTAATTTGGGAATTCGACCGCCACAGCTACTCGGTCTAACAGCTAACTGAAGACAAGTTCTTTCATTTTTAGTCCTTTAACTGTCCTGGCAAGATGAATGCTACTTTTTGGATACCTTTGTATGAAATTTTTTATGCTAATTAGACAGTCACAAAATCTAATACAAATTAAAGTCTTGGACTAATAATAAACCTTTGAAGTTCACTGCTAATGAAGGAGAGGGGCAGTAACCAGGGAAAATGCTTACAGTTCATAGAATCTTCCAAAATCATCCTTGTATTCAAGTCTGGCAGGTTGATGTAAAGGACTAAAGGATCAGCCCAGATGGGTCAAAACATACCTGCAAGCCAAAGACAGGTGGAGGTTTGGATCTGAATGCCAAAGCACGAATTTAAATGACAGGTTAAGAGATGAAGAATTAGCAAAAAGACCAATGCAGGATTTAGCAAGAACAGAAAGGGGGAAGGTTAATTAACTATCTGTTTCAGAAAAGACCATCTTCAAGTGCTCTTTTAGCCATTTTTGGATCTGTCTTAAAATAAACCTCTGGAGCAAAGAAAAATGATAACCCTTAATTAATTCCAGGAAATGTTGAATTGTGGTGTGCTCTGAACTGCAAAACAAAGCAATGCAGGATGAGATTTTTCTAAAGCTACCTACTAAAAAGCCCAAATATTGTGAAATCCAGATTCAAATATTGGTATATTTCAGTGGTGCTGAAAAGTAAAGGAGAATAGAATGAAGTTCATTCCTGTCACGTGCTGAGGTTCTGATCAAAGAAGGAGCCTAGAAAATTATTTACTTGAAACCCAAACCTATGATTTCTTAAATATTGCAAATGATATTAATATATGTCATGATTGATAGATGTAAGGAGACATTCATCTCTTCTTAATGATCTGTCTAAAAGGTGACTAAGTCAAAGCTAATTAACGGAGACACTCTTTGTAGTCAGTGGAGCCATGCAGACATTACCAGGAGGCTAAGGTAGCTGCATACATGGGTCATGTGAATTGCTCTCTGCTATTGTTTCTTGACTGTGAAGTGACCATGGCCAAGCAGTTGATACTAGGCAATTAACTTTCCAACATCTACAATTACATTGGTCGAATCCTACCATTTTTACTCTTGGATGGTTTGTCACACTGGGATCTTCTGTAACTAATTTCCCTGGTTGTAGGAGACAGGGGAATAACCATTTTGAGAGGAAGACAGTTTTCATTAGTGCATTTTTAGCTGCAAGCTCAACATAGGAATCCTTTGAGTTAAGCTAAGGCTATGGCAAGAGTTCATAGAGATCACAAAGCATAACTTTTCCTCAGTACTCACTTCAGATTTGCAAAACTAGACAGAAAAACTGAATAAGCTGCAGAAGACATCAGATCCCTTGGATTCAACTTGATTCAAGTCTTATAGAAAAAACCCTGCCATTATAATCTACATTTTCTTGGGAAGGGTGACAACTGCAAACATTGTCTTCGGCTGTTATCCTGATTCACAAAGGCAGAATTTACCTTAACGATTTAATCATTCGCATCGAGTAACCACTGGCCTCAGTTCAACTGTGACAGGTGATTTTGAAGCAACTAGCTGGCTACCAAGACAGAGCAATTGGATATCAATCTGCCTTTTGTATTTGATGAATATGGCAGATAAGAGTTGCTCAAATTTGCTTTTGAACCCAGCACATAGAGCAGTAAATCGTGTAGCATCTACACAAAGCAGCTCCTTTGGCTGTGAGAAGAATCAAACCTAAGTCATGTAGGGGGATTTTGTCTTATGAAGATAATTGTCCCTTATCATGTAAAGGAGAACAAAGATAGTAGTTACATCCCGCTGCAGTGCTTCTTGTTCGAGTGCCTAATACTCTTCCTTTCCATCTTTATTTATAACAGTAAGGAATGTGATATGGAAATCATCCGTGTTATTTTCAAGCAGTGAAGCCCCAGTTAATTAGCAGTAGCAAGATAAAGCCACCAGTTGATCTTTTGAGAAAATGACCACTTACTTGTTCGATTGGATATCATTAGATTACAATTTGATTAATAGATTATGTTTTATCCTTTTTTGTTCATACCGTTTGTTAGAAGGACAGGCAAGTGCTTAATGAGAGACTGTGGTTAATAATTAGCTGTAGCATCTCTGCTAAATTTAAAACTTCATTTCTACTTCCTACTGTTTAATGAATTAGGCAATGAGCATTTTTTTAACTGGTGCAAGTTTGACATATATACATAAGTATCCTTTCAGCAGGTCCTTTGACAGTCCTTGCTTTGATTAGCAAAATAATGACAGGCCCTGCTGTGTGAAGGGGATTGTAGTTTGTTGATTTTTTTTTTTTTTTCCAGTGACTGAGCAACAGTGTGCTAGCACCTAGAGTTTGAATTTCTGCAGAAATTCATGGAAATCCAGGAAGGTATGACTATAGCAGACTCTGGTGGGTTTTGGAGCTGCAAAATTCCCAAGAACCAGTGCCCGTTGAGGAATATGAGCACAGGATTCTGTGCAGATCATGTAGCTGCAGCAGTTCCCACTGTTTGCACCACTCTTCTTGCAGTGGGTGATATCCCCAGGGAGGAAGCCAAACAAAATGCTTATCCACCTCCAAAGGCCACAATTCACAGCCTGATAGCATAGATACTTGTATGATGTTATTTAGAATTGCAGTAATATAATTAACCATAACGAGATAAAAACATTTAAGAATGCTTAGGTTCAGAGGAATAGAACATTAATGCAGGAAAGCAGAAAGAAGTGCATTACAGCACTCCATCTCTGACCAAAATGAAACTTACACCTCACTGTCAGCCTCAAACAGTAAACCACAAATTCTTACAGTACAGATAAATGTTTCTGTGAATGGAATACTATATATTAAGTAACCTATAGCTTTAGTCTCTGTATATTTAACTATGTGCACAAAATCACCTTCTAAAGCTGTGACAGATTAATTGCCAAAGATCACAGAACAGTTTGGGCTGGAAGGGCCCTTAAAAATCATCTAGTTCCATGGCTGCTCCTCACACTTACTCTTTCAGTCCATCCAGCTTCTTCTGCTTGCTGGTCTTCTGCAGGGTGCTCATCCACTCCTCGTAGAAGTGGACATCAAGGAGCTTGGAGGGAATCTTGCGGAGGCCTCATCTACCAGGCCTTGTACACATCCAGTGATGGAGCATCCCTGAGCAACCTGTTCCAGTGTCTGACCAGCCTCAGAGTGAAGAAATTCCTTCTCATTTCCAGTGTAAATCTATCCTCTTCCCATTTCAAATTGTTACCACTTTTCCTACCACTACAGGCCTTTGTAAGAAGTCCCTCCCCAGCTTTCCTGTAGGCCCCCTTCAGATACTGAGAGGCCACTATAAGGTCCCCCCAGAGTCCTCTCTTCTCCAGGATGAGCAGGCCCAACTCTCTCAGCCTGTCCTTGTAGGAGAGATGTTCCAGCCCTCTGATCTTTTGAGGTCCCTTCCAACCCCTAACATTCTGTGATAGCTCTGGAAAAATGCAGACTCGCTTTGTAGATGGACCTCCTATTTGCAGGCCACTGTGGATTCTTTCCATCTGCCTGGTACTTCCACCACACAAGAAAGGGCAACCATGGTGAAACAGTGGTGGCTGACATTATGCTGAGAGGAAAAACCCTTCAGCATAAAGCTGGGCAGGAACCTAAAGCTTCCTTTTTATTGAAAGTTTCTGCAGACTACAGCTGAGTGAAGGAAAACGTATTTTGCATCACCTTTGGTACAAGTGTTGATACAGGTCGGTAAAGCTTTTGTCATTTTCAGACAACCATGCTTGGTTTTGGCTCATTGGCACTTTAGTTTCACTAGAACTCTCCTTCCTAGATACGCACAGGTGACAGCCACAGATACCTACATACATTTCTCACAAACCTACGTACAGCTAAAACTTCCTCACCCTATACGTTCCAAGTTGAATTTTTGTCCAAGAATATGGCAACCCACCTGTCCTCACGAACCACCTCCTCACAAAAAAGGAATGATTTTTTTCCAAGCTGCACATGTTCTAGTTCATCTTCTAACAGCAAAACCATGGTACACTCTCAGACCCAGAGCACAACCCTGTGGATGTCCGTGAGCCCCTGGCCATTTTGACGAGGAGCTGGGGAGCACCTCTGTGAGCACGACTGCACGCGTCAGGCAAGTTCTACCTACACCGATTTCAGTGAATGCACTTTCTGAAGCTTTAAACTGAAAGCTGCATTTTAACATGTCCCCACAGCAGAAGTGATCCATAACCATAACGCCACAAAACCACAGTAACACAAATTGCAGGCCCACAGCAGTAACAACTTCAGAAATATTTAATTCAAGAACAAGGTAGAAAAATAAAACAGCTTCATCATGTGAACAGGAAAGCAGCAGATGGAGCAACCTATCCACAGCTGGCACCCAGGGGCTGAAAATACATCCAGGGGCACAGTCTATTAGTTAATACACAGAAGAAATCCCAGTGGTGATTTGGCTACAAGACTCAGTGTCCAAACGCATCAGGCCAAAGGGAGAAAAGGGAAGAGAAAAGCAGGAGGAAGGACAGAGGGATGTAGCGAAAGAGGTAGGAGACAGGGAGCTGGAGAGAAAGGTGGAAGGGACCAGCAGGACAAGATATAGACAAGGTATACTCCCAGTCTGGGAAGGTCACCAGCACACCCAGTATAGGAAATGGCCTCAAGTGGCACCAAGGAAGGTTTAGATTGGACATTAGGAAAAAATTCTTCCTCAGAAGCATTGTCAAGCCCTGGAATGAGCTGTCTAGGGAAGTGATGCCTTCTCCATCCCTTGAGGGATTTCAAAGACGTAGCAGTGCTACCGAGGGATATGGTTTAGTGGTGAACCTGACAGCATTGGACTCGATGGTCTTAAACAACTCTATGATTTTAAATCCCGAGAGTGAGCCTGCTCTGGGGCTCAGGGTCCCCGACACTCCCTCTGCACCTGGGACACCTCAGCAGTTGTTCTCAGAGCCACGCTCATTGGTTTGCTGGGCAATGGTTGGCTGGCTGGCTTCTGGAGCAAGGGACTTCTGAGCAGAGGTGGAAGCCACCTAAAATGAGGAGCAGAGCACAAGACACTAGAAAAGTAGCAGCTGGCTGTGCAGGGTGGTGTGGTGAGAAAGTATGAGGCAGGGAACGGGTCAGTGAGAGAAGGATGAGGATAGTGAGTCTGATAGAGGTAGAGAAATAAGCAGCACGGACAGAGGAAGTGAGGCAGCTGAAAGAGAGAAAGGGAGCATGACAGAGACTGACAAAGAAGAATGGGTAGTCGGATGGAGATGCAGGAAAAACCCAGGATGGTCTGCATGACACTTAAAAAATCATGGTGAGTAACAGGGCAGAGAGAGAGGATGAAGCAACATGGACAGGGAACCAAGACAGTGGACGATGGAGGGAGCAGGTGAGGATCTCCTCACTACACACACACACGCTCTCCCAGAACAAGCCATACCACCACAAGCTACAGGACAGAGAGGGAAGAATAAGAAATAGGGACTTGGAAAAAAAAAAGAGCTGGAGAGCTAAAAGACTAACAATGCCTACAGGAAGAAGAAGCAGGAAATTCTAAAATAAAATGACTCATGCAGTGAACTCTTGCAGTGCCTCAGGAGCAAATTCCTTCGGTGGTAACTTATTGCTGGACAGCCAAGGTGCCTGCAGCAGCTTACAGGACTTGTTTAAAACTGCTGTGATTGAGCTGCTGAGATACCTGGGGTTTCAGACCAGCAGAAAGATGTTAAAAGGCGCAAACAATAAAATGACTTTAATGACTCTGGATCGACCTTGCTATTTTTCAGCTCTCCTAAGGATTTGTGCAATATAGTTACTAAACTGCATTAAAAAAACCCCAAGCAAGCAATCCTCTTATGGGAAGTGCTAAAAACTGACAGATAAATTAGATGTAAAGCAACTGTGTTTTAAGAGCTGGTCCAGTCTAAATGAAGTGCAACATCAAACATTTATATGTGGTATCTTCTTAGTTTTGTGTAATGTTTTGCCTTCTCCTCCCCTGCTTTACTATTCCTTCCACAATATCTGCCAAAGTGTTCACTGCACGCTGAACACCATACGCTTTACTGTTTCTCTAAGCTGAATGTCTATCAGTTATTTGTTTTAACCACTCCATCAGTCTGCTTTTTTGATTAAACTCGACTGTTTGATTTTGATCTGGCGTAGAAATGCTAAGAGAAGATTTAATTTAACAGACTGAGATCTTTGTCCTCAGCTTCCACAGCAAAGCAAAGTTATTAAGATACTAAATTAAATACAGAATTCGAAGTCTCAGTTTTGCTTATTACATTGCTCTCTGTAATGGCTTCATTGAAGTTAGCAGGAACATTCCCATTAAATCGGAGAGACTTGAGTTAGCACATAAGTTGCAGAGAGATCTGGGCAGGGTGATCAATAGGTTGAGGTCAATTGTATGAGGTTTAACAAGGCCAAGTGCCAGGTCCTGTGCTTCAGTCACAACAACCTCATGTAATGCTACAGACTTGGGGAAGAGGACCTCGGGGTGCTGGTGGACAGCTCGTTGAACATGAGCCAGCAGTGCGCCCAGGTGGCCAAGAGGGCCAATGGCATCCTAGCCTGTGTCAGGAATAGTGTGTCCAGCAGGAGAAGAGAAGTGATCATGCCCCTGTACTTAGCACTGGTGGGGCCGCAGCTCTAGTACTGTGCTCAGTTTTGGACACTGCAGTATACAAAAGACACTGAGATGCTGGAGTGGGTCCAGAGAAGGGCAACAAAGCTGGTGAGGAGTCTGGAGAGCATGTCTTATGAGGAGTGGCTGAGCGAGCTGGGATTGTTTAGTCTGGAGAAGAGGCTGAAGGGAGACCTTACTGCTCTCTGCAATTACCTGAAAGGAGCTTTTGGTGGGTTTTGGTCTCTTCTCCCAGGTAACTAGCAGTAGGACAAGAGGAAATGGGCTTAAGTTGTGCCAGGGGAGGTTTAGGTTGGGCATTAGGAAAAATTTCTATACTGAAAGAGTGGTGAGGCATTGGAACAGACTGCCCAGGGAGGTGTTGGAGTCACCATCCCTGGAGGTGTTTGAAAAACGTGTAGACATGGCACTTCAGGACTTGGTTTAGTGGTCATGATAATGTTGGGTAGATGGTTGGACTTGATGATCTCAGAGGTCTTTTCCAACCTTGATGATTCTGTGATCATAGAAATCAAGAAGAGCATCAGAGAAGTCATAGCATTTTATGGTGCAAAATAAGGATGCGAGCAGGATCTAGTCCTTGCAGGATAACACTCCTACTTAATGAAAAGTAGCATGAACACTGTGGTAGGATTTTTTTTCACTGTCTCTATAGTCCTTTGCAAAATATTTTTCATTTTTGGCTGTGTGTGAAAACACTCCTGGAAATCAGAGGGTTGAGAGAGCATTTAGATTAAAAACTTTTACAGAATTTGACTCCCAGTCTGCAACATTCATACCTGCCAAATAGCTCCTCACTCACACCCCCGGGAAATATTTTTTGAATATTCAGGCCTCTTGCTCAGCACAGTAAGTGTAGCTTTCCTAAGGACAACCAGTCTGTACTTTGAGCCTGTCCAAATCTGAAGAAAAGATCATGTAGCAAATCTAAATGCTCCCAACAAAACTTCATCCACCATTAGCCGGTACTAATGTAGCAGAGTTAAGAGTCAAGCCTGTTATAATCTGGTTAAAATCAGCCAGCTCTAATACCACCTGCAGTGGCAAAACCTGAAACCTTGTTCCGTATCTAATCAAATTAAACATACATCTTTTGGGGAGGGCCCAATTTAGCATAAAGTGAAGAAGAAGCGAACTACTCAAAATATTTCCATTGGTCTGTCTGGTAATAGTAATGGCAAAGCTGACTCATGAAGTTAAGAGACACGAAACTCAAATTACAAATGTGATTGCCCTTTATTGCATAGTCTGAGTAAGAGCCTTTTCCTGCTGTTTAGTCCCAGTGTCTACACTCATTTTTTAAATACGGATAATTGCATGAGACAGATTCTCCCCCACCCCCTGACTGGTAGTCTAGACTTAATTCATCTGGAATACAGAGATGAATTAGATGATACAGTCAAGTTGCTGCAGTTTAGAGAAATGTCTCCTATGGTTCTAAATGAAGATGTCTGCTTTTGAGGATATTATTCTGAGATAATACAAGTGTAGTTGTGACACCGATTAGGTATTATGTTGAGAGTTCATCTGTAACTATTCAGTTATTATCTACAAATATTCTAAAAGCTGGAGCTGAACAGAGAAGTATGCCCACCCTGAAGGTTTTTAACTAGCCTACAGGTTTGTGGAAGGGTGGACACTGTTATCCCTGTAGCAAGGGTGTCATGGTTACGATACTCACTTTATCAAGGATGTAATTTTTCTGCAGATTAACAGACCTTTCAGTCTGCCACAGTTTCAAATGAATTTTCCTTATCTCGGCTTCTATGTCACAGCCATCACCATAGTGCCTTGGTACTTATGCAGAGACTATTACACATTAACTGGTAACTATTGTAAGTCCAATGAAAGACTAAAGTAAGAAAAATCAACAGTGTGCCTCCTTTAAATATTCTATATTTTAAAATTTCCATGAGAATGCACAATAATATTTAAAGTTTCCTCTTTCTTTTTCTTCCCCGCCACCTCTGGGGAATGCTGTCATATGAGATTATTGTTCCTAGACTGCATAGGAACAACTCATTAGTTTTGACTGTTGGTGAAGTTGTGTGTCCCTGTGTTCAGTAGCTTCTCAAAATACAGAAAGATGACTTCAAGACTAGTATCTCACAGTAAATTATTCTCAGATTAAAGAATAGGGTAACTGCAACAGGTTTGATGAGACTCACATTGAAAGGGTGAAGTGTAGGGGAAGGTTTTACAATCGACATTTTGGATATTTTACAACTTTCTAAACCTCTAAATGATACTTTACCAGAGTAATTCTTAGTACTTTTGTACCAAAACTCTCACTGAGCATGAAGTTTTCACAGCTGCACACTAGATATTGACTATCTGAATTACAGAAAACTATTTCAAGACTATTAAATTTAGTAGGCACAGGCCCTTAAACTTGATCATGTATGGGTTTACCCTGAAAAGCATGGTGTAATTTAAACCCAGACCAGCTAGAGCTCTCCCAAAAGATTCCTGGGCATCGTCTGAAAAGTAGCATGAGCCAGAGACTGCTCCCAGGAGGCAACTGGGATGTGGTCTTAGCACATTTTTTTAATAATAAGGATGACAACCAATCGTGTCTGTTGACCTTAGAGGTAGATGAGGGGCTCTAACATTATTTAGTTCATCAATATAGATGAAGTCAAAGAAAACATCCCATTTTGCAAGGAACTTCACAATATCTTTGTTGGGAAGGCATATTAAGAGGAGACAGCCATGAAACAGTGCTAAGTACTTTATCACAGCTGGCACACTGATCTCAAAAGTATCTTCATGGTTTCAGCCTATCATCTGAGGGCATCTCGCTTAGGGAATCTGATTATGGTTTGGGCTCAAGGGTTAATGACATTTGTGACCTATGTTAGATACCAAGTGACTGTTCCCATTAACAGAACTCAGTATTTTCATGTGCAGAAAGCCATGAAGAGGGTGGTCCCTTATTTCAGTTTTCCCCTTGGAATGAAGGGACACTGGGAAGTACAGTCTCTGACCCTGGGGACCAGGGATTCATAGTGGTGGTGGCTGGGCAATGCTGTACAGCACTGTGGCTCAACCCTCATCCCCTGGAATAAACAATAACAGCAAACCTGCCTCCTTTCCCTGGTTTCTCCTCTAAGCCGCTCACAATAAAGGCAGTTCCCTTGGCCTCTCTAAAGTCAATCTCCTCTCATCTTAACAGCTCCCAGCTGCCCTTTTTTGGTAGATTTTCAATCTCCAGTTCATCTGAGCATCTCTGAAGGATATTAAGAAAGTGTTTAATACTTCTCTGCTTGCCTCTGAGTTACCAGACACTCGTAGATGGAACTTTGCAAACTCCACAGGGACACCAGCTGGCAGCGTTCACACTTGTCTCCAGGCTGGTGAGATTGCAGCTAGCAATCCCGGAGCTGGTGCAGCGGGCAGGCTCATGTTTTTATCCTGTCAATATAACAGCCAGTGCTGGCTCTGGTTGATTGATTGTAAGAGCAGCAAATTACTGTGCATTTTTAACTATGCTGTTTCTCTTTCGGAGACAGTAATAAATCAGCTTTGGAAACTGGTAGAACAGTTAGCCTTCTGATGCCACTGAGATTCAGAAACCTGTGACACTGAAAACGTGCAAGGTAAATTGCTTCTTATCCACCTGTGCTGCTTTTATCCTTAAATTGTATGCTTAATTAGGAGCAGCTGAAGATTTATAATAAATATGGGTGCACTTCATATTTTAAGACACAATAATAAGAATAATAATGATTGGAGTCCTTGATCTCATTAATTATTGTCTCTGGTAACTTCTGTGGAATTAAAGAGAAAGAACCCGAAATCCTAGGAGCATTTCTTGATTCTTTTTAAAACACCAAATTTCCTCCTGAAAAAAAGATAATGGAAATGAGTAAAATTGCTTGGAAGTGGGAGATTGAGTTTGGAAGCGCAATGCCCAAAGAGTCTGGGTATCAGGGAGTTTAGAGGAAAAAGAAACGGCATCCTCCTAGAATTTCTTTAATGTTCACTGCCTTTCCTTGTTTTCCCTGCATCCTAGCATTGCAGCCATCCTAGATAGCTGCTACCCTTGATTTCTCTGTCTGCACATTGCTCATTTCTTTCTCCATACCAGACCAGGGCCAAGTAGGAAAGCTGAAGATGCTTAAAGCTCTTTGCTGATCCCCTGCTCTTCCTGCCTGGCTCAGAGAAGAACTTGGTCCATTGAGGTCCACCGTCTTGGGCTTACCCAGGCAGCAGAATATGGTTTTCACTATCAATCAGATTTGTGACATGGCACTGAAATGAGTGGTGACTCATGAGGGCTGAAGGGGAGACGAAGGTGACAGAGTAATAAGGCAAAGTAATTCTTTGCTGTTTCATTGTGAGAAGTTCTATTCCTTTATGTTCTCCTTCCCTAATGAGGAAAGCAAAGGTCCTTGCCTCAAAGTCACTGAACTCAATGCTAAACAGGATTATGTTTTTTTCTTAACCATGTCTCCGTATTTTCACATATCTCAGGTTTTGACAGCTGCCTGCACTACTCATTGCTCCCTGATTTTTCTCTTCTACCGCTTCTCCCCTCGCAGGTGCTTTCTGAAGGCCATGTCGCTTGAGATGCTAATTGAAAGTCTTCCTATAGACCATTTAATGACCAGTGCATACATACTGTGTCATGGCAGCGTTGTGGCTGCACTTTCTCCTATGTGTTGCATGTTCTGATAGTAGCCTTCACAAGTTGGGCCCTCCTGAGGACAGGCATCCTGCAGCTTTTGGCTCTGTTTGAAGAGCCTCTGGCTCAGCTCTCCAGGATGTAAAATGGGTCTGTGGGACACTGCCTGCATGCAGTCACTTTCCAAGGAAGGAATAATGGTGTGGGAACTTGAGTCTCTGCCTTGTGCATCAGTAGATTGCTTGCATCTTTTACTTCTGGGAGGCAGCAGCTTGTCCTGATTTAAACATCCTCACATTTTTTACCTGCCTTGTTCTGTGATAGTTGTCATCACGTGGTCATTCACCAGCCTGTCCTGCAGAGGATGTATTTATTTCTTGGTTTAAAGACTTTCATATCTAGACTGCCCACATCCTAGAGAAACAGCTTAAAAGGCACCTCCTGATGTTATGGACACTTCATGGTGGCCCATGAACAAAAACTGCTGGGAGGCCTCTGCAGCAGAAACTGATGGAGCTAGGTAAGGGGATGGATGAAGGAGGACAGCTCCTCTAAGGAGGCTTAAAATGACATGCTTCATCTGTATGCATGAAGAGAGAATGAATTTCAGCAGCGAATGAATAGCTTGCCCTAAAGATGACAACCTTCTCTCACTGTTCAAACAACTGAATTAGAACTTGTTGGCAGCTGTTTAGCTTGAGTGTCTGCTTCTTTTAAAATGTGCTGTAGCTTTATGTTGGAGTCCTAGGATCTACAGAAGTTGTAAGATTTGAGGCAAACTTAAAATTTAAAACTTAAAATTTAGTTTGAGATTAGAAGTCTAAATAACCAAAGTCATCCTGTGCTTTGGTTTGCATATAGCAATACTGTTTAACTTGACATTTGCTTCTTTATGACACATCTTGCTCTTTCTTTACTCAGTACTCAGATGTGTGTTTGTGATATCACTGATGTTTCAGCAATTTAAGTACAATAGAATAATATCATGGAAGTTCAGCATGTGACTCCTTGGGGACCCCTGACTAAGGGTTCAATCTGTAGGTGGCTAAAGGTGAGTGAGGGGGACTCCATCCCACCAGCCACTTCAGCACGATGGAGAGTTGCTCATCTTACCTGTGCAGTCTGGGTAGAGAGTTCCAAGCAGCACAAAGCACGAGCAGCTCGTGCTGTGCAACCAGTAGCTATGATGCTGCAAGGGACTAGTTCTGTTCTTAGTTATCCCTGCACATGTTTGGGATAACTCCACTAAAATAAAAACAGTCATCTGCCAGCATAAGCAAGAACACTTCTTGACCCTCAAACACCCTCTGCCCGAAAGACGTGAAGCAAAGAGACCCCAAACCTCCTGATTGGAAGGCTTGAGGGTCTCTGTTATTCTCACTGTTTAGTAAATCTTTCAAATTTTGCCTCCTAATGAAGCAACCTCAATATCTCATCAAGAAATTACCAAATCACGTCCCAAGAATAATGATGCCAGCAGTTTGGAGTGACTTACTAATGCATTTTACCGCTTCTTAAACAATTACAGTTCTATTTAGAATAGGGAGAATTACATTGCTATTCAGTTTTAGAATGATAAATTGCAGGATATTAAAAGATTCTTCACTGAACGCAAACAATAGAGAACTTAATTATTGCTCAGAGTGTCACTGTAGGATTATGAAACAATTTGAAATCCAACTTGCCTGGCTAGATTTATTTTAAGTCTGACATTTTCAGCCCTAGCTTTCACTCTCTGGGTCTCTTTTTCACTCTGACAACACATCAATCTATTTTGTAACAGTTCTAACATTAAAATCATCTCTCTTAATCTGATTTTTTTTCTCCCTCATTTCATATTGAGAAAAGGGATTTATCTACAAATGCAGCGTGGTATAGGAAATGTGTTCATATAGGAGACAAACTCAGACCAGCAGAATCTGTAATTCATATGTTCCTTTTGTTGTAGAGCTGCCTGAGAATTTATGAAGAACGAGCTTGCAATGAAAAATACTGTTTAATTGAAACAATATTTCATGGAAGCAAATCAATTTCTCTAATATTTTCAATGAGGAGAAGCCAAACTGCAGTCTAGACTACCAGACTGAAATGTTCACTTTAATGGCATACATAATATTCATATCCTCTGTCATCTCCAGAGGTTAACTCATCCCAAGGCACAGGTCTGGATCTCTCTTGAGAGGTACTATATCTCTCCATGGACCAGAAAAGAACTGGAATTTCAGCATTCACAGAATTCCTGGGTTTTGGATGGCTGTATTAAGGGATGTCCTTCCTCTGCATGGCCCACATCTGTGAGGTGACATTACCCCAAAAAGTGCTTCTGAAAAACTAGATAGTTTCTGAGAACCAACAGCATGATCACACAAAAGTTGTCTTGGTGTAACAGAAGAGATGGATAGTATGCCACAGCAGGACAGGGACAGGACCCTAACTCTAACCCTAACCCTGAACTGGCTTTTGCACAGAAGGACTCACTATGTGGCACTATAGCCTCGAAGGAGAGGTCTCAGTGCAGCAAATCCTTAAGCATTTGAGGAAATTTAAGCACATGATTTGGGTATGTAACACTTCTCTGCATTGATGGCAGCTGGTGTCAGTCAGCAGCGCTGCTGATGGTCAGGCACAGAAATAACATTGGGAATGCTGTGTCCTATGGGAGGCCACCTTGGATTGAGGTGCAGTGGGAGTGCTCTGCCTGCTCTGCTAACAGTGCACTTTGCTCCTCTCTGCTGCTTGCAATCTTTCAGGGGCTCCTGCAACTTCCATTAGGCTTCAGAGAAAATAAACAAACAAAACAACACAAAAACTTGTAGTTGTGATTTATCAAACATAATATTCACAGTCCCTAAAATCTGTAACCAGAAACTTTGCAAAGTGGATTGAGGAGATTTGAATACTAGTTTAATAAAGGGAAACACCTGCTAAGATTTAAATCACCTCTGGGGAGGAACTTGTAGTACAAAGCACACACATTAGAAATAAAGACAGAAATTGTTTTCAAAGCCCCATAACAGAGACAAAATATCACTGTCAGGTTTCCCAAGTTGTTGGCTGGTGGTATCCTAAATTCTGTATTTTGGTTCATTAGATCTCATTCTTCTTCCCTTGTTATAATTGGCCAAGGCAGCCCCACGACTGCAGCAAGCACAGCTCCAGAAAGACAATGGCCCTGTCAAGCAGAGGAGAGCTAGTTGGTGGTCACTGCTGCAGATGGAGCAGGTCACAGCAAAGCTGCTTTGAGGCGACACCATGTCCTATGTCCCCACGACAGAGAAGAACAGGATGTCCTACACAAGCTCTATTGTAACCCAATACAGGGTGCTGCTGCTCAGGGCACAGCAGGAGCAACTGAGCTGCCTCCATGTGCGGTGCTGAGAGGGATTTGTGTCACCCAGAGGTCTTCTGGCTCTGCGTGTTGTTAATGGTTGGACTCAATGTTCTTACAGGTCTTTTCCAACCTAAATGATTCTGTGACCCTACCTCCTGCTTTTTTTTATTGGTGAGAGTTACAAGAGATACTTGGAGACATAAGTTGCATTTTCTCCTATTACTCTTGAACTACTTTGTGAATTGACTGTTTTCCAGTGAAGAAGCTACAGCAGAAGGTTTTAGGGAGCTTGACTCCCTACAGAAAATGAGGGTTTATTAATCACTTGCCTCTTACCACTGTTATCATGCCTTCATGTGACAATGGCTGCTTTTCTCAAACAATGAACACAGTATCTTCGTATAAAACCAAATGAGATGGTCACTCCAAGCCATCCACTCCTCTACTTCACCAAACCCAATTTCTCCCTTAGATTTTTGCAGCCACATAGATCTGGTTTCCTCCTATAGATGTAAAGAGACAGGATTTCACTTAAACTCCTGCCCCCTTCCTCCTACTCTTTCTCCTGGTTACAGACGTGGCTCATTTCTTTTGCATGCACGCTGCGAGCCACCAATGATTGTATGCCCTTCGCAGGGGGAAGAAGCAATTGGAATTAGCTGACTCGAGGCTCTTGCAGCCCTTCTGCTTCTGACACCAGCAAATTACACTATGTGTTAAAGTAAGATCTTTTTTTTCCCTAGGCTCCAGGCTAGATTTGAGAATCAGTACTCGATTTTATTCTGCTGTTCAATAAACTGTTTTCTTTAAAAAATGTAAGTTAGCATGCTTCTCCCAGGATCTCATGAAATATTTATTTACTGTTTAGAGCTCTTCAGTAAGTAGAAAAATTCTCAATTTGGGAAAACACAAAAGTTTCTGTAAAACCAGTCTGAGCTTGCTAGCTGAATATTAAAATGCGGGATTAGTGAATTAGTAACTAATTAATGCATAATAAAAGTGATATATTTCTAGAAGTAATTAGCCCATTCCTTTGATTCAGGGAATGTTTGTTTAATAGCCTCAATAACAGCTCACTTTCACATCCAGATCAAAATATACATACAGGAAAGTGACATTCAGATAAAAGCAGTCACTTCTATAATAAGAAATCCAGATTTTGTTGATGTTTCTATAGATGGCCTGAAATCACCGAATTTTAGCTTTTCTGTGTCTGGGAAAACTGCAGTTATTTGATTAGGGCTAACTAAACTCCTTAGCTCACTTAAAGCAGAAAGATGATATTAAAAACATTTGGCAGTGGCAAGAAGTAAACACTGAAGATATCTGCTGATTATAGTAAGGCAAAACTTTGCTCAAATGTTTCTGAAGGAGAGGTGAGGAGTGAAGTATTGGTTCACTGAATGCACCTTCTCTGCCCTTGCATGGCAACTAGAGCCCAGGCTTAGCCCCAACTTGCCCCTTGCCCTCACATGTCCATTGGACTTGAGGAGAAGAGGGTTAGCTGGGGTATGAGCAAGGGCCTATTTGTGGTATGGGTATGTGGGACATGCTGGATCTTGTCTAACACCATTTTTTTGACAATGTCAGGTGTTAGATGGACAAGTTGGCTGCTGCCCAACATCGTGTACTGAACAGTAGTGGCAGTTTCTAGGGTGTTAAAGCTTGCATTGCCACGAACCAGCTATCAAACACTATTGCCAGGCTCCTCTTCTTAGCCCTTCTTGCCATGAAAACTGAGAGCTCTGTACCTTCGTTATTTCAAAAATACACACCAACAGTACCTTGATTTTAGCTTAGCAACTGCTGCCATTTTGGTGGCTGCAGAGTTCCTCACGTAAATCCCTCACAACCTGCAGGGCAGATCATGGACCCCATGGTTTAATTTTTCACTGAGCTGTGACACACACTGTGCTGCTTCCCAGCAGATAGTAGGGTCAATATCATGTGATGTGGCATAAAAGGATATAATACAGGGGTCCATAGTGGTTTTGCCAAGGTAGACCCTGCTTTGTGAGTAGTGAGTCTAGATCCAATAAAAACTAGATGTGGAGCATTTAACACTGAATTGTCTGACCCAGGGAATGCTGTGCAGAACCCAGAATGGAATCAGTAGGAGGTCTGCATAGCACAGGGGGACTTCAGCCAATTCCACCTTCAATGGTTAGTAACAAATGTCAGGGGATCACTTAAGCTAATAACTGCCTAAGCCACAGCCCTGTCTACTCTAAACTTGCATCTAGAAAACATACTATCCCAATTCAGTTTTCTAAAGTTCCTTATTTGATCATAAGCAGAGCAAAAGACCTGAAACTAAGCTAAATTTGTGCTTCCTTTAAAAGCACTCGATAGCTTTTTATTTTTATGTCAGTTCTAGAAACCTAAATCACTCAGCTGCAGAGTAGTTCATAATAATTATTCACTTAGAAGTAAACAGAGATGGGATTCAGATCAAGAGTGAGATAACTATATTTGTGTGTCTGTATGTAGGTAGTTACAGGAGTCTGAAGTGCCTGATTAGCCTTTATAATTGAACTAGTAGAGTGGGTTCAGTTGTCTAAACTGATGGCTCTTTGAAACTCCCTAGGACAGCTAGGAGTCTTGCATGGTCATAGCTGTGGACATAAAATACAGGATAAAAGTTTCATTCATTTCCCTAGACATAGGTGTCTGCTGATCAGTTTGAATCCTGTGGATCCATAATTCCCAGTAGACACTAGGAATAAATGCCACTTATCAAAAAAAACCACTCCATCACAGCTGTCATTGTGGTTCCAGTGGGTCTGAATAGCCTTTAGGAAGCAGAAGTGGTCCTTTCACGATAGGGCAAATATAAACTTTTCCAGAGTGATCCATCTCCATATTACTGAGGGTGACTGTGTTGGGTCATACCAAGATGGAGTTAATTTTCCCCATAGCAGCCCTCCTAGTGCTGTGCTTTGTGCTGAGAGCTAGAAAGGTGCTGGTAACACACCCATGTTCTGGCTGTAGCTGAGCAGGGCTCGCACAGCACCAAGGCTTTTTTTTCAACATTCCTCCCCCCGCCCCCCTTACTGGCATGGAGTTGACAAGATCTTGGAAGGGGACACTACTGGGACAGCTGACCCAAACTGACCAAATGGATATTTCATACCATATGATGTCAGCTCAACAATAAAAGCTAGGAAAAACTGGGGAGAAGGGGGCAGCATCAGCTTGTCCTCCAGAGCAGCTGCTACACACACTGTAGCCTTGCTTCCCAGAAAAAAAAGGGCCAGACATCGCCTGCTGAGGGGAAGCAGAGAATAAATCTTTGTTTTCTTTTCTTTTCTTACATGTGTGATCTTACTTTGCTTTTCATTAAACTGCCTTGATCTTAACCTATGAGGATTTTTTTCACCTTATTATCTCCCCCTGGTCCAGGTCAGAGGAGGAGGGGGGCAGTGATAGAACATCTTGGTGGGCACCTGGTGCCTAGCTAATGTCAAACCACCACAGTGACCCAACACTGTCACAGGTTGCCCAGAGAAGTTTTGGAGTCTCCATCCTTGAAAATAACCAAAAGCCACCTGGACATGATCCTGAGCAATTGCTTCTGAGTAGTCCTGTTCGAGCAGGGAGGTTGGGCCCGATGAGCTCTGGAGGTCCTTTCTAACCTCAACCATGCAGTGATTCTGTGATACTGTGCTTACCTTGGACTGGTCATGTGATAACAAAAGGACTCATTTTTCTAAGATTGCTATGCTCTGAAATTGAATCTACTCAATATTACATATAATCACATATAATTACATCTATTAACTTAATTTCTCTAGGCCAGGGTATAAAAGCCATTTTGCCATGTGGTTTGTTTACAGACCTACAGCATGGGTGCTGGAAAAGTTGTGAGATGTAAAGGGAAAAGAATAGAGAGTTGACTGACAAGACAGTGAATTTCTTGCATCTTTTTTAGGACCTTGAAGAGCTGCTGTATGCTGAAGAAGATAGGACAAGAACTGTATACATATGAACTTGTCTCCTGAAGGCCAAGTTTATGTTCTGAAGTATCTTCTTGGTAAATCCTGAGCCTATAAAAATAATATAGCTGGATATTCTGCTTGAATGCTGAAAAGTGCTTGTTCTCACAGCTATCCTTATGGAAAACTGAGATGTTCTTTGACATCAAGATAGTGATGCAGCCTTTGCCAAAAGAAGGCACTTTAGTTTTTATCTCACTGTAATTTGCGAGATAAAGATATAAAGCTTGCCTTGACTAGCTATGCCAAAGACCTGTGCCTTGTCTCCACTAGGATTTTGTGTTGTGACAGGTCCTTTGAAATGCCTCTCAGTCACAAAACCTTTTCTTCTCTTGCAGTGAAGACACAGAAAGTTTACTTGTCATTCAAACAAAATATCACAGTTCCTTCCTTTTCACTTGTCCTCATTCTGGGTCGTATTCCTTTGTCTCGTTTCATTGTCTAACGTCTTTCCTTTTTTTTCCTTAAACTTCTGTAACAGGCTACTTACCAGTGACAAACATATTTGGATGCTATGCCAATTTATGCTGAAAACTTACGAAATGGCCATGTCCTTTTAAAAATGTTACATTCTTTGCTCCTGAGTGCACAGGCTTTACTCTCTCAGAGCCCAAGAATAAATGCAGGTTTTCCCATCTGTGAATTCGCTTTAGGTCCCCCTTGAATGTTGCCAGGAGCTTCCATGGAACATGGAAGGGCTTTGGGAGGATGGACTCCAAAGAGCCCCACAAAATCTAAAAATCATCCACACCATGGAGGGAGCCTGATTGTTGTTTCAGTCACATGCATGTAATTCCTTCGGCTTCAGTGGAGTTAGTCCTTCATTAAGCAGAGGAGAAAGGATCAGTGTTAAGCTCACAAATATAAATTTTTTTTCATAGCAAATTTACGTGTGAAATCTCCATTGTACAATACAGCAGGATGATGATCCTACACTGTTTGAAGTGATCCTGACACTAAGCACTGTTTTATCTCCCAGGGGCTCTCTCCACTGTGATGTGATTTCATGCTTTGCGTAATACCAAGGTGATAGCTCGCCTTTGCTTTGCATTTGGTTTGGGGGATATACTTTGTTTCCAAAATCAGAGTTAAGTTGGAAAAAAATTGCATTTATCTAAAAGCCAGAGTTTTTCTTCTCTTGGGTTGACATAACCTGCTAGATTTAAAAATTGATAGACTTGAAAAATGCTGAACACTCTCATTACAGCTGCAGATCAACATTAAAAACAAGGGGTTATTTTTAGCAGCAAGGCGCCCTTGTCTTTATGCATATGTCGCTTCACTGGAATATTAAATGATAATTCACAATTCATGCATTTTGACGTCTTGCTACTTTTATCTTCATTTTCTTGTCAAAGAAAATGTCTTACAATCTCAACATTAATTCTGTGCTGGATGTTCTTGAAAGTCACCCTTGTTCTTAAATGGACAAAATGTTGACTGGCATTACATTATTTGCTCATTTTCCCTTCCTCAAACATCCCAAATACATGTTGACTGGAATGAGGGTTTTGAATATGAAAGGTTCGGATTTCTGCATGTAAAGCAGACTATCTGAGGAGGAATCCAAATTGTATCAAACATCTCAAATTACAGGGGGGCAGTAAGAAAAAGCTTCAGAAGTCACGTATGTGACAATCACTTGTACTGCCATCTTTTAAAACATTACATGAACGCATCTAGTGCTGTTTTTATATCAGAAGGAGAGCTGTTTGTTAATAAAATATGGCTATGAAGTTAAATTCTGACCTTGTATAGATATGTGTGAAACACTGCCAAGCTGCAGTTTTCACATGGCTTTAAAAGGTTCTCTTTTAGCTGAATACATTACTGGACTCTTTACTCAAATTGCTGCTTTGTGAAATTTTTCAGAAAAAGATAAATCAATTTTTTGTATTTTCACAAACTAGATGTTGATTACATGTAAGCCTTACATTGCACTGTAAGAATTTAATTTCTCAGAAATGCTTTAACACCAGTGTAAACCCTACGCTTTGTCAGACAACACTGCTGGGCAATTAATCAAGATTTCCTTAATTCCAGGTATATAAAACAGTTAATAAAGCTGAAAACCAATATTAAATGTCTTTACAAGTTAGGAATAAAATATTTTAGAAGGAGCTTTAAATGAGATAATTAGATATTTCAAAGCCTTCTTTGAGGCTAGACCTTACCAGTAGGTTTTGAGCATTTATTTGCACAGTTGTGGCATAAACAAGCCTGCAAACGGGGGTAAAGTGCTGGCGGTAGGTTTTGACTACCTAGTCTTAGTCTGCAGATTAGTCTAGGAGCCCAACTAATGCTCCTGGTGAAGGGAAAGATTTACTTTCTGCAGGCATAACTTTGCATGAGGACTCTGTAAGTACCGTGGTATTGCGGTATATGCTGGATAGGGGTCTGACTGCTCACTCCGTCCTCTAGTCCAAGAACTACATCCATCAAAAAGCTTAGCAGGAAAGAGAAGAAAATAGCTGTACTAAGGCGTCAGTTTCAAAGGGAGCAGGCTTTGTGGTCTGGGACTTTCTGTCCAGTCGGCCGTCCTGCCATAGCTAAATGCAGCACATAACACATGTTATCCCATCTGCATATTTGCCAGGGGTGAAGCAAATGAATTTGGAGTGCTTGACAGAGGTGATGCTACCAACAAGCAGACGTTATGAATATTGTATTTTCATGAACATGATTTACAAGCATCAAAAATTATATCAGTGACATCAAAATCAAGATTTTTTTTTGAAAAAATGAGATCATATTTAGATAATCTGTTGCTGTATGTTTTGTTTAGCTTTTATTTTCCACCTTTAAGTTTAAACTTTATTTCTATTTTAAGTTTTTTTTCCCAAACTTCTCTTTAAAAGTGCAAGCTGACATCTCTATGCAGTCTCTGTATTTCATCAGCTGGGTCCTTCCCAGAGACACTAAATTACAAAGTACATGACAGACTCATAAGAGTCATCATGGAGTGATGACTTCTTATTTTCTGAACTGATCAAACAGTTCATCTGAAAAGAAAACAGCATGTTTCTTTCCTCAAGATTTACCTGGGTAGCTGAAGCTGATTTTGAAAGAAAAATAGCATGAAATAACCAGAAAATGCACTGTAAATTTTCCCATCTTGCAATCTGAAATAAGGATACTTCATATCTTAGTACTGTTGTGTTGGTAAGAGGAGTCCTTTATGTATCTTCTCCCTACATACCCAGAGTTTGAGCTGACCTTGTGCCCACCTTTTTCCTCATGCAAGCTGACTACCTGTGGCTTGGCTGTGGCACTGTCAACTTACTGGCATTTCTGTGGTGGTGGCCAAGCAATCCAAGTCACAAAAAGGTTTGAGGGGAAGACACAGACCTGTAGGAATGGCATCTGCAGGGATTTTAATTTTTTTTTTTTTTTTCACAAATCACAGTAAAGAAAGAAACCCTGCTCTGTATCGGGAGGAGCATTTAATTTTGAATGCAAAGGTTCTGTCACTCATAGAGCTACTTTTAGCTTTAGGGCTCAATGCTGTGCCAATAAAACTAATGGGAATTTTGTCACTGCCAGAAAAGAGCAGGATTTGGCCTTTCAGAGCAACACAATTATTCTAGTGTGCAGCCTGGCTTCAATTTTTAATGAGAAAATGGGAATAAACAGAATAAAAAGTGTTCCACAAGTCCCGGATCCTCAATAAATGTGACATAATGGCAGAAGAAAAATTAATGCCATATTTTACAATCTATATAGGCGGGTGAGACAGTCTCAGGAGAGTTTGCTACATCATGCACTATAGTCAAACTCACTTCTTGTCATGGTGGTTTGAACTTACTGGATGTCTGAACTTTCAACAGACGAAGCACTGTTACTCCAAGATGAAGATGGGCAAGATGCTGGGTAGTTGGATAGATAGGGAATTTTGTAACTCTTAGCACACCAAAATTAGAAGTCAGCCTGACTCATGGTTTTAATCACAAGAGGGAATTTGTTTCTGATTTTTGCCTGGTGGTTTTATTTTAGTCAGATTAAACATCTGCTTGATTCCTCACTGTGGTAACTGTAGTAGTGAATGCTACAGCTTGTTCCCATCGAAAAACATCAGTGGTGACAACTTGTGGTGATGGGTTTGAGGCAAGAAGGGGCATTAACAGCATCCAAGCACAGGAGCAACAGGAAGAGGTCTCTTGTGGAGATCAGCGGAAATGCTCCTCATCAGGACTTCTTTGGCATTTCCAGCTCCTCCTGTGCTGCTGAGGGAGAGATGACAGCTGCAGAAAAGACCAAAAAGGGCAGTGTCAGAGGAGCGAGACAATAACTGAGTGTGGCATAATGGAAGGGCAACAGACAACCCGAGTATGGGGATGGTGTGAGCTGGTCTGTGGGCTGTAACATGGTGTCATGTCACAGAAAAGCCATAGGGAGACCAGATGTGTCTGTCTGTCCCACTCTCACTTTTTTTTCTTCTTTTTTCAGAATTACCTCAGTGTGTGATGGGCACAGTGGCCTTGGATACCTCACCAGCTGAGCCCAGGGGCCCTTTTTATCCCCACTGAGCTCCAAGCCTCCTCTGAATTCCTAAAGCTGCCTCAGGACTGCAGCAAGCAGCAGTATTCAGCATTTCAAGAGCCAGGAGTGTTGTCTGTGGGAAGACAGAGTAGTTATTGAGTATTAAGCTGAAGCTGGGCTCATGTATGTGTAACAGAGAAGCCCTAAAGTTGCTTCCAATAATTTATTGCTATCTCCTCTAGAGGATACAATATGAGATGCTTTCCATTTGCTTATAAATTCTTCGTAATAGATTTAAACTGTAGCAAGGGAGATACAGGGTATACATTAGGAAAAACTTACCAGGCATAAAAAGAGCTAAGTGAGGTAGCAGTTTGGCTAGGGACACTCTGATATCCCCTCACTGGAGCTTAAGAAACATATTAGACTAGTGTCTGTCAGAAGGGATTTGGGGGTAGCTGCTCCTCCTGTAGGCAGGGACTTGGATTTTATGCTCTCAAGAGCCCTTCCATCTCTGTTTTGTAGCAAGGTACTAAAATGTTGCCATTAGAGCAGTCACGAGCTACCTGAAATGTTCCAAGACTTTTGTCCTCAGCATGTGGCCTCCAGGAGACTGAAGGCTGAGTGTGGCTGGAAGATCCTAATGATGGGAGCAAGGATGCCAGGAAGTAGAGACAGAGCCTATGCTAAGGTTAAAATAAAATGAATTGGCTTTATTTGAAACTCCCCAAAGAGTATGAACACACATTCCAAAACACTAATGATTTTTTATTCCAGCAAATTCACATTGTTTCCAAGCTGTTAGAGCAGCTCCACGAAGTGTAGTAGAAAATATTTAGAATTTAAAATGGTATCCCCAGAGTTGTACTGTCAACAGGCATCCTGATGGATAAAGTTAGGCAAATGGTTATGTGACTTTTAGTTGGGCTTTCAGATCAATATGGGAAAACCATTTTTGGAAAACAACAAATATGCTAGAATTTAAATAAACTCAAGCAAACAATAATACTTTTGAAGTATTTCATCCCAAGATTTTAATTTACCTTATAGAAGGTGTACTTTCCTGTTTACTATTTTTATAATGCATTCTTCAATGTGTAATGACACCCATATCTGTGTAATGTGCAAAGAAGAGACATGAAAACTGTGCAGGAAAGGGCTTTGGGACACCTCCCTTCCAACTCTGTTTCTCAGCAGTAGCTGTAAGACCCTGATGTTGGTGGTGAGCTGTTCATGGTGCACAGGTATGGTGAGTTTCCCAACCCTCCACTCTGTCATGCAGAAAAGTCAAGTTGATGGAAATGAATGATCCTCACACTGGAAACATTTTTCCAAATTACTCATTAAAAAAATCCAGTTATAATTGCAGTAGTCCTGTCTAATCTCTGAGAAAAATCCCTTCTTATCTGTACACTCAATGTTTTTCAAGGAACATATGAAATTTCTTGAGGTCACTGGCTTAGATATCTAAAAAGACAGCTGTATAAGAACTAGGAAGCATAGGATGACATTATGGTTCGTGTGCTTGTCAATACCAATTCCAAAGGAAGAGAAAAATTGAGGGTAAGGCTAGTTGGCAGAAACACAGTATTTATTGCCAGAGCAAACAGGTTTATATAACCCCTTTCTTGTGAGTCTGAATCCATTATTTTAATTGTAAAGTGCGTTGCTGTGAGCACACACCTGAATCCACAACATAAGACCTGTCAGCAGCAGCCACTGTATGTGTACCACACAGTCTAGAGGAGAGAGGATAAATTAAGTCTCTAAGGGATCTCTTTCTTTCATTTAGCAAAGCTTTGCAGTTTATATTATGGGTGCAGCAGCATCCTGGTCCTCTCCGGATGTGGTACGTGCTGTTTATAAATTACTATTAATTGTGTACCCACGGTCCTCTATTTTAGGGGGTTGCAAGGAATAGTTAAACCCTGGTAGCTCCTGCTGCAACCATGGGGATCTGGCACTGCTGACACACAGCCATGGGCAGACAGGGGCTGTTTTTATGATGTGGGCATGCTGAGGTGGGAGAGGCAAAAAGGACACGAGGAGATAGCAGAGCCACTTCAGCCCTGAGCTTGTGCTGTTGGGGAGAGGGCCCTTGAGAAAAAACCCAGTGTGCTTTTCAGAGTGAGCACTGGCTAAAGGGAGTGTAAAAGGAGGAACAGAGTCACTGTATGGTCACTGCTGTGCCTAGGAAGGAGGAGCTCCCATGTTCCTTAAATGCAAGTAGAAGACAAAGAAACAGTAGACATCATCAACTCTTTCTCCTCCTAATGGTCACAAATTTTTGAGGAATTGCTTGTCTTTAAAGAGGAAGATCTGTTTGTAGAAAACAGTTTTGATGGTGGGTGTGAGACCGTTTTCCTGGAGAACTGCTCCCAGTGGAGCATCCCAATGGAAATATCTCCTTGGAGATATTTCCCTTTTGCAGTCAGTAACCCAAAACCTAGTGCCTTCACAAAAATCAAGATCCTCTTCCCATATGAAAAATGCCCTGATTTTTATTGTGATGCTTTTGGGTCATCATGGCAACAACAGCCTGATTTATGGCTTTTAATGCTTTCTGCATCTTCCCTACCTAACTCTCCACTTGGATGAGATGTGGCAGCTGTGCTGCTCCCCAGTTCCAAACTCCAGCAGCGGTCACATTTACATGGGGATGTCGTGCTGGAACTGGGCCAGGCAATGGGAGCTTAAAATATTTATCATCTGGTACTTGCCAATTTTCTGTCCTTCCTGAGAGCTTCCGCTTAGGCTTGGACAGCCTCCAGGAGTGACTCTGCAACGGCTAATCGACAAGACTGACGGCACAGTTTGAGTTCAGCCCCCTCTTTCATGGTCTATAAAACAAACATGACTCACCTTGTCTCTGTCAAATATTTCACACATATTCCAGTCACATGTGCACCACGTATCTGTTCTACTACATGCTTCAGAAATAGCTTTACTCAAAGACACTAGGAAATGGTAATAGTGATAGGGTACCCTGAAGCCTGAAGGCTTCAAAAGAAACATTCCGATTTACTTTTCTAAGCATTAAAGGATTTTCTGTGCCATTATAGTATTAATGTATTAGAAGAAATTTCAAGGACATAAGTGCTGAGAAAACTGGCTGTGAGCAGATGAGCAGGGGCCAGATGCTCCCAGCAGCTCTTGGTTTGTCCCTGTTAAAGGGGGGCAATAATGCCATATCTCTGGTGGCTCAGAGCTGAAGAGTGCCAAGTTGACTGTCATGATCTACACATGGAAAAATTAAGATTTCTATTAATAAATCCTTGCCATAAGCCCAAATGTCATTCGTGACCTGAAATCAGTAGTGCCCAAGGAGTATAAAAAGCAGATACTGGACTTGTAGAAAAGTGCTTCTGTAACACTCCTTCTCATGACACCCTTATCCACAATGAACTCAGATTTATTTCAGAAGTCAATTTAGTATGGTGTTGAGATGAACTCTGGAATGACATAGACAGGATTATCATCACTCAGTGCTTGTCTCATGTTCATCTCCCCTTGCCAAGACAGCAGTTCCTGGGGGGGCTTCCTTGCAATGGGCAGAGAGGGACAAGCATCATCAGAAGGTAGCTCAAGTCACTGAGATCTGTGCTGTCTCCAGGGCACCCACCTCCTTCCACTGACCACAGAGACACCAGAATGGCTGTGCTCCTCACTGAAGCACCTGGGCATAGCACCTGTGTCCTGGGAGGATGAATCTGAGCCTGAACATCTGAGAAGCACTCCATGGAACTGAACAAAACCTATGGGACAAAAACACAGCTTTGAATCATTTTTCTGCAGAGCAGAATTTGCTACCTGCTGCCTGAGGTAGGGTTGTAGGGCTTCCCAACAAAGCCCTTGCAGCAGCTCCTGAATTTGTTGCAGATGGTAAAGTTCCACCAATGCGACCTTGCTGTACAGACAGAGGGCTTATTTACAATCCTATTTGGACAATTGTCTTTCCAGGTACAACGAAGTATATAGTGTGGGAGAATAACCTCTTGCACGTGAGATATTTCATCAGGCACAGGGACAGCAGTAAGATAATTGAGTCCTCTTCTCTCTTCTCAGATCTATCTGTTCTGTCAAAAAACAAGTTATTGCTCAGAAATAGTGTCAGAGGTGAACGATGTAATTGTTGCAAAGATCCCCTTAAGCCATTTGGGTTTCTAATGTCCAGTCCTTCACATTATGATCAGGGAGAGGACTTCCTAAGCCAGCACATGCTTACGTATTAGTGAGATTCCACATGAACATGGGAATACATAAGTGGAAGGATTTCCTCAAGTCATTAAATCACATCACCAACTGCTACAGACACTGCATCATGTCAGCCCATCTCTACATAAAATGAGCATGCTCCACCTTGGCATAAGATGGATAGAGATGTGTGTGACTCCAGATGTGTGTGACAGCTGCTAGATGCCACCTGTAATGTGAGCAACACTCTGCACTGCCTGAGGGCTGGAGGACCCACTGAGGGTTGATGCGTAACCGCAGACAAGAAAAATCATCACAGCAGCAAGAATGCAAGTACATGGCCTCCTGCCTTCATCAGCTGTGGGAGAGAAGATCTGCAGAGGTTGTAGAGAAATATTTCTGAAGAATCTTCTCAGCAGTATCTCAAGGCTTGGTATGTACAAACAAACATGCCAACTGTATCCTAGGATGCATCAAGAGAAGTGTGGCCAGCAGATCGAGAGAGGTGATTCTCCCCCTTTGCTCTTGTGAGACCCCACCTTGAATATTGTGTCCAGTTCTGGTGTCCCCACCATAAGAGGAACATAGATCTGTTAGAACAAGTCCAGAGGAGGGCCACAAAGATTATCCAGGGGCTAGAGCACCTCTGCTACGAGGACAGGCTCAAGAAGCTGGGATTGTTCAGCCTGGAGAACAGAAGACTGTGGGAGGACCCTATAACTGCCTTTCAATACCGGAAGGGAACCTACAGGAAGGCTGGAGAGGGGCTTTTCACAAGAGTGTCCAGTGACAGGACAAGGAGAAATGGTTTTAAGATGAAGGAGAATAGGTTTAGACTGGATGTTAGGAATAAATTCTTCAGTACAATGGTAATGAGACTCTGGAATAGATTACCCAGAGAAGTTGTGGATGCCCCCTCCCTGGAAGTGTTCAAGGCCAGGTTGGATGAGGCCTTGAGCAACCTGGTCTAGTTGGGAGTCATTCCTGCCCATGGCAGGGAGGTTGGATTAGATGATCTCCAAGGTCCCTTCCAACCTAAGCTAATCTATGATTCTATGATTCTACGATATGTGTACACACGCATATAAATGTATTTCCAAATTGTCAAGAAAGATGATTGATAGGATAATATAAAATACAATTTTTGCAAAAGTGAAATGAATGCAGAGAAGTACTTTGGACAGTGCCTGAGGTTGGGTAGGGAGTGCACAGAGGGTTGTGACTGTACCCTGTCAGCCTGTGCATCACCTGGGCAGATATGGGCTACCTCTACCAAGCAGACAGCTGCTTTACATCCAGTGAGATGCTGGCAAGGGCAGCATGCAGGATCAGACACCAAGTGAGACACAGAGGGCACTACTGCAGTGAGTGACTTGAAACTCAAAAATGAGCTTTGCAAATAACTGAAGGCAAGTGCCTGTGCCTAACTATGGCAACACTCACCGCAGTGCAGCAAACGCAAAGCCTCTGCTGGGCCACACATCTGCAACATTATAGGCTGCTTAGTCTGTTCTACTTTACTTACCCATATACACATGTGTGCATAGCTGAAGGCTAGAGCTTCCCAAACCATAATACCGGTAACACCTGAAAACAGGGTGCTGCAAAACTGGGAGGAAGGCTCTGCTTTTCCTGCTTACCCCTACTCTCCCAGATGGCACAAGTTTAATGCATTGACTGTTCTTCTCTCCCTCCCCAACCCAGACTGGCAGCTGGGAACACGTGCCATCAGCATGGATGAGGACACACACAAAAGCTGTTGTTGGCTCAAGGACTTACAATAGAAACGTGCATTGTTCACTAGCAAGCTTTGTCTTACGCTGTTTCTGATGGGGCAGCCAATATTCCTCCCTTCGCTCCTTCCCTGTGGATGTTTCATATGGAACGTTCTTAACAGGTTCAAAGCATCTGAAAGTATCTTTCTTCTGCTACCTAACCACAGAATATTCCAGCCCCCACAGCAAAGAGCAAACAGCTCTCTAATTTCCTGAAGGATGTTGAAATATTAATGTGTGGTCAGTGACCACACATATTAATAAAATAATGGCTACTTCAGCATGAAATGCAGCATCAAGTTGTAAGGGCTAACGAGTTTAGTGCAGAATTACACAGCTCTATCTAGCAAGAAACTTGGAGGCTGAGCATGAGGGAAAGCATATTTTCAAAAAGGGTGAGAGGCTCCAATTTTATGATCAAGTAGTGCCTGCCATACCATAGTGTCACTGCCTAGATACCACTGAAAATGAAAATCCCCTTTATACGTATAGAAATATGTCAAAATCTGACACCTTGATTTGAAGACAACTGCAATCCAGGAAAAGGGGAATGCAAAACTACGGAAAATAGAAATGAGCCTACATGGTACGTAGAGGCTGGAAAAGCAAAAGAGATAGGCAGAAAATAAAAATAAAAATAAAGAATAAGTTATTACACAGGTAAGAGAAAAAGGAAAAATTTTGCTTACCAATGTTCTGAAAATAAAAATTATACAAGGTCATCTCCAACTATGAAGCAGCTGATAAAGTTTGGGGCCTTAGAACTGTTAATTTCACTGTTAGTTTAAAAAGAGAATGTCTGGGAAGCTACAAAGGTAAAACTAGCAGTTCCATACCTTGCAATTTATAAGACATTTGCTGATGAGTTTGCTGACCACTGATTAATAGTTTTGAAAGTCAGAACAGAAAAAGAGAAATACAAAAAATCAGAAATAAAATTCACCTGGAATTTTCAAAGACAGAAGAGAAAGACACAGATCTGTAATTTAGTGCCCTCAACCGCATAAGAAAACCCCAAATTATTTTTATCAAACTGATTACTATGCTGTAGTATAAAAAGCACAGACATACACCATTAGCTATTCATGAGAGCCCCAATGAGATGCATTCAGACATGCTACTAGAAAATATAGCCCATATTGATGTATATGGCTCCTGGACAAAGCTGGGAATGCTGAGCCACTGAATTCGGTAGGGGCAGCTTTGCTCCGAATATACTCTGCTGAATGCACTTTCTCTACATCTCCATTTCACTGTGCCTTTCTGAGCTTTTAAAAGATCATATAATGATTCTTCAGACTGGTTTTGTGCATTTTTAGAGAAACATTAACTTTACAGCAATCTTTTTGTAACCCTGGAGATTCTTTTTCCCCAGCTTGGTTGTTTTTTAGTTGTTTTTTCCTTAGTGTCTCCAGCTTTGAGGAAATGTTTTCAAGGCAGATTTACCACTGTGCTGCACAGCAGCTCAGGCAGCAAACTACCTGCCACATGCAAAGTGATGCCAAACTCTTTCTCCGAACTTCATCTCTAGCTTCTGAACTTTTCAGGCAGTTCCAAAATGCCTTTCCTTTTATTCGGAAGGCTGTAATTACTATCTGAGGGCAACCTTTATTATGACATGAAAAGAAGCACTCCGACTACTGTGCTAAACATTAGATGTTCGGCTGAGTGATAAAACACTATAATCAAGTCCCACATGTGACTTTTTTCCTTCAACCAACCTTCGCATGCGTAAGTGCTAAAATTTCAAATCACATAGTATTTATTAAGGCACAGCATAGGCTTGCAAAATGTATGTCCTATTTTGCACATGTTTAGAAAAAGAGAAAGTTGAATAGCCACTCTTGTGTGCTGCGCGCCTCCCGACCTGGCACACGCTTCCGTTAAAAACAATAGTGGTGGTGACGGCACCCTAGAGACTGAGTGTTTCTCAGCGTGTGGTGGGCTGGTGCAAAGGTTTAAGCAGTATTTTTGGTTTTAAGCAAAAGTCAAAAAAATCATGTGTTCATATTCAGAAAGGGGCAGCATTTACCTGGTCTCTCTGTTTGTGTGAACTCTGAGAAATTCTGTATTTTCTAGCGAAATTGGAGGTGGGATTTCTCCAATGCAACTTTGCCCTTCTAAAACATGGGAGTCTAGCCCAGGTAGCTACTGAGTGTTAGTGGAGGTACCTTTAGGAGATGTCATCAATCTATCTATCTGGGACAGATGGATCAATAGCTCTCCAGACTGGCTTTGACATGGCTACTGCTTTTCCACATGACCCTCAGAAGTGGCATTTTTCAGTCCTTGTTTCAGGAGCTAGGAGATTGTGAGAGAAGTTTGCTTTTATATGAAATGAAGAGGAGGGGGGAAATGTTAATTTCAGAAAAGAGTTCAAAATATGAGTTCTAATGGCCAAAATACTGGAAAAAACATAAAAAGATCTCTCATCCTTAAACCAGTCTCGGTAGGTTTTGGTACGTTCCACTGTAGTCCCTGGCTATATTACACAACATCACCGGTAAATATTTCCTTCATATATTTGGAGGGATCATTCCCATAAGGATTAAATTGACTCAGGTTCTTCTTTAGGGGAATATTCTCCTTTCCCAGGGTGCATGGATGAGCCAAGAGTGCACTGAGGAGCAGAGGACAGGACAGTGCAACGCTGCTGGGTAGGGATTCACAGCAGGTTGCAGAAGAAACACAGACATGAGAGTTTCCCTCTGGACTGGGAGGAATGGTCTCTAATTTTAGCCCTATCTCCATATATTTCGTTCATGAAAGCTACCTTACCAGCACCCTCCCTTTTCCAATAGATTGATACTGGTGTGACGATGGAGACAAATAGTATGGAGACCCGCACTTTGGTGGTCCCACTGGCTGAGATTAGGAGGGTTCTGATCCATGTATTGTGATTTTATCCCAATAAAGGATTAAATTAAAGTCAAGCTGTTTTCCTCATTTTTTTCATTCCGGGAAACACTGTCTTCCCCATACCTTTGTGTCTTTGTGTTAGACATTTCAACCTTTCTGGAACAGAACTATGTCTTTGATGTAGCTTGTGTGTTTGCAATATATCTTCAGCAACAGTAAAACAAACCATAATAATATGGCAAATATGGGCAGATGCACTGTTGCTGTTTGACTCATTTAAGAGGAGTTCAGGCTCGTGGAACACTAGTTCCATATATTTTATTCACATTTTCAGATTAACTGATATATTTTTATATCCTATAGACTAGGATACTCTCTCCAGTGCTGAACATTTTGCTATAGATCAAGATATATCATCCTTTACACTGATTTCCTAAACAAATGCACAAATCAAATTAATTCAGAGATCTAAATATAGAACTATTGATTACAACGAGGTAGATAATTTTGAGTCTTGCTTGCAGAAGTCTTTCCAAACATCACTGCTAAAGAAGAGAGTTTTTTCTCTAGGTTGTTGCAGTCCGCATTTGGTTGTCACAGTCTGTGTAACATGTACGATGCATCCAAGACATGGCAGTCATTGGCTCTGATCCGTGTTAGCAGTGAGTTAGTGCTTATTTGTGTCTAGATTAATCACACAGAATATGGAAATGAAAACAACTCAAAGCATTTTATAAACTTTTTTTTTGTTACTTCTTGCTTAATTTCTTAGGATATGGCATTCATATTTTCTAGTAAACTTATGTTGTTTTGCTTTTTTTCTATCAATCAGCATTGTTTTCATTCAGAATATGATATAAAATATGACTCCCTATTTTTAGTGTTGTATGTTAGTTATGCGTATAACATATTTACACTGTGTGCTGTTTTATTACCTCGTTTTGCCTTCGCCTCCTCATGAATGTGAATGTATCATTATCTGTCCCATCATACTGGAGATTTTATATTCACAGGTAATTTGCTCTACATCTCTATCTTTATGTGAATATAAATATATGTTTAAAATTTAGGTAGCTCAGGTCAACATATAGGCTTGTCCTTCTCTCAGAACTTTAAAAACTTCCTTTATTCTAGTTCCAAAAGTCTCACAGTTGCTATTGCCTGAATAGATCTGTTGGTTTGTGTTTTTTTTTTTCCTTGGGGATATTCATGCAATTCCACAACTGGATTAGTGCAATTAATTATTTTCCAATTGAGAAAAAAACTTCCTGACAGCATGAGACAGCCAGCATCACTGCTTCATACATACATACATCTAACTTGCATCTTATTGGATTTTTTTTTTTTCTTAATATTCTCATTGCTTAAACATGGCTCCTAAAAGTGGGCAGAAGATGGAAACGCTGCATATTCATCATATCTGGCACTGGCAAACCCATCACGATGAGCTAGGTTCAGACATTAGGTGTAGCATGGAACGGGGGCAAAACATCAGATCTATGACCCCAGAGCCACTGTCATTCTATTTGATGCACGAAACCATAGTTCTTCCTTGTTACAGGAGGCAGAGCAAATAAATATAGTATATAGCAAATAAATCTGGGTTTTGCTGGTGTACATCTTAGGGTGAGGACTCAAAGTGTGCATCCAGCGCTCTCTCTGTTCTGTATTGCACCCTCTTCCCTGTTCTGAGAATGGGTAAGCAATAGGACCCTTGCAAATAGAAGCTTGGTCGCTGATGCAGAAAATACAGGAGAGGAGTACTTTTGTTTTATTTACTTCCTTATGGAAGTGAGCACAAAATCAAGCTTTCCATTACATTTTTACCAAGAAGTCAAGAAAGAAAGTGTTTTCTTTTTTATTAATTTTGAACAACATTGTCACCACCCAGGAAAAGCAACAACCCCATAGGGGAAAATGGGTAAGATAACAAGGACTTATAACTCCATTAGTATCTGCAGTAATGCCGCAAGGAGCAGGAATGTTTTGTACTCTCAGATGAGTTATTCCTTAGTGAAGTGGATGGCTGCAGACTCCAGAGAATCACTTCTAAGTGGGTTTTTCTTTCCTCTTTCTCTGGCATGCCGCTCACTGTTCTACCAGTGAATAGCCAGAAGAAGCAAACGCATAGGTATTATTTATGCAGTGGTGTAAGCCACCTCTCACATCAGTCACCACTGATATTTGTAAAGACTCTTCTTACTGTTTGTTCTTACCTCTTATCCTCCTGTTTGCTGATGAAGCATTTTATTAATTATTATTGACAATTCTTCTCCTGAACCACACGTAATATTTTACTAAACGTACAGATGTCTAAGCCAAACTAACCCATTCTTTAAAAATGTCTTTTGCAAAGGGTGCCTGCAGGATGCAATCCACTTTCCAAAAGGGTAAGAAACAACCTCTGCATTGGGGACCAGGCATATAACAGAGATAACAAGGAAAAACATGTAAAGACCATCTTTCTGAAATTACTAAGAAACAAGAGAAAAACTGGCTCTAGCTAGTTTTAAATTTTATTATAGATTTTATTATATATTTTATTATAAATTTCTTCTAAATATTTACATTTACATTTAAATTTCTAAATTTAATCACTTTCCTCCTGACTTCATGTTTTTCTGAGAGTGAAGAGAGTTCCATAGCACTCTTTATATGACTTACTTATTTTATTCCTGTCTTTCATGTTCGTCCTCTGTCTTCTCTGTTTTCTGGTGATATTGGTATTTCCTAAAGACACCTGTTACTGGAAGCATTCAATCTACCAATTCAAAGCAAATGAGCCAAACATGCCTGTAAATGACAGACAAATCTGACTGAGATTTAAGACTAAGGTACTCTAAAGAATGTTTTCAAAATATTTATGACATGGACAGAGCTCAGCTGAAGTGTCAGAGATGTATTGTTGAAGATTGCAAAGAAAGACTGGAATGATTTTACCAAGATAGGTGGGGTACGGAGAATATATGCTGCCACTCAGACCGCTTGTTTGTAAACAGCAGATTGCAGAGTCACTGAGGTCCAACTAAATGCAGCTGATAAACTTTCTGAGAAAACAGACCGTCTTTGGCAGCCCATCAACTTTTAACATCCAGATAAAAATAGTCTTAGTCGGTCAGGTCTATGAGAGAGCAAATGCAGTACGTAGGGAGTAATTCAAGTGACGATGTCAGATAGTTTCCAGGTTTCCAGAAAATCTTCCAGGTTTTCTGATTATCTTCAGCAGTGAATATCACAGGAAGCAGAGTACTCTTTTGAAGGTATTTCATAATGACAAAAAGTCTGGTAATAGCTGTATTATGATCAAAGAAAGTTTGATTACATATCTATGTTTTGTCCAGCATGGTGGAACCATGATTATTATAGAATAACATCTAGAAAATCAGTTCACTACTGACAAATACTTTAATGGCATTTGGACACAATTTTTTTTCCAGTTTATCTCTAAAACAAAAAATTCAGGCTCTTGATACCAGTACAGACCCAAGGCTTCAATCAGCTGAATTTTTGAACCAAGCTTGCTCTGGTACTGATAGGAGACAGTATTTCCATTACATTTTCACTAGAGAATAGCATAATAATGTTGTTATTTCTAATCCCTACATGAAATATGCCTGATAGAAAGGATAATTAGGCTAAACTGGGAAGCATATGATAAGCTGGGAGAGTAGGGTTCAACTCACCATATTCGCTATTCATGTATCAGCTATCCAGTTTACGCTAATGAGGTAAGTTTTCTCTATATTTAAAGTATAAAAGTACCCATTTCTGGACTAATTTAACTGACTTCAGGTGTATACATGTAGGGTTCTTTAATGTAGATATCTTTATATGTGCTAGGTGTTCGAGATCTCACTATAACCAACAGGGATCTACTCAAAGCCTTCAAAGGAATCTAGAGGGTGACTTATCCCATCCTAAAGTGGACATGTATGTCTGCTAAGTCAAGCATCACTGACAGATATAGTCAAAGCTGCTTTGACTATATCTGTTTGCCTAAACATAGATTTCAAGAGCTGTTTGAGATGCCCTAAGATATGCTCCTGGCCTCAGCAGCTATATGCAGAAAAGAGTAGATCTCTCTTAGCTCAATTTTTTGTACCTTCTTGGGCCATGGGCATGATGCAGCAATCCTAGTTTTCTACTAACTACAGTGCTTAGCCACCTACCCTGCCTAGGAACAGCTGCTCTCACATTAGAGTTGTCTACATGTGGAGCCCAATCCCAGTCTTTGGGCCAAAATCATCCCTCGGATAGCCAAATGAAAGCACTGAGCTGAATTTGTTGTGTTACCTAATATTGTTCTTAAGTCTTATACACAGAGATATGAATAATTTGCATTTTTTTACTTCTGTAGTGGCACTTCCAAAAAGCACTTCAAATCTGCTAGAATCTATTGTCCTGTGTCTACTCATTAGCAGTAATTTATGTGCTTCAATTGCTTTGATTAATATAACAGAAATTGAAAGGCTCCTGTTTCATGGCCAAGGTTGTTATTGACAGAATATTTACTATTAAAATGAAAATCAGCCCTCAGCTAGTGCAGTATATTTGTTCAAATGAGAATTTGGATAAAATAAAAACCTGTCTTTGCCTTGACAGCTATATAAAGAGGAAAACTTTGTGGTTCATTTCAGGACTTTTCATTTTTGGAAGAGATATAATCCCAATCGTCATCTCTACTTCACCTTCCTGTTGAAAGCATACTTCTTGCACTTTTTATGGGATAGAACAAGAGTGCATTTATCAGAAATGGCTCTCCAGCAGGCTCTTGGTTTGATGGAAATTTCACAAAATGAGAAAATTGATATAGAAAAATGCATCTGAATTTGGATTTAAACTTTCATCTTTGTATTTTCATAGTTTTATTTGTGCTGTGGCTATAAGTCTAATTCAGAAATCCATCTGAGTGGATATAATATAGCAAACCTTAGCTTTTTTTCATTTTCTTTATTTTTTTTCTGTGTCTTTTTAATACGAAAGCAGTACAAAAGTTAAGTGTGAAGTCAGATAGTTATTTTCCAAGAAATTACAAAAAAATCTCTGAAGTTCTGCAGCTGAGAGGTGACACAAATAAACTCTTCTCTTGGGTAGCTGGGAGTCTCCGTTTGAACCTGGCAACTGAAGTCCACTGTGCAAGAAGAACATATGCAGGTTTCCAGAAGCTATTCTTTAATATGTCCACATTTTTAATAGACTGCAGTTTCTAAGTTCAGAGTATGCTAATCGCAAGCTGCTCTGAACATATGGAGACTGTTCAGTTTTACAGCAATTCAAAGAATAACAGGAACTCGTAATTGGGGGTCATAAAATTGAATAGACCATTTAGAGGATGGAAATAAGATTAGCGGAATAGCATCTATCACTCGTAGTTGTACTTTATGTATCAGAAGAACTAAGTTTTGTGGTTTTTGGCTGAAGATAAATGAAAAGCACAAGGACAACTTTTTACTTGCTGAGATAGCCAAATGTTTCTCTACTATTCCTTGAGCTGGGCTTGTTACTGAAATGGACTTGGTTCCCCTGATTGTCGTGGGGTTGCAGTATCAGTTTTTCACACCAGATCATGCATTCAACAGCTACGGGCAGAAAAGCTAGAACTACAGTGTTGACAGCCAATGGTTTGTAAAATGCAATTTGCCCATTTTTCATAAAAAGGACATAATCTGATAAAGAGAGGAGCAGAGCTGCCATTTAGAAATAAATCACCCAGCAACTGGACACTAGTGCTCCTTACTTGTAGCCTAAGAATACTCTTAATTATTCAGTTTCCGGGTTTTCATTTTTTTTTTGTAAACAGTAATCTATTCTTTAGCCCCATTCCCATCCAGAAAAGGATTTGATTAGGATCTGTTACACTTCATTTGAACAGTTTTTGGCCATAGAAGACTCTATGCTCAGTAATTCTACTGTGCTTGTTACTCCCTCAGTCCTACTTATGGAGCATCATCTGTCTTCCCACCCTTTCATGAACAGAGGTGTGAACAGCTTGCAGCAGATGTAGGAGCATGGTCAGCCCTTTTCTTCTGTTCAGAATTTTCCTCTGTAATGTGTACCTGAACACATAAAATAATTATCTGTTAAATATCATAAGAACAGGCCCAGTTCTCCTCTTACAGAATCACAGAATGTCTTGGTTGGAAGAGACCTTCAAGATCATCTAGTACAACTTTCAACCAAACACTGCAAGCTCACCAATAAACCATGTCCCTAAGTATCAAGTCCACATGCTGTTTGAATACCTCCAGGGATGGAGACTCCACCACTGCCCTGGGCAGACTATTCCAATGTTTGATAACTCTTTCAGTGAAAAAATGTTTCCTAATATCCAGCCTAAACCTCCCCTGACACAGCTTGCATCCATTACCTCTGGTCCTGTCACACGCCACCAGGGAGAAGAGGCTGTCCCCCTCCTCGCTGCACCCCCCTTTCAGGTAGTTGTAGAGAGTGAGAAGTCTCCCCTCAGCTTCCTCATCTCCAGACTAAACAACACCAGCTCCTTCAGCTGCTCCTCGTAGAACTTGTGCTCTAGACCTTTCAAGAGCCTCGTTGCCCTTCTCTGGACACGCTCCAGCATTTCTACATCCTTCTTACAGTGAGGGGCCCAGAACTGAACTCAATATTCAAGGTGCAGCCTCACCAGCACTGATTACAGGGGAACAATCACCTCCCTATTCCTGCTGGCCACAGTGTTTCTAATACAAGCCAGGATGCCATTGGCCTTCTTGGCCACCTGTGCACACTGCTGACTCATATTTAATCGACTATCGATCAACACCCCCAGGTGCTCTTCCAACTTGCAGATTTCCAACCTCACATCCCCAGATCTGTAGCTTATCATGGGGTTGTTGTGATCCAAGGGCAGAACCTTGGATCACAATTTGTGATCACAATCACAACAATTCAACAATTGTAGAATCTCATACAATTAACCTTGGCCCAATGATCTAACCTGTCTAGGTCCTGCTATAAAGCCTCCTTACCCTCTAGCAGATCGACACACCCACCCAGTTTGGTGTCATCTACAAATTTACTGAGGGTACACTCGATCCCCCTAGTTATGTGCTTAATGTAGGAGCAACTAGGGGGCAAAAATAGGGCCAATTCAGTTAGACTGAAGAATTTAAAAAGATTTATAGGAAACTTGTGAAAAAAAGTTCCTGAGGGGCTTTGATTTTTTATGCCCTTTGTTCTCCCCTTAAGCAGATACCTCATCTGAAACACGCCTGTCACTAACACTGTTGAAGAAAGAAGCTAAAATTTCTACCAGCAGTCCTGGTAGCTCAGAGAGCAATGCTGTGGCAAAGAGGGGGCCTCCTTCATCACTGAGAAGGCTTTGCATAAACTAATCCCCTCCAAGAGCTCTTCATGTGAAATTCCCTTTTCTGTTAGTATCATGCTAAACATCAGCTTACCTTTTGACCCAGACAGGTTCAAAGTTGCCTTCAATCTTCTGAAGCTGTTCCAGCCTCCTCAAGACGTTTTTTTTTTTTCACTTTATTTTTCTCTCTTTTTACACAGCATAAAATCAGGTCTGTGAGCATTAAGATTCAGAGTTTTTAAAGTGGTGTTCACTGACAAAAAATAAGATGCAGAAATTTCACATCTAAGCTCCCTTTCTAGTCGGTGAAGAGACATAGACACTTCTGGAATGTGATTCATCTTCACCTAAAATTAGGCCTCCTAAATAGAACAGCTGAATTGCACCCTAGATTACCTATTGCTCTCCTTTGAGTGCAAAGTGAGCCAAAGGCAATGGGCTCAGATGTAGCTGTCAAGATTGCAAATGTCTAAAGCTAGGTGAGATGAATCCCACTTACAGATTTTGAAGAGTAATGCATTTGCATAAGCTGAACAACCACTTTTAATAGGAGAATGGAGAAGAAAACATTCAAATGTTTCATGTGTGTTTACTGCAGTGTTGGAAAACATTTTGGTGAGGTAGTATTGCTTAGACTTCATTGGTTTTTAGAACTTTCAAAAAGGAGACTGGTACACGCAGGGAAATCTATTGGTTGAATTCCATCTTATTTCTGTATGTTCTGGGAAGAAGATCATGGATGTCTGAGATGTATATGTTATTTGGTCTATCTCACTGAATCATTTTCACTGCAGTCTCTAGTCTGCTGTTTGCTCATGAACAGATCATTTTGTACACTGAAAACTTCATGTTATTTCTAAAAGATATAGAAGTGTATTTTTATGAATTAGAACAACAGAAGAAAAAAATCTCCACATTATTTTGATGAACACAGATACTGCTTTTAAATTAAAAGGATAGTTTGGAGTTAATAGATCAATTTCCATCCTAAGATGCATGTATATCTTAAACATTTGGTTATCTTGCAACTAGATCATGTGAATATTATCATGTCAATTAAACAGATTATGTAACAATGCAAACAATTCCAATGGGCTGCCATAAATTCCACTCACTGCCCTTTTCCCTGTAATCTGGGTATCTGCAGAATCAAAAGGCTGTGTATGCTCAAATGGACATCTGGACCTACAGCTTCCACAGTCACGTACAGCACATACAAGTTAACCACAAAGTCTGTGCATCTTGGTTTTTAAAACCTATACAGTTCACATCCACATCCCTAAACTATGAAATCCAATCTATCTAACTGCAGACATCTAATGTGCTTCATTTGAAATGCCAAAGCAAACCAGTTATCCTAAAAAAAGATCTGATATTTCCTATACAGTCAGTGGTGCGACATCTTCAAAGAAAGATCCTGTCTGTCTGGATTTCTGGAGGACTGATTCACTAGACATCTAAAATGCAGACACAAATAAGGTATCTAAATTAGCGTGGCTGAATCCCATCATAGGCCACTTTTTCTTTAAGAATCAATGTTCTGACTGAAGTTAATGGAAAACTGGTCTTTATAAATTAGCTTAAGAGTTCAAATGAAGTCCCGGAAGAAATTTGTAATGGAGCTGGAGGAAGAGTTGTTCAAGCCCTTAGGGCTATACTCAGTTGCCAGACACTGGTATCTAGAGCCGTTCGAGGTTCCTGAGGATGTCTGAGACCTACCTATGCATGGACTGTAGGTGTGATAGAGACCCAAGACCTAGGTCCTTCTGGACTGCATCAAAAGGAGTACCCTTGGTCATCTCAAAGAACATTAGATGCCCTTATGCAAGAAACTGCACTATCTCCTAGTTTTAACTGAAGAATTTGACAAGCTATGAACAAGCTATTTCTAGGTTGAAGCGTGTAATGACTTTATTAGCTGAAAAATGCAGCAGGGCTTTTTTTCCCTTTCCCTCCTGATCATGTTCTACTTACAATTAGTATTTTCACTCTGTGCCTCCACTTCCTCAGACCCGTGGTGTTTATTATTTTAATAAACATATGTAGGAAACTATGTTCACCTGTTCAATAATTTCTTTATCATAGCACACCAAAAAAGGCGGTTTCTTTCATTTGCCAGCCTTAATGGCAAATTTGTTATTTCTTTTCTTGTAAGTAATATATTTGATAACTAGGTATCTTCTGTATCTATATTAATGAATATTAACAAGAGCATGTTAGAAGTAGGGCCACCTCTTGGTTAAGCCAGGGACCTAGAGGACTGGGATCTAATCCTTCTCATTGCTTTCTTATAAGGTCATGACTACTTTCCTTTGTGATCATGGGTCTGCCACAATTACTGGCTGTAGATCAATATGAGAATGTCACAGGGAATCACAAAATGAAAAGCTAAGTCCAAGCTGTGTTGGGCCATGCAGATGTGCCAGCTCATGCAAAAGCTGCTCAGTGCTCAGGCTAACATGGCTGGGCTGGTCTCAGACCATGCATCCAGCTGAGTTGCTCCATACTCATCCTTGCATAGATGTGGATCTGTGAAGAAAGCCATCTCCTACCTGTCTGCACCCAACAGGTCTCCCTTACATGCCCTGTATAGGTAAAGCCTGGATTTCTGAGACCACTAACCTGCGACTATTCCCTAAACTTGCTGCAGCCAGCTGCCTCTTAGTAAGCAGGTACCAATCATGGAAATTTAGGCTGGTTTACCACAGCCAGTCTGGGCTGCAAGGTGCCAAGATCTTTTCACTACTGAAAGAAGAGCTGGGGTAGCTCAGTGCATTACAGGATCAGACTCAGCTGCCTAAACCAGAAACATTTTTCTCCCACCTTCCCAGCCCTCTCTAGCTCTGTAGGTATCAGCTATTATCTTTTAATAGCTTTAATAACACTATTGTTGTTCTTCTTTCACTAGGTGAGAAAATCCATAATCCAAGCTGCCTGAAAATTCCCCGATAAAATGTTTGGAGAAAATTTCCACCCACATACTCTATTCCTCTGCTATGCATGGGAGCATTTCCAGTGCTTATACAAGATGAGAGAACATGTGTATTTACAAATGAAGATACTTACGTTTAAACATAAATATGTTAACGCAGATAGATAGGAAAATTGATGAGGAAGCTCTTATATGTGATTTTAAAAAGCTATTAGGATAGACAGGTTAGTCATCTAGCTCTTTAAACATGAGCTTTGCACCTTTATTTTCTTTGTACCTCTTAATGCCTACGTAAAGCTACAAAAAGGGGTAAAGGTATTGTACAGAAAGAAATCAGACCTGTAAAAGCCAAAGTCTTGGTACCCATGTATGTGAAACTGAATATTCAACCTTGTATTTTGGCAGCCTGGCAAAAGCAGTCTAATCTCGTAATTAGAACAGGAAAAGTTGATGGCGGACCACTTGGAAACGGATCATTGCTCTGTCTGTCTAGATAAGGATTTTAGACATCTACCTCCAAATACATGTATTTGAAAGCACTAGATGCCATGTTTGTGTCCAGCACAATGGTGCAACGATATACAGTTAAGGGTCACATTTATATGTGTGCACCTGAGTTCATACGCCTATTGTCGAACTGGTGATAATAGAGAGCCAGAATTTCAGTGCTAGTAATACATTTGTAGCTCTGGCGTATAAGACTGATTTGTAGCATTAGTTCAGATAAAAATAGTTATTATTGCAGAATTGCAGAGTTTCAAAGGAAAATATTAACTGTAAAAAAAAATTCACACTTCAAAAGGCATAGCTTTTTTAGCTCTCACTAGGTGGAAACCACTAAAACCCGTCTCTAGAAAATAGTCCCCAGAATTTTAGCCTTTGTCCCAAGGACCCTGTCTCTGAAACATCACAAGACAACAGCTGAGATGAAGAAAGTGTTGTTCACTTCATTCTTTGGATGGGGAGAAAGAAGCCTGTGAAAAAATGTATTTTATATTGCTAAATGTTGCTCCAAGATGATGGGTACATTTCTCCTGTATTGAGTTCCAGTCTTGCCCTTCACCCCTGCCCAGTTACTGAAATTATAACAGGTTTGACAATGAGCAGCAACAATTCACTCTATATTCATTTCAGTTATTCAGTATATTTCAAATCTTGCTCACATCTGTTGTCACTTTGTTACCACAAATACACATCCAAAATTTGAGTGTATGGAGAATTCTTTCCGTTATTACAACTCTGCAGATTTAGCAGTAGCTTTTCCTACCAGACCATATGAAATCTTGAACCTTGTGGGGCAATATCATCCTTAAAGAGGAAATATATCACGTGATTTCTTTTCACAAACCACTGAGACATGACTAGTGTTTCTATTCCTCTTCTACACTCTTCTTTTGGGTACTCTTCTTTTAAAAGCAACAGGAAATTAATACCTCACCCTGCTTGTAAATTGATCATAAATAGGTTCATTTATAGGTGTCTTATGAATTTGAGATAATCTAATACATATTTGGGGCAAATTCATGTATTTTTTAGCTCCTGAGCTTTCGACAGTGTGTTAGTCTAAATGTTGTTCAATGCTTCTAAAATCAAGAATTCAGAATTGCAGCTTTAAAAAAAGGTAGTCAGTAGGATTTCTGTCCTTTTATGGGATCATCTAACCTTTCTAAACTGGGGGCCAATTCTGCTGCCAGCACAGAGTAGCCCACGGATATCTGAAGTACCAGCATGAGGTTGGCTTAGATGACACAAAGCCATTGGCAGTTTGTGCCTTTCTGACAATTGGAAGTGAAGCAGGGTGCAATAGAGCATCTAAAATGGCTCCAGGTACCTATGTGTGGGCAAGTTAACAAAGTTCTTCCATCCATGTACTCTATTTTGCCTGAAACTGGATACAAGTGAGAGATGGTCAGTTGGCAGAGGTGGCAGAGCTTCATGCAACTTCTCCCAAGAGTGTGACATCTGATTTGGAAAACAAGTCCTCTGTGCTTTGCTGCGGACATAAATCAACAGACAATCCATCCCCTCATCCCACCAGTAAAGAAACGGGGTACGAATACTGCTTTCCCAGTCTACCTTGGGTTCACGAGGCCTCCATGCCATATTCTCAGGGCAATATGAGAAGGCAATGTGTGAAGGTGGCCTGGTTCTACTCATGGCTGAGTGCTCTTTCAGTTCTGCCATTCTGTTAACAGCTGCATGAATGACACTGGTAGAAGACAACTCTTTCTGTTGGTCTAGGTTTGCACAGGAGCTGAATGGATAAGCCATCACCCATGCAAACAACCTGGGGAATGGGATCAGAAGTGACATTATCAAAGGTAAAAGGGGAGCATTCCTGAGTAACTGTTTTCAGTGGCTACCTAACTCTATCTTATGGTGGACTTAGGCAAAGAATGTTCATGAATAGATATTTCATTTCAGTCAGTATGCTGTAGGTAACAATCGCTTTATATTTTCCAAGAGATACTGCTTCTAACAGATGCTTATGACAGTTAGAAGTTTTATTTGTTCAGTTAGGTTTTCTGACGATAACACTCATAGCTGTTCTTCACGGTCAGCTGTGCCTCATGCAGTTTTCTGGCTGCTGAGCTTTGGGATGTAAATATTCCCCCCAGTGCCTGGTCTATTGCACAGAAACGTCCCACTGTCCCTCTTGACACTAACAAATGTGGTGGGATTCAGTCTGAGACAAAACATCACGAATTCCGATGTCTACGTGTCTTGGATCTGTCAGGGTCATTGGTATAATCCCAGGGCAGGTTTATCTTTGTGAATTGCAACACAGCCAAACTGAGAAAGTTTCCTAAGGAAGGCGCTTCCAGCTGAATTTCTTACCCTCACTAGCTAGCTGTCAATTAACCATCTACTTCTGCTGTATCATCATTAAGATTAGTCTTGCATGTAATGGCATAGGTTGTTCTAAATTAACATCAAGAGTGCAGGTAACCTGACAGTGAATTCTTTGATATAAATATAGGGGAACAATCATCTATAGAAGGTGGGGTTTTATTTATCTTCCATTTACAGGTTGTTTGACTTTTCCTGTTTACTGTCTCATTGTAATTACAATGTCTACTGGGATTTACCTTTAATTAAACTAGATAGAGCCTAAGGATTTATATAGTTCTGAATAATTCAATAGCTTTTCTGTAGTACCTTTACTGAATCACAGAATCACAGAATCACAGAATGTTAGGGATTGGAAGGGACCTCAAAGGATCATCAAGTCCAATCCCCCTGCCAGAGCAGGAACCTAAATGACATCACACAGGAAGGTGTCCAGGCGGGTCTTGAATGTCTCCAGAGAAGGAGAATCCACAACCCCCCTGGGCAGCCTGTTCCAGTNNNNGAAATTAGAAATTTGGAATTAAATTTCTCATACAGCTTGAAGGAATGTTAAGATTAGAGAGTAAGGTTTTTATAGACACTTTTCTGTGTAAGTAACAGAAAATGGCAATATGCCTGTGAACCCAAAAAATCTAGCATAAAAAAAAAAAAGAATCTGTGATGTAACTGAAGCCCAGAAGGTAAAGCACAGGTATTAAACTGAGGCAGTTTCAAGACCAGCTGGGAGGACAAACAAAACAACTTTTCATTTTAATGGAAATGCCTGTTTCAAATGCCCCTTCTCTTTGGTTTTCAGCCAGCCCACATCACAGTGACTGATGCCCTATAAACACATGGGCACAAAATACAACTGTAAGAGATGGCTCAATGAAATAAGCCCAGAAGTTTGGATGAGCATAATAAATGGTTTCATCAAACATTGTTGTCCATAGCTTGACTGTGAATCTGAGTTGACTATGCTCGCCATTTTGCCTAGAATCAAAGGTTTTAGAGTACAGAAGGAATGAGATACATTTATTAAGGGACAGGTTTAAAGAAATGAGATAACTTTCATTTTTTTCTCCTCATTCTTGCTTGGAACTTCATCTCTTTATCATGAACTTTAGACACATGTAATGAACAATTCTTTCCAGCTAAGTTTTTCTTTTCATTATTAGCAGTTTCCTCCTGATACAGGATTCATGGAAATTTACTCTGCACCTAACCCCAAAGAGAACCAAATTAACACAGCATAAACATGAATTCATGTGAATTCATTGCTTTTGGGATACTGCTTAGCCATAAACTTCTTCAAACTAGCTAGTATTTCTATACAACAACTTTGACTTCCAGGCGGGATCCAAGTGGTATTTACAAACACACAATTCATCATGCATTGGTTACTAAGTTTAGAAGGCAGTTTATGTCCTTGAAAACTTATTTGTTTTCTTCAGGCGTGTAATTTGTGCTAATAAACGACATTACCTCTATTTACAAGCCTACCTGCAGAATAAATTTCTTTTAGCTACTTAAACCATGAGTCCTGTAAAGGGCTAGCTGGCCTTCTTTACGATTTCAGACCATTATAAAAACCTCTACTGCAAAAACATAGACATTTGTTGGTGGATTGAAACAGAATCTCAGTTGTCAGGAAATATCTACTTCCTCTGGCTTCCAGAGACTAGGAAGCTGGAGCTGGCAGATAAGAAAAAATTAATGGGTGGGTTTTTTTGTATGCTAATGGCACAGTGACAGACATCATCTCTCCCCAGATATTGTCTTTGGAGACTTTACTATCACTAGTAACGCTTAGTCCTCAAGCCAATGCATGCAAATTTGACACCTTCATGCAACATGGAACAGGATGCTGAACCCAGAGATGAAGACCTGCCTAGGTTAATGCATGTCCTTGACATGCAGAAGGTCAGTGAAAGCAAGCTGAAGTACAGAACTGGTATATCCACAACTGCTTGGGTCCACTCAGTTTGAGAGCTAGGAAAGCACCAAAAGGAGATCCTCCAATGAATGAGACAGATAAACTCAGTGCATTTAACACGTGCTCATTTAAGTAGCTGTTGTTGGGCTTGATGCTGAGCAAGCACTGTGGTGGGATGGAGGGTGAGCTGGTAGATGCTCAACCCAAGTGCTGAGTGTGAGATCAAAGTAGCTGCACTTAGGAGAAAATCTCAATTCATGTCAAAAATTAATGTGCCATCACATTACTTTTTCTTTATTATAGACAGATTTAATAACTGGTCATCATGCAGCATTTTCCAAGATTCAAACTTGGTACTATCAAAGGCACTTCTGCTCCCCTTCTGAAATTATGTTAGTATAAAAGAACTTTTGCTATATGAGAAGGTCAAGTCATCCTGGTAATAAGCAGCTTTATATTGGAGTTAACTCTGTTCGAGCCTGGAGTGGTGGTAATATATCAATATGGCTTAAAAAGTCCTAACTGAAATGGACAGTGGTAAAAATATGTAATGGATTCTTCTTCAGTGCATCCTCTCAGCTTTAAATCAACATAAATTCATGCAACAACGAGAAGCAGGTTAAGGGAGCCAAAATTAGAGACCATGAAACAGAGAAAGGGAAATATTTTCCCTTCTCAGTTCCTACTCTGGCAGTATTTTGAGTCCCTGCAGTGGGGCAGATGGATGTGTTAGCAGTGGCGGGACACTCAAAGCTGCTGCTCCGTGAACAGTTGCAAAGGACAGTCAATGTTTTCCCTCTTACTCACAGCATGTGCCACAATTCAAGACAAGATAAAAGAAATATAATCAGCTTTAATAATCTGATAAAGAAATTGGAGGAATGAGAGAGGCACTGGCCACAACAGCAAGCTTTATTTAGCAAATTTAATGACTTTATTTTTTTTCCAAAAGAGCTTTAGCATTCTGTGCCTCATCTAACAGTGCCTTTCAAATGGCCCCGCAGCACTGGGCACTCAATGTCCTTTTTTTCCAGCAAGGAGCTGGTGTATGAAACAGTGTGGTGTGTTTGGGGAATTTATAATGCTATGGAAATGCTGAGACTATAATACATTGTGTATTCAGAGAGGATTTAGGAAATAAAGCTATGTTATCATGCTAATGTCTGCACACCACCGGATTTCCTTCCAAAATATTGATAAGATTAGAACATATAACCTAAGAAAAATAAATAAAGCAATTATCAAATCAATAGATTTATATTTTTAGGGGAGAAAAACTTTTCAAGCTTAATCTGGTAAATAACTCTTCTCTTCTAACTAACTTTTGTTTTCTATTTTTTTTCTACACCAGGGACCACAAACACAATAAGAGATGCACCACTAATTCCAAATAGAATAAAGTTGCTCATCTGAAGGTAAAAAGTGTATGTAATTTGGGAAGAATAAATGTGTACTTCATTTTTTTCACTTAATCAATAAGGTTATAGACCTCCAACAAAGAAGCTATCTTGTTCAACTGAAACATCCCGCAACTGACAATAAATAGCTAGCTTTGCATTTTTAAAAAGAAAATAAAAAATTCCAAATGAGATAAAAGAAAAATCCCTTCCCTAATACCCACTGCGCATGGCAAGATAGATGAGATGTGTGGGAGCAGTGTTTATTTTGGCGATTTTTGCTTCCACAGGCATCTCTGGTGACTTTTGCTGAAAGCCTCCAGGGAAGTTTGATAAGAAAGCAGGTGCTCCCTTGAGTGATGGATGGGATGGAGACGGTTAATTCAAGCAGCAGACCTGGTTCAGACTCTAGGTGGGGTCAAAGGACCTACACAATGCTGGGCTGAGTCTCCTTTCTGCCTCCTTTCTTCCTACTTGCAAGAGACCACCAGTGACCCGTGTTTCCTTTGTGGGCAGGGGCTGACTTGTTCCACGAGAGTGCAGAGCAGATGTGGCAATCTGAAACACAGCACCATGATGCCGCAGAATATATATCCCAATGATAATTTCTTCTTCATGCTCACATGGGTTTTGTTTGCAAGCTGAAAAATGGTTGTTATTCATGCAAAAAATATTACAGGTAACCATGTGGATAAAAGATGAGTGTATGAGTGTCCTGATCCTGCTTGATTTTTTAATCATTCCTGGCTGTTTCTTGCTCATTGCTGGAATAATTTCCCAACTATATAAAAAAAGAGTTTCAGTGGTACCTGTGTGCATAGCTGTAACAGCAATAGATAATAGGTAGAGATAGTGAATATATTTGAAGAAAACCAGGATCAGCTTGAAAGCAATTTATAAGCAGAAAAAAAAGCACAATTAGTGCAATAATTTTCTGTATTCAAATTAAGCTGGGAGAAGTCTTTCTGATGAGTTCATGGTAAACAGACAAGGGAATATCACTTTCTTAGTTATTTGAAATATGCAGCAAATTAAGGTGAATCGCTGTGCAGACCCATTTGTGCTCACATTCTGCACTTACTGTCTACAGAATGTCTACCTGCTTTTTGAAGTGTTGATTTGGAAGCTTTGGTATTCATTGGAAATCGATTTATCATCAGTAAGTAATCCAATACAGAGTTATTGTGGAATACAGCAGGATTATTGCTAATTTAATTTAATTTAAAGAACAAAATTTTCCACTATGTGTGTGGAAGAATTACATATTTTATGTTCATCAAGAATCACCCATTTTCATGGAATGTTAGATTTTAGTCCAAAACCCTGCAAATGCTAACTTCTTTACAGCTAAATTTGGAAAAGTAAAAACTGAGGAATTAATAGCAGTATTCAAATTGCCAATAGTCAAAGTGTGCATTGAGGAATGAATGTAGAGGGAGTTTTAAATACATTTCAAGCCTGACACACATTATTAAACTGATTTGCAGAGGTGGTGGACCATTCTGCTATGGTGCTGCAGAAGAAATCGGTTTCTGGAAGATGTTCCCATAGAAAAAAATAAATTAATATTCAAGATGTTTCAACATATAGAGATGCGTCGTGTGTGAGGTATCTCAATTTTTGTTCTATATCAATTACAGGCTGTAAATATTACATATTGATATCGCAGTGCTGCAACTAGACACTAGTTCTGCTTGGACCAGTGGAAGATTTTTTAATGAGATCGTAATTCTACTTTTCATTACATTCATATACTGACACAAACCAAATTATTTTCATTGGTGTTTTCCAGACTTCCAGCTGCTTTTGAGTTCTGAGTCCATGCACGGTGGATGGCTCGACTTTGTTACTCTTTGATGAATGTAAAGAGCGCTTTCATTGCACCCCTGGGCTTCCCAAAGGTTTTATTAAGGACGTTCTTTCCTTTTGAAAAATGTACGCATGGAGAGCAATTGAAGAGGATTGAGGCTTAACAAGATGAGAGGGGTTAGAGAAAACAAAGGCAATAGTTAGTAAAAATCCATGCGGAGGATGTTGACTTTTTCTCTTGCCCTTGGGCTGTATGTACAGAAAATAGCCTTTTCTCTTACAAATCCCATCTGTCATTTCTAATTTCTAAGGAAGGGTTTGGTAAAGAAATGTGAAGAATCTTGTGAGTGCTTGAATTACTGGTGTTGCACACTAGAAATAGAACTGATAATTTTTTTGACAGAAGAGACTGATGTCAGATATATGTAGTTCAGTTAAATTGAAATTTGCCAAAATTTGCAATAAAACACTTAATTGAGATATATTTTCATGTTGAAAGAAACTTCTTCCATAGTGTCAAAATATATCTATTTCTGTAGCTAAAATGTTTAACTGCCGTTTGCCATTTCAATTATTTTGGCCTTGTAATACACTAACAGCGTTGTATTTATAACACAGCATAATAACGTAATATTTAGTAGACAGTATATAAACATTTTCACAATATAAAATTTCAGTGTCGCTAAAATAAAGATTTGGATGTCCTATATTTAGATTTGTTTGACATGCCGTTTCAAGGAAAATTTTAAAAAACAGACTACTTTTTTCTTCCTCCTGCATCTTGACAAAATGTCATGTTATTAGAAATTCCTAGAAAATATTCTGTATTCTCTACAGGTCTAGTTAAAATTAATTAATATTAATCAATCTTATCAAGGAAAAAGTAGACTTTAAGGAATGTGTGAAGAAAAAGCAGCAAATGGTTGATTAGTAAATGATTTGTCATTTACATTTGAGTTCTGAAACAGAAATCTCAAGCAGACCATGAAGCTGGGGAGCAGGGTCGAAGTTCCCCGGCTATGTGGTGTGATCATTCTTTTCTTCATGCAAATACATTAGGAATTCATTGCAAAATATATAAAGCATGCAGTACCTGATTTTGTCTTCAATATATTACCAGTTTAAGATAAGCATGAGAGAAGAATCTAGGGATATATTGATTATCGATATTTAGAATATTCATAGTGTTAATGTTACTGCATCCGACTCTGTTCTCCAAGGAATCAAAGGTAAATCCCTTATGATTAGACATTGCCAGCTGCTTTTAAAAAATGCATCCATAAGCTGCAAAGCCCATTTCCAAATATAGATAATTAATTCCTTTACCATTTGGATGCATAAGAACTGATAATTATGTATTCTGGTCACATTTATGTGGATGTTTTCAAGTAGCCCCTGACCTCAAATGTATGAGATAGTATCCATGCTTACTGGAAACTACACAAAATCTGGAGAAATTGCTTAGAGATTTGAGTTATATTTTACAAGACTATTTTGATAAGGCTAGCTATTTTCATAAGACTAGCTAAATACTAGAGTACTTAGTGTGACAGGGATAAAATTCTAGATTTGAAGAGCAGGAGGCACTGTGGTTTCTACTCTGATTTTTAGTGTAATCACAAACTTTCTGTTGGGATAAGAGATTTTATGCTGATTTGTGGCATGCGTCCCAGTGATCTGTGGCAAAATGTTGACTGCAGATGTCCTGACCAGGAGGGTGGTTCCTCTTCCTGATGGTTCTGTACTGCATAGTCTCACTAACTGTGTACAGAAGTCTAAAGGAAAGATTGGAGAAGATCGAGCAGTTAAAATTGGGTCTAGAGCACATGGGAGAGGTTTTCCATTAAGGGAAGTTTTAATGTCATTGCTGGCATGAGAAGGGACTCCTTTATCAAGGTCACCAAAAAGAAGTTCCTGAAACTACAGAGGGTGATTGAAACCCTCCCACCATCACAAACAGGGAGCTCCCACTTGCCCTGAGATTAACCTGTGTTAATCACAGCAGCAACTTGCAGTGAAGCTCAGCAAAAGTGATGAAGTCCTCATTACTCATCAGGACAGAAAAATTGAAAATGCCATAGAATGGTAATAAAGAAAGGGTCTCAGCAGTGGTGTTTCCCATTCATCACTGCGCCTTCTTTCATTTTCCTATCCTTTTTGTTTGTTTTTTTTTTTTAATTTTTTTCTTGAATGGGACATCTTGAACTCTGTAATCTCATCTTCGAGGATACTACTAGTAAGTACAATGAATCTGTGTTGAACATATCACGTTGTTCAAATGGTCTTATGACTCTATCCTGAAGAAAGTGAATCAGTATGCAAAATGTCAATACAGTGTTAAATTAAACAGCACATAGTAATGAAAGGCATTCAATTTAGTAAAGTAAAATGAAATCTTAACTGAGCAGAACCGATTATTGCATAAAACAGAATGGATAAAAGGCTTGACTCACCCATTGTCTAGACAAATCACTTAGAAACATGTGGGTTGGCTTTAGAGACATTCAGATAATGTAGAAGCTTATTTGTAATCTGTTTGCCAAATTAAAAATATTTTTTTTAATTTCACTCATTTGTAAGCTATTAAATACAATGTGCCGTCAGGCAGCTTAAGAAAAGTAGCTAGAAGGTAAACAACTTGCCCAATGGCAGACAACAGATCCAGAGCAGGGCCAGGAAATTACTTCTGAAACTTCATTTGTCCTTCAGAAAATGCAGTTTTGATTGACTTAAAAATCTCTGTAAACTTCACCCGAATTCAGTGAACATTTTTGCTAAGCAAAGCTAAAGAAGACAGGAAAAAATGGAGATGCTGAAATCAATTTTTCAAGGTAAGTTCACACAGGTGAGTAAGAGCAAGAGCAAGAACATCATCCCCATCACTTCTCAAACCAGTGATTAGGACACCGTGGGAAAGAGAAACCTAGTTTGATTTTCTTCTTTGCCTGATCTATAGTGCAGAGTTTAGCCGATAAAAAGTGACTTTCATCACCCTAAATTTTCATGCTTTAAACTTTCCACTCAATGCCAGCTGTGCAGGCATGGTGCTGGCCAGGGAACACCACCTCCTCCAGTCCCTAACTGCCTTCCTGGCCACAGGCAGGACTGTGGCCATCACCTTTCCACATGAGATGGAGGGAGAAAGCCTGAAGAGCTGGAAGGCTGCAGGTTGCAGGTGTCAGTGAGGTGCTCCGGGGCATCATGCCACAAACCTCAGTCCTGCAGGAGTTAATGAAGTCAAATGTCGACAGGACTCCTGCATGGATATGGCATGGGTAATTTCATATTTGTGAATATAGGAACTCTGCCTCTGCTACTGCCTACACACCTTCCTCTCTTTTGCCCTGCACCACTCATTGAAAGGAGGAAAATTATAACTCTACTTACAAGAGCCTGTGAGAATTGCAGGCTCCACTGAAGCCTGTATTTTCCTCAGTATTGCAATGTTTTCTAGGATAAATGGAAGTATTTTATTTTTTATTACTGTTTCAGCACACTGATGAAATGTTTTCTGTGGTTTTTCTCCAGCTGGTTTCCTTTACAGCTTTTTCATGCTAGAAAATATTTCAATTTTTTTCCTCTTCTCTGAGCACACATGTAGGAGTGATTTTGACTATGTTTATTATGATTATATTCCTTATTTTGATTGCCCATAATAAAAATATTAGTTCATATAAAAATCTCTTCTATTGTGAGATGATGCAAACTAAATTAGTACACATGCTCTCCTTTCGAAGAATTAGGAACAGTAGCTTATACAGAGTATTAATAATCACTATTACGACTCAAAGTACAGTAGAGGAAGCAGTGCTGGATTATTTTTTAAGAAAACAGACTAAAGCACATAAGAAGTGCCTTCCTAAGCAGGCTCAGACACTGGCTTCGTGTCTTGACTGCCAAAAGTTAGCAAACAGTCTACCCATTGCCACCTCCTTCTCTGCCGACATGGCCTTGGTCTTTCCTTCAAGTTAATTGTTGGTAACAATGTGATCTGGTAGCAGCGGGAATGTTCACCTTCGGGAAGACCAGCCCGGTCACTTCACCAGTGCCCGCCTCAAGAGCCCTGTTGCACTCACCCTAGTGCTGTTTACATCTCTTTTCTGGGACTCCCTCACTTGAGCTGGTGAGGCTGCTCCAGGGATGCTGCTGGGCAGCAGCACCAGCGTGACCAGGGGTCCTGCAAGAAATCATATATACAGCAAGTCATGATAAAAGTCACCAGTGGGATTGCAGAGGCAGTCGCTCAGAAGCTGGGAAATGGCAGAGCTGAGATCAGCCATGCAAACTGCATTTGATCACCTTGTGTGTATTCATTATGATGCAGTCCCTAATTACATGCACACATGCAATTTTTGGATGGTTACCACACTTGATGCCAACAAAATCTTAGCTGTTCAGTTCTTAATTTTTAAGTCATTGTCTCTGCAACTGTAAGTTTTGCCACTTATATTTTCTTTATACATGCAACAACATCCAAAGGGAAAAATATTAGCTGAAAACTTTTCATGACCTTGTTTAAGAGCAGGAAGCGGACTTTCAGTCCTTCTTCAAAGAACAGTGACCCTGTGAACAAGACAAGGTCCTTAAAACTTTTACAGCAGCTCCAGCTCGCAGTCTATTCATGACTCATTGATATGCTTAATCTGAACTAGCTCATAGCTGCTTGCACTGGAGGCAGCATCTTACTTATTTAAAGCAGTTTACATTAAATCAGAGATTTCACTAGTCGCCTGAGTGGTCACTTAAGGCAAGTTTAATTGTATGGAAAAATAGACTCATTAATGTCAAATGAAAAGCAAGGACAGTTAAAATTTACAGCGAGCTATTACCAATCTCTTAATATGGAATTAATTAGAAGATCTGTTAAAATAAAGTGACTGAGTATGGATAAATTTTGAACTTGAAAAAAGAACAAAAGTAACTAAGAGGGGGGGAAATAAATTGCGAAAGGACTTGTTTGTTCTGAATTAATAGTCATGGAGAAATATGTAAATATGCTGGACACAGAGCCACTTACAACTAGATTTGTAAGGTGAAGTTATCTGGTACAGTCCAGATACTCATCTCAGTTCAAGCATTTCATAACCTCTTGCTTTTGACATATCTATCTGAAGGAAGTCTGAAATATTGAGAAAATGTCATACAAAGCATGGAGATATCTTGAAAAATATAGCAATTTTGTTTCACCCACTTTGCATTTGATGAGCTCTTCATTTCTCATATCAACGGTTTTGAAAGACTCACCCACTGCCAGAAATAACAGCTGTGGGCAATGAACAGGTTTCATGCCGAGGCTGGCTTCCTCCATTAGCTCATGGCTACATACACAAGACATAAATCAGTGCTGAGGTCATGAGCTACAACCATGCGCATCAGAAAGGTTTCCTCTTGACAGTGAGTGCCCACAACACACCTTGCCCACACACTCCCTGGTGCTACAGTCCATAAGAGCAAGTCACGCACTGTTGCCTTTCAGATACACTGGGGAAGCACATGGGATCGGTGCTGGTGCTACAACGGTGGCCCTACATCCATGCTAGGAACCACAGCACCCATGGGAACACAACCTTGTGTTTTCTTGTAGAGGGTCAAAACATCTGGCTTTATTGCAGAGTGAGTTGTAAAGATTAAAGAAGGTATGCTTTGGAAATGGGTTTGCAATATTGAGCTACAAAGCATAAACGAGTACATTGCAGTGGCTGGATTAATTTGTCAAAGAGAGTGTGCTGGATCTTTCAGTAGGGGTTGTGAGGTTGTCCCACAAACCACTGGAAGCCGCCTTAGATTTTGGAACTCTGAAGGATTCTTACAGTGGAGACTTTCCTGCTCCTGTTACTAAAGCTGGCTGTGGTAACATAATCAGAGTAGCTGCTCTGGATGACCTGCTCTTTCTGAAGCCCACAATGACATCATTCTTTGCTTCTCTGCCTCCCATTTCTTGTGATTGACACAAAGTAATTATATGGTCTTTTCTCCATACAGAACATTGTGCTGTCAGCTGCTGAAGCAGTCCCCATGCAGCTGGCTGCGCGCTTTATCCCCACAATATCCTGAGGAAAGGAGGAAGAATAAGATATTTCTATTCCCTATTCTCTTTTAGGCCTCTGATCAACTTTTCTATAGCACATTTCCATCATATGTTCTTGTCTTCAGTGACTCTCCGTACTCTTCATCTAGCTGAAAATAAGTTGTGTGTTAGATGCTGAGACCCTTGGCTGGATCCATTACAGTTCCAGTCTTTCAAGTGTCGTTTAAAAATCAAACATGACATAACAGAAGGAGAAGAGAGCAAGTGGGTTATACTGAGAAGAAAGCACCATCTCTCCAAGCCTGCTCTCACTTCTGTGGCCTTTGAGGGCCACACAACAGTGTCCAATATAGAAATCATAATACCTAAAAAGCACATGCCCAATGACAGCAGATGACTCAGCACAACTCAGTACGGCCTAGACTAGTTTTAAATGTGCCCGAGGATGTTTTTGGGCACTGAGGCCAACTGGTAACTGATCTCCATCTAGTCTAGGAGGTCCTTTTAGTCTACAGTACAAATGACTGCCTGTGAACTGCCTGTTGGAAATGGTCTCTAACAGTCACAAGATGTCTGAGAAATGTCCATGTTAACTGCTTGGTACGGGACAGATATGTGCCAGACAAACTTTAACTATTTCTTGCTTTGACAGTCATAGTCCTGTCCCTAAAATTCCTTGGGCGAGCATGTGTAAACACAGCACTAAATGCTTTCTAGAGTCCAGGAGGAGAGAGAGGCCAAAGGTGTCACCACTGTCCCAGGCACTGAAAGCAGGTCTGTGCTCAGTGCAGGGAGCTGACTATACTGCAGCCTGCATGAGGAAAGGGTGGCTGACTCCTCCCTTTACAATAAGCACCACTCTCCACATGGTGTCTTATCTGATCTCCCTATTGTTGGCTCCTAACCCATTCATGCCCCTTGGCTGACCTAAGCTCTGAGGGGAGCAGCGGGATGCACTAGCCAGGAGAGCAGAGGTACTGGCTGGGTTCGGGAGTGTGGTATGAACCAGACTATAGCTCAAGAGGAACAATCTCTCCCAGATTGGTATAAAGCTGCCCAGTGGAGAAGGTCATCTCCCCAGAAGTGACAAACAAGAGAGCCAAACCTGCAACTCCATCATCTTCCAAGCACTGCTGTTGCTGCAGTTTCCCAGATACTGACCTGTGGGTGCTCTGTGTCACTGGCATCCCTCATGTGAGGCCTGGTGCCAATGGGGAGCCATGTAGAGCTACATCTAAGCCTTGTGGGCAAAGCCCCGTAGGGGTCTGAGGCTCCCCTGGACCATCCCAGGCATCCCTACTGGGTCTGAGTGGGCGCCCAGTAGTTTGGAAGCCCTTCCTTCAGGCTGCAGGACTTGAGATCTGCCTGAGCCTCTTTCTTCCTCCCTGAAGGAGCCAGTCTGAACCACAGCCAAAACTTAACGCATCTGTCAGTTCAAATCCAAATGTTATTCTCTGAGCCAAAACACCGATACAGATTGCCAGCACTCATCGCTTCCAGTAGGCACAGAGCACAGCTTGATCTGTTTGCCCAGTCTAGATAGATCAACAAAAGTTGAATTTGGAAGCCCTAATAATTGCAGCAAACTACTCATAAATGAGTTACAGGGCAACAATTAACTATCAAAATTTTTAGATTAGAGAAGCTCTCTTTTCACGGATGAAAAATGAATTAAATTAGTGAAATTAATTATTTGCTGCAAATTATTCATTCTGCTCCTGTTACTTGCTGCTCTGTGATATGTCTGATAAAAAACATTTGTCGAGTAAGCCTGTCTCACTCTTTTCAGCTATAAAAACAAGGTTTTAACTCAGTACGGTTTTTCCTGACCTTTTTTGGATCATTTACATTTGTCACAAGTAGATTTAAAATGCTACCAGATCTCTAACATTCGACAGGCACTCTGAAAGGTGTAAAGAACTCTGAAAAGGTGCAAGACGATGAAGAATAAAACACAAGGATTTTAGCAGCCGTACTAAGTAAAGTCTTTATAAGGACTGATCTGGCATTTCAAAAATAGTCTCTTCCCAACCTTTCGAGAATGTGCTGAGATTTATCATTTGAGAGGAGCTGATTTCACCTTTCAAACTGAACAATGTATGTACTAATCTGAGTGCCTATTTTGTAGGTGTTTGTTCTGTGAAATTACAAGGTGGGGGGGTGGGGGGAGAAAAGTCATTTTGGAAATGTAGGTGGTGCTTCCTGTGTCAGTCATGCTGGACCGTACGCTGATTTCTTATTGTAACCCGGACGAAAGCCAAAAGGTCACAGGAATGAATCATTGATCAGAGAAAGCAGGTGTCTGAGATAGTTAAATCTGAGAATTTAAACCTAAATGTGTTTCCCTGTGCTGATGCAGCCTGACATTTTAAACCTTACTTTCCTAGATCTCAGTTTTGTTTGTCATGAGCTGGTAGTTAATAATCCCATCCGCACTTGTCCCTGTACAAGCTTGTCACTGCTATTCGCATCTTCAAATTCCTTCTGCTAAAAGCAGGCTAAACCATTCATGTTAGTGGGCAAGGAAGTCCCAGGTGGCAAAATATTTATCACTGAACCTGGAGTTTTCCAGGTCTCCGAGGTATTTCTTTTGTCCTAAGTAGCTTGCGAGTCTCAGTAAACTTACATGTGCCTGGAAAAAAATTCAAGGGACATCTTGTATTACAGCCACACTACACAGTACCCTCAGGAACACATGAAGGTGACACTGGCCTCCAGAGATTAACACTGTGACTCAGATATAGACTAATACATATTACCCTTTTCCTAGGACTGTCACTTGAATAGGGTGACCAGCCCCTGTAGTTATTGTTCCTTGCCTACGGTACTGTTCTGCAGCAAGGGTACGAGTGACACAACCCAAGCATTTGAAGAAGATTATGGAGTTCCGGTTCATGCTTATTCCTCCCTACGAGACTGACTGTTACATTTATTGGGTGAGTACAACACAGCAACAAGAAACCAGTTCCCTTGGCTTCAATTTTTGCATTATAAATTTGTGCAGTGACAGGCACAGAGAAAAGATTGCTTTCCTTTGTTTCACAGGTTTCTTGCAAGTCTTCCTCTGTTATGAATTCACCTCTTCCCTCATATTTTCAGTCTCCTCAATCATGCAATAGCTCAGGGACAAGGCAGGTCATTGAAAGATCTGGAAAGGGGCTGGATCAGTGATTTTAAATTATGGCTTGTGAACGCCAAGCGTCATGAGCTACTTCCAAGAGGTATTCATAAGGTATGTGAGGCTACGTGCATACTCCGTGTCAAGATGAGGTCTAATGTGCAACTTTTTACTAATCTCCCATAAATGGAACACAGTGTACTTACCAGAGTTCCCCTTGCTGGGCAACACAAGCATGAGGACAGTGAGCACATCACAACTGTCACCTTTCTCCCAGGATGGACACAAGTCTAAAGAGGCTTGTTGAATTTGCCCCTCCACTTACAAGCTTTTTGGAAGCCAGTAAATTGGAAATGGTCAAAATCTATTGATGTAGAATATTCTGCCTGCCCAGAAACAGTTAATTTATTAACTGTGGGTTTTGATGGATCATAGCCCTCAGGACCCACTAAAACTAACTATACAGTCAGATTTAAGAATTTAAGAGCTTGGTGACAGGTCTTCCCGCATGTCAGGGTCCAAATGTCCAAATCTTGGAATTTGGAGAAAACAAAAAGAAACTCTTGTTATTCTGCTTTTACTTGTTAAGTGCTGGATGCAGTACAAAGCACTATGTAAGTAGCATCCACTGAGAAAACAATGTAGACATAAATTACTCAAACTCTCATCAGTGTCTGTTGATGGCATATAAGAAAACATGGCTAAAACTGAGCACATAGAGCTTCAGGAAACGTGCACAGAGTGCAGGGAAAGTTTTGCTCCACAGCTGCAAAAAAACTTCATGGTCTCTGCTTAGTTCTCACTGACACCACTACAAATCTACGATACCTCAGTGTCCTGTCAGAGAGTTACTCTAGACTTGCTTGAGTCTTGCTGAGAGCAAGATTTATGTAGTGTATTTATTCCAAAAACAGTATTTTTCCTCTGGCTTCTGCCATCAGAAGAAATGTTTCAGATGTCTTTCTGCAACTGTGAATGACTTTATGCAGGATTATGTTTAGTACTTGATTTTAAAAAGTGTTTTTAAAAATGGTTAAAGTGCATGGTGGTATAGAAACGCATTATTTTACAGCTAGGCAGGCGTATGAATAGCTGAGCTGTTTTCTGTGCAGCTGGTGCTTTGCTGGGTTTCACCAGAAGAGGGTAGAGTTTGGAAAGGACTCCTCGCAGCCTGGGCTCCCTATTATGTAGGGAAACAGCAAAGCGAAAACAAGCACAAGTTTCTGCTCTGCACGCTTGCACCGGCTATGTGCAAGAGTCAGCAGATGAACTCTGGAAGACCTTAAAGTAAAAAGAAAACGGAAAGAGAAACAAAATTCAATAGCAGCTTTCTAGGGAGATCTGTGGAATCGAAGAGAGAAACTGCAACAATTTTCTGTTCTGCTCACCCTGCTGATTGTTTCTCTGAGAACTGTCACTCACTGCACGTTGCATTAAACTGAGCACAGGATTTATTTCTCTGCTGTGGCTTCCAACCTGTGAATAAATATCACTTTTAGAGAGAGAATGGGACCTGAAAAGACTCTCGAGCACTGAACAGAGGGGTGAGTTTTAAATGGTTTCTTCTCTTTCAAATCTGCTGGAGCTTTCTCACATCCTGCTTGCAGGCACAGCAGCCCAATGACTTGTCTTTTCCCTGCAGCTTGTTGCATACCTCACGAGGCTTTCCCGACTGCAGGTTTATTTCTGTAACCTTTCCCACCACGACTCCGGGTTAGTTTGGTAACGTTTGTGGTAGAGCTGACTCGGTGCTGATTTGCTTTCACGAGCAATTAAAAGCACAAAGCTTTGAAACCAAACAACAGGCTAAAGATCAAATAAAATCAAAAACAATTAAAATGGCAGATGACTCTAGGTTTCCAGATGTGGACACTGACAGATCAGAAAAAAATGAAGAAACGGAGATTGTAGTCAATGTCGGTGGGGTAAGGCAGGTGTTCTACGGAGATAACCTGAATCAATACCCAGAAACGCGGCTGGCAGAGCTGATCAACTGTTTATCAGGGGGATACGATAGCATTTTCTCCCTCTGTGATGACTATGATCCCGGAAAAAGAGAGTTTTACTTTGACAGAGATCCAGATGCTTTCAAATGCATTATTGACGTGTACTACTTTGGGGAAATTCACATGAAGAAAGGAATATGCCCCATATGTTTCAAAAATGAAATGGAATTTTGGAAAGTGGATCTGAAATTTTTGGATGATTGCTGCAAAACCCATCTAAGTGAAAAAAAGGAGGAACTGGAAGAAATAGCCCGAAGGGTGCAACTGATTCTGGATGACTTGGGAGTAGATGCCTCAGAAAGTCGCTGGAAAAGGTGCCAAAAATATATCTGGAAATTTCTGGAGAAACCAGAGTCGTCCTACCCAGCTCGAGTGACCGCTGTTCTGTCCTTTCTGTTTATTTTGATCTCCTCTGTCGTGATGTGTGTGGGGACCATCCCAGACCTGCAGGTCGTAGACACAGAGGGGAATCGTATGGAGCACCCGACACTGGACAGCATAGAGACAGCCTGTATAGGCTGGTTTACCATGGAGTATGTGCTAAGGCTGATCTCGTCCCCCAACAAACTCCACTTTGTCCTGTCTTTCATGAACATTGTCGATGTGCTAGCAATACTTCCTTTCTACGTCAGCCTGACCTTGACCCACTTGGGAGCCAAGCTCATGGAGTTGAGCAATGTCCAGCAGGCTGTCCAGGCACTGCGCATCATGAGGATCGCGAGGATTTTCAAGCTTGCGCGACACTCCTCGGGGCTCCAGACTCTAACGTATGCCCTGAAACGCAGCTTTAAGGAGCTCGGGCTGCTCCTCATGTACTTGGCTGTTGGAATTTTTGTCTTTTCTGCCTTGGGTTATACCATGGAGCAAAGTCACCCTGAAACTTTATTTAAAAGCATCCCTCAGTCATTTTGGTGGGCAATCATTACCATGACCACAGTTGGATATGGAGACATATACCCTAAAACAACACTAGGAAAACTGAACGCTGCCATCAGTTTTCTTTGTGGGGTGATAGCGATCGCCCTTCCCATCCATCCCATCATTAACAACTTTGTCAGATATTATAACAAACAGAGAGTTTTAGAAACAGCTGCAAAGCACGAATTGGAGCTAATGGAGCTAAACTCAGCTGAGGGGAAAGCCACAAGCTCCAAAAGTGAACTAGAGGATCTTGCAAGAGGAGGTAAGGAGGGTCCTTTTCATAGCAGCCGGCTAAAAGTCTCCCACAGTGACACCTTTATTCATCTCCTGTCAGAAGAGAAACACTATAGGACCAGGCTTCAAAGCTGCAAATAAACTGTGAGCTGTTGTCAGCGCTAAGCTATAGATCGGGACAACCTGACAATCAACTACTGAAAAGACTCGTGGGATCTGTCAGAGCTGGGAGGGAGAACTGCTTTGCTTTTCCACCGTGAATATAAATTAACCCCATGGTATCTCCATCAACGGTTGGTAAGACTTTGCTGTTATTACTCAAAATAAAATAGTAGAACTCCATTGAGATCAGACTGCTTATAATGAGCGCATTCCAACAAAAAACATTTATAAGCATTTTAGAGACTGAAAAGTCCTTCCTCATCAGTAAATGTTTAATGACCTGAATGTGCAGTGTTGCCACATCCAAACTCTGTACCTGTGACAATAAAGAGCAGCATCGCACACATTGTGTCTTCCAGGCTGTCTTCAGTGCCTCTGCAGCTCAGAGAACTGCTTCTTAAAACATTAAAGAAACCTCTCACTCATTCAGGTTTACAGCAAAATGTTACAATCAATTTCAGCCCAGAGCGTAGTATGAAAAGCACGAGCATATAACGTGTGCAGAATATTAGTCAATAGATTTAGTTTTGTGAAATGTAATTTGGGGACAACTCTTAGAGTCGGTATCTGTTCCTCTTTCCAGAAAAAAATGTAATTTTCAATTGGACATTAAGCTATTTTTGGGGCAGAGATGTAGAACAGAATACATGTATTTTAAGGAGAAAATTTAACAAGTATATACTATCTTTTAATTACAATATAATAATTTGTATATGCAGGAATCTTTCAGGAAGGATTTATATTCAAGTAATTTTTTAAACTATAAGTTACCTCAGTATTTTTAATTCCCTGATAAAGCAAGAAAAGTTTATAGGGGTTTTAAATTGAGTACTTCTAAATAAGAAATTTTAACTCCTTGAAAGTAAGTGAAGAGAAAGTTTTAATAAAAATATTGTAATCTCCAATTGATTTATGGTAAAAATATCTATCTATCTGAATTAGCATATTACTAGGTTAATTTTTCAAAACATGCACGTATCACCCCTACAATAATTGCATGGTTTTGTAAATGTTAGTTTACAGAGGTAGGCACTGATCAGTATCCTATTCATTAATCAGCATATTAATCAACACCACTACTACCCTTTGCAAAAGCAAGTGCCATCTACATGAGAATTAATTTGGCTCATGTACTGACTGCAATGTATGGGTCTGGCCTTTATCAGAGAAATCCATTGAAACTAGGAGTTACGCCAACTCAAAGGGGAGGGGAGGACCGACACACAGATGTATTTATGTGTGTTAAAAGTAGGCTCTCAAATGATTAAAGGGCTGGAGTAGCTGTCCTTATTTATTCCCTTTTGTGCTGAGCAACCCCATTCCCAGATGAAGCACAGCAACACAAGCCATCACCTGTTCCTGGACACCCTATGCCCATGACCCCCTACAAGTCCTTGGGACTCTTTTTTCTGGGATGTGGGCTAGTGATGGAGCTGTGGCATCCACCCCACAGGAGCAGTGACTGGAGGGGCACAGAGAAATGGAGTGGGCTCAGTGCTCTCTCCTGGCACATGGTTTGCCCTCAATCCCTGGCAACGGGGTGTGTGTCAGCCAGTGGGAAGAATCCTGTCCCACTGGGAGCAGGGAGCAGTGGTGGTGTGTAGCGGCTGGGTAGGTGTGTGGAGGTGGACAGGTGCTCCGCAGCAACGTTGCCTGCTCTGCAGATCTCCTGACATGGAAATCATCCCCCGGGTGCCCCAGGCTGAAGCCCTTTTCCAGCACTATCTCTCACGCCCCAAGCTGCTAACCTCCAGGGACACCTACCCAGTATCACCCTCTCCTGGACCAGACCCACCATCCTCTTCCCCATCCTCCATTACCATCTCAGCCTTAAACACTCACATCAAGTGAGATAATTGAAAGCAACCTCTGAACCTTTTTGTACCAGAATCCTTCCACCACCTTTTATCCCAAATTCTCTTCTACCTAGGGCCAACAGCCCACTCAAGTAATCTCCTCAGTACAAGCATCCCTTCACATCCACCCTTTCCTTTGCATCCCAGCTCCCAGATCTCAGTTTCTAGACCTGCTCTCTCAATCCTTCTCACCTTTGAGAGCCATTTCTTGCTTGCTGCCAGTTTCAGCTCTGCATCCCACCGATTGCACAGCCAGGACCATAGTTGACTCTCATCTCAGGGACAGGATCCTTCCCCTTGCATCATTTAGGACTTCCAGGACACAAATATGGGTTGCAGCCATCAAAAGTTGACTCAGGTGGGGTGCTGAGAGTGGGAGAACAGGAAAAATAACAGAGTTGTGCCGGTTCCAGCTGTGCACCTTATCTATCAGCAGGGATATTAAATGTTCATGACTTCCCTCATGACATGCAGAGAGTGGCTGAGGATGAATTAAGTTACCCAAAGCGCTTTCCTGAATGAGGAAAGCACTATATAAATGCTAAGTAATACGGTTAGCACCAAAAGTACTAAATCCTCCCTGCTGTGCTTTGCAATTTATTTAATGTGACATTAAATAAAAAAATAAGCCTCTTGTATCAGAAAAAATTTCATGGGCTAATTTCCCCTATGAGTTATGAGTATGAAAAGAGGTTTGGGACGAGCTTGGTGCCACTCCAACCCAGGCTTATCCCAAGTCAGGCTCCATGTATTTTGCTGTGCTAGGAACTCCATTTATTGGACTTGCTACCATAAGTTATATGTTCTTAAAAGGCTGTGGGTGGGCAGGATGAATTCCTGCCTATTTTTCTTGCCTGGGCTGTGGGAATCCTGTGAGAGCAAGGGGAGATATGGGCAGTAATGAAGGGACTGGCAGACTGCAGCACACAACAGGACTGAAAAGCAGCAGGAGGGTCTTACACAGCCACAACCTCTGATGGTAGAAAGCAAGAGGCTACTGGGGGCCCCAGAGGAGACACCTCTCACAAATCAAGAAACTACCATAAACCACTAGCTTTGAAATCAGGGCTGAAGGGAAGGCTCTGACCCTTAATGAACTGAGCTAGGGAGTGAGCTATTAGATGTTTTTTTTCATTTTTTTTAATACTCTGCACAACCCAGCAGAGCTAATTTTCCTTTATTACAAGTTAATCTAAAAAGAGAAAAGACGAGGCATGGATTTGGTGCATGAATCCCTCAGTGGATAAGGGATTGACTGGATGGTGGCACTCAAAGAGTTGCAGTCGATGGCTCAATGTCCAAGTGGAGACCAGTAATGAATGGTGTCCCTCAGGGGTCAGTATTCGGACCGGTGCTGTTTAACATCTTTGTCAGCAACATGGACAGTGGGATCAAGCGCACCCTCAGCAAGTTCGTGGGTGGCACCAAGCTGTGTGGTGCATTTGACATAGTGGAAGGAAGGGATGCCATCCAGAGTGACCCTGACAGACTTTAGAAGTAGACTTGTGCAAACCTCATGAAGTTCTAAAAGGCTAAGTGCAAGTTTCTGCACCTGGGTCGAGGCAGTCCCAAGCACAAGCACAGGCTGGGCAGAGTATGGATAGGTAGTCCTGAGGAGAAAGACTTGGGGGTGCTGGTTGATGAAGTGCTTAACATGAGCCATCAATATGCAAGTGCAGCCTGGAAAGCCAATTGCATCCTGGGCTGCATCAAAAGAACTGTGACCAGCAGATCAAGAGAGAGGTGATATCCCACTCTGCTGTGGAGAGACCCCACCTGGAGTATTGTGTCCAAATCTGGAGCCTCTAGCATAAGAAACACATGTACCGGCGCAAACATGTCCAGAGGAGGGCCACAAAGCTGATCAGAGGGTTAGATCACCTCCCCTATGAGGACAGGCTCAGACAGGGGTTTTTCTCCTGGAAAAGAGAGGGTACCAGGGAGACCTTATAGTGATCTTTCAGTACTTAAAGTGGACCTACAGGAGGGCTGGGAAGGGACTCATCATCAGGGAGTGTAGTGATAGAATAAGAGACAAAGGTTTCAGACTGAAAGGGGGTAGATTTAGATTAGGTATAAGGAAGAAATTCTTTACTGTGAGGGTGATGAGACACTGGAACAGGTTGCCCAAAGATGCTGTGGATGCCTGCTTCGTGGAAGTGTTCAAGGTCAGGTTGGATGGGGCTCTGAGCAACCTGATCTAGTAGAAAGTGACCCTGTCCATGGCAGAGGGGTTGGAACTAGATGTTCTTTAAGGTCGCCTTCAATCCAAATCATTTCATCCATCTACAATTCTATGAGTTAGAAGTCTGAAAGACAGACAGATGAGGGGAAGTGTTAGTGCAGTCTCTTCAAAGAGAGGAAGTAACACCATCCAAAGGTTCTGGCTGAGTCAGGATCACCCACTCTTGGACACAGAACTTCCTCAAGTCCAAAGTTAGGACAAGCCCTGAAGTCTTTTCAAGGTGGAAATTGTACCGTGCTTGGTGCACATCTCATTCTTCGGGTAAGGTGAGCCCAGCCCACCAGTGACTTCCCAATAACTGTCTCTTCCTGAGCACTTTGTGGACACTGGCTGAGTCTATACAATTAAGCTAATGAATGCAAGGCATTCCCAGTGATCCCATCTCCATACTCCCAGAAACAGTGTCAGGCAGTGCACCAAGCTTCTCCAATGTCCACAGCACATGGGAAGCTCTGTAACACAAACGTCTAGTGGGGGAGCCCTGCCCCTGATATTTAATATCCTTCACTGGGGAACCAAGGCTGGAATGGCCTGAAAATGTCCAAGTGCATAAACCTCCTGGATATCCCACAATACCCCTGCTACACAAATACTCCTCTTTGGATTCCCAAGTTGCAAAGGAAACAAAGGAAATGGATCATCCTTGTGATAAGAAACTGAGGGTTCTGGGGAGAAAATGTAGTACTCTCCTGTAGAAGGCCCACTGAGCAGTATTATGGAGTAAAAAATGGAGCTACTATAGTTTCAGTTGACATCCCTTCTCATACAGAAGCTCCCCAGTTCACTGTAGAGGAAATTTCAGGGCACAGTGAACAGGTCAAACTATCCTCTTGAGAAGTTATCCCATAGGACATCTACCCCATGCAGGCAGCTCTGGTTGCTTCAAAAAAACCTTTCAATCTCTGATACAGCCTGCAACATTCAGAGTTAAAACTTAAAGGTTCCAACTTCAGCTATAAATTTGGGATTAGTCCAGGTTTGACATCAAATAGCTACCAGGAGCATCTGATTCAATAGCCTTAATTTAATAACCTGCTGAAGGGAGATTGTTGGCAGTTGCTAAGAGTGTAGGTAAAATGAAGCCTGTTTCTAGCTTCCTGGACACCATAAGGGTAGAACTTTATTAATAGAGTCAAAATTGCATTTTGAAGTGAGGGAAACGGCTGCAGTGGTTAATGACACATGGCATTTGTCTCAGGGAAGTGATAGGCATGTAACATGTCAACTCATGCCATGCTCTGGCTGCCGTGTCACAGCCACCTTGGCTTTGGAGACAGCTTCAGGTTCAGGCAGAAACAGCCATCTACAGCTACATTTTTATTGATGGACTGCCATATATATATATGATCTGAAGACACACAAAATAAAATCAACATTTTGGGAAATAAGGAGAAACTACTATTGTCTGCTGTCATGTGTGCAGGAGAGGAGAGCTGTCCCTTGCTACATGTATGGAACCTGCCACACAGATTTAATTAAAATATCCTCCCTGGTCTGCCAGACCCTATCAAACAGAGGGAGGGCTGAGGACCATGCAGCACTGCCCACCTGTCCCTGGCTATATTAAGGATGCTGATTCCTAAGGTCCTTTTGACAGCCAAAGCTGACAGTGATGCTGCTTCAGTAACCCTTTAGGCAGCTTTCTTTCTTCTTAATGTGCTACCTGTTAGAAACACTTAAAAGGAGAATTTAACACCATGTTGTTTGCAGTCCTAGTTATTCTCTTAATCTATAGTGATTTTTCAAATAACTACCCCAAATGCTCACCTGAGACTGGATGGAAGAGAGACAAAGCGATATTTCTTGAAACAGAGCCATAAAAGTAAGGTTTTAGAGATATTAATGAACCATTAAAGCTACTGAAAGATCCCCCCCCCCCTCCCCAAATCCTCTTCCAGCCACATTTGCATTGCCAGATGTGGTAAAACGAGTAGAATGGTGTCCCCTGTAAATTATGCTAGTCAGAAATGCTTCCTCCCTCGTCCCTATCAACACAACTACCAGTCCTACATCCACTGACAAATCTCACAGTTTCTGTCACACACAGGTAAGACAGTTACCAGACACATACACAGGAAAGTGCACTTGCTACCCAACCAGATTCCTGAGGATCTGGCTCACTGTCCATTCCAATCTTACTGCATTTTGCCTAGACTGTCCATTCATGAATATCAACATTTCCTTCCTCAGCAGCTTTCACAAGACACTGGACAGATGGTCTTTAATGATGTGAGGAATAAGTTCTACACTGCCTAGTGTTAATCAAACTTCACTAAGACTTGCAGCAACACAGCACTACTATGAAACTCGACTCAGGGCAATGTGTATTAAATTTACTTGCTTCAGCTGTAGATATCCCTCTAAAACCAAAATTGGTTTAATTTCCTACAGTGAACCATATTAGGCTTGAATTCCGTGGGAGCTTTGCCTTGCTTGGGAGTTTTGGGGGAAATGATGCAACCAAGTGAGCCAGGCTAACTCACAAGGCAGGCTCACATAAATCACGAAGAGGAAAATGAAGATGATTGATAGAAAAGTCTGAGAGCTTCAGGAGAAGCTGTGCCATTTAGTTGTTTCTTTTCATGTTACTTTCATGTGTAGATGAGAAAGCTGTTCGTGTCTTAAAGCTGTTTTTTGTCTTCCTATGTAAGGGGAGCCTTGAATATCTTTTTAATACGCTGAGAGTCAAGTACTGCTAAATCATCCTGGTCAGTTAAAGATATAAAATAGAAGCAGGAAGGAAAGGAAATCTCAAAAAGGGATTTAAGTAGAGGTCTCTCTTTAAAAATAAAATCTCAAAATGAAGACTGAATGCCATGTTTTACATGCCTACAAAAATACTATTATTTTCAGTGCATCACTCCACTGATCTTGGTGAAAATGAGGCACCCAATGACTGACACTAGTGCTTTGTTTTTTTGGTTTAAGTATGAAGTGTTGTGACTACATATTCTATAAGGAAGTAACCTGTACACAGCAGCAGTTGAATGTCTTTTTTAAAAAAAATGAAAATTATCTGTATTCATTAGAGTCTGTGTTAAGTTCACAGATTCTATGTTAGAGCTCACAATGTGGTGGAAACTCAGGCAAGCAGTCACTGGATGAAGGCAGCAAATTGCTAGACACTGCAAAGGGAAGTTTTAGTAAACCTTCTGGCAGCCGCAGCCTGCTTTGCTGTGCAGGAGACAAATTGCAGCTTCAACTACTATGACAGCATTACAGGGAAATTCTTTATCACTGTGATGCACTCCGCTGATCCCAAACAATGCTTCCACTACATTACAGTTATCAGCTTTACAAAGTCAGTTTTTTCCCAGGCTCACTAGCATAGTAAGATGTGGTAGTTTTACACAATGCCCAGAATGTGAAGTAGCTGTAGCTAGCTGTTGATTGAGGTTGATTTTTTTTACATTATTTTTGCAACAAAAATGATACACCACAAATATTCTTTGCCTTATTCACATAAATGCTGTATTCATTGTTATACATTGATTTTAACTTCTCATATCCCTGAAAAATTAACTCTTATGTCTTAGTGTATACCTGATTAGCCACAATGAAATACTGCATGCCTTTTTGGTTTCTTCCGTTGTTCCATCAAGTTTATATGGACAGCTCTTGTCACTGGCATATTTTTCTTTTCATCCAGTCTCATTTTTCATGCCTTAATTTCAGTCTAGTGCACTTCATTATTTTGTTTCAGAATTTTGTCGCAGCTCTCTGCAGTGTGTCAGTTCACTGGGGTAGATTTAGAACATACTTAGGAGAGGACTGGCTCAAGACTTCATTTGGACATGTTGGCCAATCACGCCCCAAAAATCCTCTACGCACCAAAAGAAAACTTTCTCTTATACGTGGAACGCTGAAGAGATGCAAGGTTTGTGCGCAGCAGCCCTGTCTGATTTAGCCGGACATTTTAACACATTTAAATTTCCCTCTCTTTGAAAGGACTAAAACACTCAAAACATTTCACTGGAGAGAGACTGCTTTAAGTGTGTGCTTACGTGCTTTGCTGATCAGAATGTGCTCGTGTTAAACCTTACATGGCAAAAAATGGATGTTTCTGAACTGCCTCCAAGCAGGCACTGCAATTTTCTGCTCACAGCCACCAATCAGGCATCAGCACAATGGGACCTTGATTGGTCCCTGCAGGGGCTGCTGCAATATAAATGAGAATGATTTTTCTGTTCATGAATAACAGATAAAGTATTGTCCTATTGCTTGAGAAGTGAAATAGCTAGAAGACAGTCTGACTTTTGCATCCCCCCGACTTACTTTGCAGAAACATAACTAAATACAAATGTGTTTTGGTACAATATAAAAAAAAGCCCACCTAATTCCTTCACTACTTAGCAGGCAAAACTCAAGCAGAGAGGAGCTAAAAGCTACAAGTGTCCCCTGGGCTTTTGCTTGGGAACGGCCACTGGCCAGCTGGACATCTCTTGCTTGCAGAGGAACAAATCACACCCTTGTCTGCCAGCAGGTCCTTCTATTTCTACTGGTTGTCACAGTAATAAATCAATTGTTGCTGCAAAACATAGCTCCTATCCAACTCGTGGGGAATCTGTAAACGCTCTACAGCATGAATGTCAACCTATTGCTGACTGGGCTTTCAGGCTGGAGTGGTTATTGTTTGCCAGTTAGTTATTTGCACTGGAACACTAAATTCCATTTGCAAAAGCCTTTACCATTTGGATCCACTTGCCTTAGGAGCAAATTAATTGCTGCTGTACGACATTATCCCTGCTGTGACTCACATAGGGCACATTCGTACTGCCTTGGCTGGAGGAGTGAACATCAGGTGCCAGTTGGACTTCATCCTTGTACACTGAGGCTGTTATTGTCTGCCTCGTGTTGAGGATCTTACTGCAAAGACCGTTCACATGAGACCTGAACAACTGAAAGATGCATTAAAGTGAGCTACTCCTATATCTGATGTGATTTTTCTGCACAAAGTGACTGCAAAATGTTTGAAAGTTGGAAAAATAAAAGGTAGAGAGAGTATAGATGTCCTCCATCACTGGTTAGGAGCTGTCTGGATGAAGGGCATGAGGGCTGCTGGAGCAGTTCTTTGTTCAGCCAGGTGAGGCACGCAAGAGTCTCTTCCCTCCACTCATCTGGCTGCTCTCTAAGGATGGATTTGCAGTGAGCAAGTGGATGGCAAAGTGTTCTTGTGTCTGACATTTCTCCAGAAAAGGTCTGTCCCTTTCCTGCAGAAAATGACCACTGTCCAAATACCACAAGACTCCAATTACAAGAGACATTGTAAGAGATGAGTAGACCAGCCTAGGAAACAAAAACATTCTTCTCTCAGATAAATCCGAGGGATATCATAGTGTTTTTTTAGAGGGGAATGCTCTTTAGTTGTAAGGTTGTAGACAGCCCCAGCATGATAATGTGGTGGGTCCATGACTGAGACTTGCAAGTGTCAGAGCAGGTGATGGTAACACTTGGCTATACTGGCTAAGCCTGTCTATAATAACATGTGCCACCCTGAAAAGCTCATGGCTCTAAATTTTCAGGATTTATTGAGGGAAAATAATAAAATCTTGTATACCATGACTAAAGAAGTTGCAACTGTTTATAAGTAAGCTGGCTGAAATTTGCTGTAAAAGTAAATTGGCTGAAATCCCCATGTAGGCTAGAGCAGCTCTATAGGTCGCAAACAGCTCTGTCATGTCCACCAAGGGAAATAAAGAAGCTAACTGGATTCCTCTACATTTGTTACTGTTCCAGGGTAAGTGAGATTATAGCGAAGACAAAGAGGTGGGGAAGAGTGAATTAATTTGCTGGTGTGCTCCCTTCTGACATTTCTGAGCTTAGCTTGTTCATCCAAGTTGGTACATTTTGTAGACTAAAAAATTGGATTTTAAGCAGTACAGCAAAAACTCCAACACTGCTGATTCTTGGGCAGTCTGTGATTGGAAGTGGAGTATAAAAAACTAAAGTCCCAGATTTCAATTTAATTCATTATTATATCAATCCAAGATACATGATTCTCTGCAATAATGGCAGTTGCAACAAAGCATGAAGGATTTGTCTGTCTGGCCTGTGATGGGAATAGGTCACTTTCATCTGTGGTGGGAAGGAAAGCATCTTGGCAGTAGGCTGCAGGACTAGAAATGTGCCTTACAGTAAGGTTTTACAGAAGGACCCTCGCCTGCAGCCCAGTGCTTCAGCTTCTCTTCTGCTAAGGAAGTGCCTGAGGGACTTCTCTGTGCTGCACTATGGATGTGTAAGAAAGAGTTTGAGCAAGAAAATGGGTTGATTCCCACTGAATAGTTAAATAAGGATGGTGATGGATACTTGAGATGAGGATTTCTGTGTACAACTTTATTGTTAAACAGAGATTAAAATGAAAACAGCTCTTTTCATCCTTCCTTTGATACTACTGCTTTATCTCCTGTTCAGAAAATAGCACTGCTATGGTTTAGTGGGAGACAGTAGTGACTTCAGTGAAAGATCACCAGCATTCCATTGCTAGCTCATCTGCCTGTTCTAATCCACGTAACAAAAGACACACACCATCCCAGTAGGCCTTATCCTTTGTTGTGAGAGGGATCTTCAAAATCTTTAACATTTCATTAAACATCCCTTAATGTAACACAAAGATAAATGAAAACCAACTCAAATCTGTTTGGATTTTGGGTTTTTAAAACACTTTAAAGGTTTTCACTGTTCATTATAGACACTGATCAGTGTCTATCAATGAGCTGGAAAAAAAACAAACCACTGTTGCTGGCAGAAACTGCAACACAAATGGAAACACAAGTCAAAGTAAATTATTTTCTGGTGAAAACTCATACAGGCAAAGCAAGAAATGTGTGTGGTAAATTGGTTTCATTTAACCTTCATCCATTTAAGCGCATCTGAATGCAAGGTTTGCACGCAGGCTGCTTATGTTCAGAGAATGAGAGGCTGGATATGTGATGGGGAAAGACCATTAGAGTTGAATTACTGGGCAGGACAATTGAAGCAGGGCAATTCCCACATAATGTGGTGTGTGATGGCTGCTGCAATGCTACAGTTAGTAGAGTGGAGAGGAGGTGTACCACTATGCATGGTTTTACAGACTCAACAACTGTCATGGTAAGGGCTGCAAGAATTAATTAAGATCTGAAAAATCTGCCTTAAATTAAAAGAAAAAAAATCACTATTTTTTTTTAAATTGCCCAAGAAATGGTTTAGAGATGGCTTAATCAAATACTAGCATAACAAGAAAGCTCCAGATAGCTAACAGACAAAAGCACAGGGTGCAGAAGTGTAGCATACTCTAAGTAGATGCATAAAATAACAGCAATGGAAGCAACTCATTTTGGATGGACAGACTTTGTTGTCTGGACTCTTGGCTACATAATATTCAGGAGTCAGTGACTCAAACATTAGTATCCAGGGTACCTGAGATTATGAGGGTGTCTCACCTGGTTTGGCACAGAAAGGGTGCATACTTCCCATAAATGCTGTTCTGTATCTGCCAGTCCCTGGTAGGTGTAGGGCATCTCATGGGGCACTAGATTCCTAAGCATCCTCAAATGAATCAGGCTGGAGCCAGGACTGCCATTGGAGCCTACAGGCATTTTATCAGAGTAGTAACATTCAGGTGCCCAATGCACTGGTAACTATTGCCAACTGAGACCACAGTATTATTTAGGTTGGAAGAGACCTTTGAAGATCACCTAGTTCCATCCCTTCTACTCAGGAAGGGTCAGTTGGAGCAAGCTGTCCAGGACCATGTCTGGACAGGATAAGGTGTCTGAAACATCTACAAGGGATGACGAATATACCTCAGGGAACAGGTAAACCTTTCTGAAGTGCCTGCAAGAGGCATTTCAGACGGGTGCTTCACAGTACTTGAACTGATAGTAGATGCCTAAGTTTGGGCAACTGAGTGCCATCGCTTGTGTCTTTTACAAAAGAGTCATAGAATGAGATTCTCTCTAGCTGCTTGATTAAAAACAATCTATATGTGTTAGATTGTTTATTTATATGTCGTATAAACGTGCCTTAACACAAAGTCCGAGAGTCTGTGACACAGGCCTGATATGACCTTTCAGGCTTTCCCGTTAGATAGGGAGGTGCCTGGATCTGGCTGCTGGAGCCAGAATCTTGTCCCCAAATCAAGTTAATATATCCGAAATTTGTGTCTGATCTCACAGATCAAAAGAGGATTGTGCCAGTTGTGTCAATTGGAAACAAGATAAAAAGCAACCTCCTGTTCTGGCACTGGAACATAAACAACCATAGGAGCAGAAAAGTGACCCCTCTCCAAAATGCAAGCGACACTCAGACAGCTCCTCCAGCCTTCACAACAGCCCATAATCCTGACAAAGCAGTGATTTCTCAGAGTAGCTCTTACTTTTGTTCTGCCACCCTAAAGAGCCTGCAGCTTCAGACCCTCATGTGAAAGGAGACAGCATTATAAACTGTGCTGTCATCTCCTATTTTGGAAATGTAAATTCAAGATTCTTTTCATAATGACTGAGAACAGTGTGGTTAATGCTTTTCAGCTGATGATCCAGACTAGGTCAAGCTTTTCCAAATTTATTAACACTTTTTCTTAGAGTCTACAAGGTAATCTAGCTTCCAGGTTTTCATATTGACTCCTGAATAATAAATGGTAACTCAGCACCAAGTTTTACTCTGTTACGATACTTAAAGATTGCTTCTAACTCTGCAAAGCTCCTTTTTTTTTTTTCTTAAACTTTTAACCAAGTGTTGCCTTGCCTAGCTTTCTCTGGAAAGCTTCTCATGCATATTTAAATGGAATAAACAAAACTCCATACAACAATTCTGATGTTATTGTCCTGTGATTTCAATAGGAGTGAAGATCACATGGTATAGCTGCTGACTAAAACTTCAGTGTTCTTACTACAAACAAAATAGGTAAATTGTGATTTCGCCAAATCATCTGAATAAAAATAAAAGACTAACCACCCACACAGCTTAAATAACAACCTATCAAGACGCATTCCTGTGATTATTGTTGAAATAAATCCGTGATTTAAATTCAGTGGCAAAATATTTTCAAACACTTATTCCATTATTGCATGCACATATTTTATCATAAGATGAATTAGATGAAGCTCAAAGTAATAGTATAGTTCCATGATGTTTAGTGCCACACATACACTTAGCATCATGTTCTCTAGTCCTCACCGTACCCCTGCATAGAAACAGTGTGACTTCATCTCCTGTTTATTACAGATGGAGTGACAGACACAGATTTTACTACTGTCAAAACAACATTAACACTTGGTAGTAGTTGGGTACTAAAATGCCATGAACTTATCCCTCCATCAGACTGCCTGGTATGGTGTTATATTGCAGAAAAGATATCGTCATTGATGTGTTACTGGGAAGAACAGAAAGATCAAAGCGGCAGTGCAGTGACTGAAGAACAAAATGAATCTGATTCATCACCCTGAAAAATCCCATCTAAAACAAACCGCCTTAAAGAGCCAGAACAGTTGCACCTTTTCAGCTAAGGACAATGAGAAAAGTTAATGTGTATGAGAGAGCAGTTGCCACTTGGCCAGGCTCCACAGGAACATGAAAGGACTTGTTGCTAGTTGCTATGAAAGCAAAGGAACAGAATAGGTGAGAGTAGCACAGGGTTTAGAAGGGTACTAGGGAGCAGAAGAATGAAAAGCAGTACAGAAACACTACAGAAGAGAGCTGCAAAAGGGAAGGGAATGAGAGAACTTTTCCATTTTTATACCTTTCTTTCTTAACACAAAGCTCTGTTTTCCAGTTTCTTTTGAGTGTCTTTAATTCAATATGATGAAAGTCCCTTTAATACTTTTAACACTGCCAGTTGTTTGCTAAAGTCGAGTCAGGATAATGATGGTGAATACACGTGCATGTATGTGTCTGTATACACATATATATATACGTATGAATACAGTCAGACTTGCCTAGTTAATAACAAATATTTTCAGAAAAGTTTGCTACAGCTATAGCAGAAGAATCTCTAAATAAATGTTTCTCTTTTGTATTTATGTGCAAACTATTTTTTTCTATTAATAGTTACTTTCTGTATGGTTCTGAAAAGATCCATCCACACAGTGCCACCCATCTACAGTCCAGAGACTGACAACTTGGATGCTATGAAGTCAATTCAGTAACAAACTTCAATCTATTCTCATTTCTTTCAGAATTAACTTTTTATTACTTCACTTTTTCCACAACCAGCACAGAACTGACTCACTTAATTGAAAAACATCCCGCACAAAAAGGTATTGAATGTTTCTGAAAATTAATGGCTGCTTGTCTTATCCCTTTAATGTCCAGTTGGTATTTCTTTCTAGTAAGTCCTACAGAAAAAGTCTCAATGAAATTGAATCCATGAATAACTTTTAATGAAATAAAATCTTTGTGTTATTCCCATCAATTTACTGTTCTTCCTCTGATTGTTTCTGATGTGTACCTGCAGGAAAACCAAGGAAACAGTAGCAAGGTTGTGGCTTATAAATCAAAAGAATATTTTTGTACAGGACATTCTAACATATTTCCTAACACTTGGTTTAATTGCCGCCAAGTAATCCAAAGTCAGGGACACTGTTATAAATCACTACAGTAAATATCTCCACTTTAAAACCTCTGTGAGATAACAACTGACCTCTGGCTTCTGCTCTTACAATTAAGCAGATGAGAAAAGAGTTAAAAGTTTGTTTTTAAAGATCTGTGAAACAAATGTAGAGGAATCTCTCTGTTCATTTATATAATTATTAAATTATTAAAAAAGCTATGAATGCTTTATGTAAGTGCTCTGAAATGCATCGATGAAATGCAAAATAAGAGTTACATATAAACATTGCTGTTTTCCCTTGAAGAAAAGTGCAACTTCTCCATCTTTGATATAGAGACAACGTGCCTGGGTTTTCACAAATGAACATTGAAAGCGCCTTGGTGTCCGACGGTCCTGGTGGTGGAAGGGGGATCCAAGCTCTCCCCTCTCTGCCCTTACATGAACATGCATTGTGCTGGTGCCTGTCCCTGGTGCCTACCCTCACACAAGCAAAGGAGGCGGCAAGTGGCTGTTTGGCCATAAAAGCCTTTTGCCTCATCTCCCTGAGCAAAGGCACATGCCCAGCAGACTCATCCTAGCCAAAATCAGCTTGCTAACTGGCACCAGGAGAGCTCTGCTCTGCAAAGGGAGTTAGCCTCCCATTCAGCTATTGTGACAGCTTCACTGACACAAATTGCCTTTAAAGCTGGACTTCAGGGATGCCCAGCTTTCCTGATGCATAGTTAGTTTTGGGCAATTCCAGCAAAGTTAAGCCTTGAGTCAAACTAAAAACCCTAGGGGAGAAGATGGGGAGAAAAAAAATTTCATGAGAAGCTGCCCTGGTAACTCAGGTCTTGCAGTCATTTGTGAAAAAAATACTTTCATGAATGAACTTTTCTCACTTTAAACACAGACAGAAATCAAAAGGTGGTTCTTCCCACAAGGAGAGAGCCCTGGGTGTGGTACAGGATCACTCTCAGCAGCACGGAATAATGGCACTCCTCTGCTTCCAGCTGTCAAGGGAAGGCCTCTGAGCGAGGGATGCACATGAGAAGCCTTCCTTTCCTCTAAACATGCAGATATGTTTTTTATACCTTCAAGGTAAATTACTTTTTTTTCTGATGTTTTAATTCTACTTGGTGTAGTATTTATAACACTACAATGAAAGGTAGTGATGCATACTGCTTGAACAACAGAGGCATTTTTTACCTAATACCAGCTCAGCTATTCAACTCATGTGTTCATTGCCCACGTTGCCCACAGTGGTGAATCTCCTTCACTCTATTCTTGAAGGAAACGAACGGGGATTGTGGATTATCAAAAGGCACTGGCTGGACTCCACGAAGTTCCTGCCAGCACAATTCTCCAGCTGATCGAGGTCTCTACGAATATCAGCCCTGCCTGCCAATGCAGAGATTGTTCTTCTCAGTTTAGCATCACCTGTAATTTCTTCTTCAATGGTGAAGGTAAAGTAGACCTCAGAGATAACTTTTCAGTTTCCTTGTAGAAATAAAGATAGAGAAGACAATATTCTTTTCATGCGTCTTGCCACACTGAGGACCTTAGAAAGACTGCTCTTGCAGATGAGCCCGGAAGTAGCTTTAAATAGTCCGGCCTCACATATATGCTTGTGCCCTGCTGCTGTTACACCAGGAGACTGAGACATCCAGCCTTACTCTGAGAGTCTTTATTGACTTGCTAGAAACAGGAAGTAATTTCAAAGCCTTTTTTCATAGATCTATTGACTTTCACCTCACTTCTCTAAAGGATTATTAGATCTTCAGATAGTAACTAATGATGTTATCACTAAAGAATTCATTAATCTTGAAAAATGTCTGCCATCCTTGGAGTCAGGCAAAGAAAGACATTATAGGAAAATCAAGTATAATGTGCCTAATGAGATTCCAAGAAGACAGTTGTTATTATGAGCATTACATTTTAGGGAGTGATAATAGATTTTGCTTTCTTAACAGTGCTGATATGTTAGCTCAATAAATATCAAGAGAAAGGAATGATATAAAAATGTACAAGAGACGATACAAATTTAAGACCTTGTTTCTGCAATTATTTCTGCAGAAGTCTGGGCCTGATATATTAAGATATTGACAAACTTGTGGAAGTCTAATCGAGTCTACCAGGATGGTGGAGCTGGGCTTGTGTCAAAGTTTAGGGTCAGGACACTCTGCTAGTCCTCTAACAGAGGCTCTTGGCTAACCTCTCTCCCTTCCCAGCTTGTTCAGCCTGGATGAAAGCTTCAGGAGGCTTTTACAGCAACCTGACCCTGCCTACTTGGAGGGTTATGGAGAAGCTGAGCTGGGCTCTTCACAGCAACACACAGGAGGAGAATGAGAGCTGGGAGTCATAAATTGAAAAAATAGATTCCAGCTGGATATAAGGAAAGAAATTTCGCTGAGGATAGCCAGGCACTGGATCAGGCTGCCTGGAGAGCTTGTGCAGTCTCCATCCTTGGAGAGTTCGAGACTCAGCTGGATAAAGCTCTGAGTAGCCTGATCTGACCTCACAGATGACCCTGCTTGGAGAAGCAGTTTGGACTGGGGGTACTTAAGGTCCATCTCGAAGTGACTGATTCTGCAATTTTACTTCCCTTTGTTTAACAGTTTGCTGGGACTTCTAAAGGAAATAATGACTCTAAAGATGAATATGTTTTATCTTCACTGCTTTAACTATGTCTCTCTTTACAATGAAACATGCTAAATTGCCAGTTCATATTCATACATTCAAATGATAAGAACCTAGAGACAACCATAAAAACATCAAGGAATAAAGCAAGGCATACTACTTACTCTACAAAACTAAATCCTGTCACAGCCTGTCCCCTAGCAGAAAGATAGGTCTTTACATTAATAGGTGCAGCACCTCAGAAAAAAAGTAGTGACCACAAATAACAATTACTAATAGTTCCTGCAAGTGGAATGAAAATCCCCCGCAAGCCTGTCCAATCTTTGCTGTCAAAGCTCTCCCATTCATATTAATCTATTCCAAAGATCACATTACTCCCTCACTGTGAGCGCCTCTATTCACACAGGCACTCCTCCAGAATTATGTTGAGAACATATTGCAGAAGTGCTGCACTTCGGAGCTAAAAAATTTGTGATAAACCAGACAGACATTTCAAAAACGGGAATGCATGCGTGAAGTTTAAGTTGCTCCATACAATGTGGAAAAAATGTATGTTCTCTGCAGGACTCCATCCCTAAACCTTTTGCAGTCGTATCTACAGGGTGAAAAGCTTCAGGTCATCATAAAAAATGATGCTTCCTCTGCCTACAGCAAGAGCATAGTGCTGTCTGTAAGTGATTCAGTTGTTAAGAACAAAAGCCTATTTATTTTAGCACAAATATGGTTATGAAAGTTATTAAAATAGCACAGTAATGAGCTTGAGCTGGCTATGTATATTACATTTTCATGTTCATTATGAAAACCAATGTCAGCTTAAATATATGCATACATTTAAAATGTAGAGAGCTTTTTGCAAATGAAAAGTATATAGAAAAGAAGTTTAAAGATGAAATATTTTGTTATAAATCTACAGAGGAAAGTTTTATTTGAATACTCACTCAGATTGCTGAGACAAGGAACCATAGAAATCAGTAGAATCTTGTCAGTAAGTGGTTTGACCTCATTTTGCCTCAGAATTGAAATGCCATGTACTCAACTTTTATACTGGTATGGACATGCAATATATTTCCAAAGGTAGAACAGCTTGTACAAATAAAGATGCAGTGTATTTCTGAAGACAGCGAGGCTTGTAGAAATAAAGGAATGTCTGTCCATAGAGTAATGTAGGATTAGGTGCATTAATGCTAGAGGACTTTATCAGATTGATTTGTACTGATTTTGGAAGTGCTCAGAAAATGTAGGTGTGCTTGAGATCCTCTAGTTACTGTCTTTCTCATTTTTCTAGTTTGTGGACAATCAGGGAAAAAAAAAAATCTTTCCTGAAAGCAAAGGCAAATTGTTTTATACAGAGTATTATGTTCAAACTACCAGAGCAAAAACTAAGAACTAAATGGGAAAAGAACAGCAGAGATCGCATTTCTGGGATGGAATGATTTTCTCATGAATGAACAATTTGATACATATGACTTGCAACTTCTTTGCATGGATCTGTCATCTTTTTAAATGTCATTAAGCCTCAGAGTCAAAATATCTATTAAGAAAGTGGCTGTTGTTGAGAAAGAGATAATAAAAATCGGGTAGATTAATCAACTGTATGGGAAGCCACACTCCAGACATAATGAAGCTCATAAACTGAGCTTTGCCACTTACATCTGCATCCTAAATCAACCAAACACTTTAATACACTCAGCTCTAACCAAGAGCAATCTACCAGTCATGAAAATCATCAGTCAGAACTTAAAAAAAATCTTGTATATGCTCATTCTGCAATTTTAGGTCATATAGAAATAGAACAACAAAACTTCAAATTGTGTTTCTTTTCTTCTTCCTTCAGAAACACTGAATATCTAAGAAAGAGGACACTGGACTTTTGATTTATTCTAATTTCATAGAAATTCCTCATGAGGTCTATATAGCCCACTTGTACAAAGGATCACGTTCAGGTAACGGATGGGGATGGGACGTTGTGCGTGATGGGTACATACAACAAAGAGTAAAGCTGCAGTTATAGATCATAAATGACCTCATGGATCTATAGTCTCTCCAGAGCCTGCCAAAAGCAATTTCTTCTGGATTGCTAGAGATTTCAAACCGACTTACTCAAGGCCTAAAACTGACAGACTGACTTACTCAAGGCCTAAAACTGACAGTTGTGCATCTGTACCAACATTATGGCAATATGTAAGTAGTATAATCTGTGTCAATAAACAACCACTAATATCTCTGGCAATGGGTTTCTGCTATCATTTTAGAACATAATTTTCATTTCAGTTTTGGATTTTGGAAAAGGATTAAAGAGATAAGAAGACAATGTTTGAAAGAAACTTTTGAGATGAAAAACAGAAAAAAATGAAAAATTCTGTAGCTACTCACAGCATTCAGTTATTTTAAAACAATTGCCTTGTTACATACAAATACAATAAATGCACTCTTAGATTTTCAATGTGGATGTGAGTATACATATATTCAATACTGTTTTCCATTTGCTCTATAAACATTATCTCTTGTTCAAATGGGAGATCATTTTAAACATAATGAATTCTAGAAATTATCAGATTTGGACAAAAAAAAGCATTCTTGGAATGTAATTCACAGTAAAATCAAAACATTGAGGTAGTTGAAGTGATGAAATGTAACAATCTATTCAAACAACAAAACTTTAAATAACCAATGGAATGTTTAAATGGAAGACAACAAAACTGATTTTTTTTTTCCTCTTCATTGTGCTAAATTATGAGATAAATCAGCACCCCATTTTAAACTTTCATCCAATGAGAATTAATAAAATAGCAGAAGTATATTCACAATCTCAAGAAAAAATTGTATTTGCATCAGTTAGCACAATTTTCTTATATTGCCCCAAATAGTCTACTCATTTCCACACAAATAATCTTTCAGAAATATCATCTCATTTGTTTCCAAGTGGAATATTTTTCAAGACTGGATGTTGAACTATCTGAAGCATTAATTTGTAAAACTTATTATTTTAGGGTTTTGTGCTGTAAGACATGCCTTTTATTTCCATTCCAATAACTCCGCTAGGAACTATTACATTATGAACTGCCAAAGTGGCTGAAATTCTGAGAACCTCAAGCAGCCCACACAGACCAGTGGAATATTTGCATTCTTTTCAGATAAAACCCTTAACCCAATACCTAAGCTCCTGAGATTGTTCCTGCGTCCTCTGCTGACCTGTTTGTAATGCAGTTCTCAGCTCCAGAAGACAGTATCGGCCACAGGCCAGGTCCTTTCCCACTGGGAACTAAAACCACAGGTTATTCTCTCCTTCATAGATGCATCACCTGTCTCAGCTACACAGTATTGCATGGGCTGAATGCAGTCATAGAGTACACAGGGGAAAATTCATGCCAGTGACGAATTGAGCCAATTTCTCTATGTCTCAGTTCACTAATTTGCTAAATGAGAAATAGTGGCATCTATCCTGTAAGTAAACGGAAATATTTAATGATACGTTTAAACAGGTTTTAAATTCCAAACTGGATGAATAGGTGAAATTACAAAAGAGACCATGAAATAAAATCCTGCCAAAATTCTGTTTCCGTCATTTAAGATATTTTAATTCTATAATGCTGAGGAAGGTTTCCCCAAGCTTCCAGAAAATAGGCAGCTCAGTAAAGAAGAGAGTAGGAGGAAGTCTCTTATGAGAAAGGCTCATCTATTTCTAATATCAGGAATAAGCCAAAACTGAGAGGCATTTTGTGCGCTAACCCAGGCTTTGCTGCTTTACACCACTCAGGTTGACACCTGTCTTTTAGTTGAACTCAACAGCACAAAGGGATAACTTCACTCTTGAAATATCCACCTCTAAGTTTAGCTTTGAAATTTAATTTCAATTCATGTATTTAAAAATCAATCCTGGTTTCCCTAGTGCCATACAAAGGAAGCAACCAAATTTCTACATTTCCAAACAGAGTAAATTGGTAGTTTGCTGCACAGTTAATGACACTTTTTCCCCCACCTTATGTCTCTGTGATTTCATTATTCCTGGACTGTCTCAAGAATTTCACCAGTTCTCAACAAGACTGTATTTCTAACGTCTTTCTACAAACTGAATGAAACATTTTTCCTCAGAACAGGAGAAGAATACTTTTAGTAAGATAAGATCAATGTTCCACAAAAAACTTCCACTTAAACATGAACTAGCTAGGAATGATTTATAAACCACTGCAAAACTCATAAAAAAATTATTCTCTTTAGACAACTAGTTTCATTCTTTTCTGCAATCAAGTTTAATTCTGCTCTTATTAAAATGGCCATTTTTGCTGTTCTCTTGCTTGATGAATGGAGATAATCTGGCACAATTTTCACATCAGATTGGAGCACTATCCATCTCAAAGGCCATGCCCAGCCTGCAGCTGCTCAGTTGGGTGCTCGTAGATGAATCCTCAGTCACGATGTTCTCCAAGCAGCCCCTGATTTGAGTGGCTGATGGGGAATTGGGTGGTAGCCGGCTACTGTACCTCCACACTGCAGTGTGGCAACCATGGTTGGAATATGCAAATTCACTGCCAGCCCCTCTGAAATCTACATAATCATGTAAACAAGAAAGACTTAGCAGCCAGCCTAGGCTACATCCTAGAGTCCAACTGTGAAACCACCAGCAAGCCCACAATAGCTTGACATTATTCCAGAGATCAGAGCTATTTAAATATGAACAAATGATCACTTTGCTCCTGTCCAAAACAGTGACCCATCAGTGGAACAATTGTGCCTGTCGATGGTCTGGCAGATGCAGCCGATCTGCTTCCCTGGCATAGGACGGCTGACCAAGTGCGAGCTGCTGGCAGGAGACAGCCTGGCTGCATGTCAAGCAGGTGCGAGGTGTGAAGGGGATGGAAAAACAAGTGATACTGCCTACAAAAATAGCTGGGACTTTAGTACCTCTATTGCAGGCTCAAGGGTGACCTGTCCATGGCACAGAAATGGTTTTAAAGCGGTGGTAGCACATTTATGAGCATGTGCTTCACAGATGCATTCTGAGCAACAGGACATGGTTGATCTGAGAACAAAGGAATCAGAAAATAGAACAGAAATGGTCTAATTCTACATCCTCTGTTTGCAAGGACAGATGCTGTAACGCAGACATAACATTAGGCCTCTGTGTCCATTTCCTTCAGATTACAGTGAAACGTAAAGGTAAGGCTTAGTTTCACGGGAACTGTGTCTGATTGGACCTGTACCAACTGCCTGATGTGCTTAGTTAAGAGTAATGTGGTCTAGATTCATTTCTCAGACTCGTTTCCCATTGTTCTTTTACGTGCTTACTGGAGGCATTCTGACCACAGTTTGCACCAGCGTGCAGACTCACCAAGAAAGGATTCTGAGACTGCTAAAACAGAAGCGCAGGAAGTGTAACGAAAGCAGACCTTTGCCAGTGTTGTCCCCAAATACAAAGCCAATGAAGTGTGACAAACATGCAAAATGTACAAGGTCACTTGTAAAAGAGTTAAACGTACACCCTCTTACAGGAGGAGGTACAAATTTCTTCTTGCCTTACAGGGCAAGAATTACTTTTGCTATTTCAGTTTCACATGTGAAGCAAGTTTGGATGAGAGAGGAGATGGGAACAGGAGGAGAGCAAGGTGAGATGCGGTCCTAGTTCATTGCGCTGGAAATCAGTGCTGGGTGTCCTCACTGAGGTGCACAGATGGGTGTTTTTTTATCACAGAGTCAGATTGAAAAAGTAAGTTGTCCAGGCTAGTATTTATCCCACAAATCCCCAGGAATGTGAATTTATACACAGAGTACCTGACTTCAGCTTTGAGAGCCAGAGGTGGTTTGGCTACAGATATATTCTTGGCTGGGAGAGCTGGGGAAGGAAGGGGAAGCAGGTCAAGTGATATTATCAAGAGAAATTCCCTCTTGGCTCATCTCCTATTCTCTGTTCAGATTCACAGCATGCTTAACTGGATCTTTCCAGCCTGGAGCAACAAATCTCATTTATAATGTTCTTAATTGTCTTTTCTTTTCTTCTCCCCCAGCTGGCAGATGGACCTGAACCGTATCAGAAATGCTTTGTGTTGTGCTTGCAAGAATGACAATATAACAAAAAAATATTTTTATTTCCTGATCTATGTATACTGCAAAGAAAGTTCAGCAAGCAACATTTGGTCTTTATTTTCATTTTCAGCTCTTGCCTGAGCTCAGAAATGGTTTCTGCTATATTTTGTTTACTTTTATCAGCCAGTGTTCTGAATTCTCTTTTTAAATTGCCACAAACAGTGAGTTTTGGAAACAAGCCAAGTTTAGCAAAGCTTTGCTGTGGATGTAGAAAAGTAAAGGATACTGTGAGACAGCACACAACAAAACATGCTTGTAGAGTACACCAACAGATAGGGATCAAATAAGATGACTTCTATCACAGATAACAATCAAGAAATACATCTGGGGCTGCATATAATGCAAATTTTAGTTTCAGTAGCCTGCCTTTAGAGGTAAGTTAAATATTAAAGCAGAGACACTCTCAAATGTAGCCTCGCATTCAGTAAAAAAGTTCACAATTTTAACATCTACAGAATCAACAGAAGTCTCTTCTGGCTTCTTGCTGTTTTGTTAGGTTATGGAGAAATGTTTGAGAGTCATATTTATGCCCAACTTATGGAATGAACCATAATAGAGAATACAGAATTGCTATTTCCACTAGAATGACTTTGATTTTAGCGTTATCTTCTTTTCTGCTGAGTGGTCTAATAAGGAGACAGTCACAGGAGACAACAGGGTGCTATGATGTGCCCCAAAGGATGTGAGAGAGCATGAAATTAGTTCAGTTAGTATTTGTGCTAAATAACATTAATTTAAATACATTTTTAGTGTGGAAAAAAACCAACAGACTGGGACCATTTCAGCCTTTGAGCAATACAGCTAATTCTGCCTGTGCTTACGGAGCCGTGATTGAACCAGCTAGAATAACCCAGAGTTGTGATTTTCAGTGCTCTCCTGAGGAAGAGCAGGGTGTTACCTCCTCCTGGGGAGCGAAACGGTGGTGATCTATCCATGAAGATTTCAGTGGATCAGGAAATCTGCCCCATGGGGAACTTCTGCTTCCCAAAGACAGCTTGAAATCACTGGCCTGCCTTTAGGGTCATCACCATTTTCAAGCTCTGGCTTAGTGAATTGTGAATTCAGACCTCTCCTTAATACATCCAGTTAAGATGTAAATCCCAAGGCTTTTATATGTCTCTGTTCTCAATTAGGCAAACTGCAAATGCCCGTATGGATCACAAGAGCCAGAGTTCAAGTTGTGTAACTGGAGATAGAAGCACCAGATTCAAAGTTCACACCCCGATACGCTATTAAGTAATGTCAGAGTATTTCATACGGGACTGGATTTTGGTTTTAACCATCCATCAGCCTCCTCGCCAAAGTTGCATTTTCTTTATCTGCATTGCTCTTACATTATTTTCAGACACCAATTAATCTCTTGGTGAGTAATTTCTCCCAAAAGCAAATAAATATAGACAGAAATTCCCCCCTGGAATCAGAGAGGTTTGTTCTCGTTTCTTTCTTCTCCAGCTATGGAACCCTTTTCATTCAGCTGGACTTCCATGTAAAAATAGAGAGGATATAACAAAAAAAAAAAAAAGAAAAATCTATGCTTCTATTTTTTCTAGTCATGTTCTCCTGCTCGCCTTAGCTGCGAACAAAGGTGATGCGAACAAGAGGGTCAACGAGCAGCTGTAGGGGGCTCACAATTCCTCAGAATCTTTGCCTCCCTGGAGGCCGGACTGGAAAAGCATCAGGGATCTGTCTTCATTGCCACTTTGTACAGACTGGCAGGGGCTTCACCCTGTAACAGTCCCTTTAGTTCCTGTGGTAAATCCGGAGCTTGCAAGCTTTCCTTCCTTAGGCAGTAGTAAGGAGAAACTCAGCTACTCTGGGCTCTCATAGTGTGCGGCATACTTCGAAATTCATAGGCCAGGTCCTACATGGGCCAAGTAGAGAGGAAGGCCTTTGTCACATCAACTTCTTTAGCAGCAGGAGGATCTGGGGATGGCTCCCTTCACTGCCAAGTTTGGGAGTGTCTCGAGGAAAGAGTACTTGAAGGCATAGTTAGCAGTGGGCATTACAGCACTGTAACAGACCTAAAATTCCTCAGGAATGGGGTCAGAGAGCAGAGATTTCTATAAAGAGAGGAAAAGAAAGCAATCATCTAATGAGCCTCACAAAATTAGTTAAAATACTCAACTGCCAAATACAAATCTTGCAGTTGAAGAAAATATTAGTGAAAGAGGGTTTGTTCATACCGATCCTAACATTGTCATTTCATCCCTAAAGTATGGTTTGCACAGTTTTCTTGGCATCTTGTCTTAGGGTTATCTCAGATCACGTTTTTCTTGTGCTAATAAATCCCCTTTCTTCCTACTGGAAAAGTTAAGTGTTCTCTACTATACTATAGAACAGTAAACAGAAGCTTAAATCCACCTCTCTGATAGTTAACTGTTTTGTGGAATTATTGCTTCAGTGTTATTGTATTAAAAGGAAGGTGAGGTCCACTCAGTAGGGCAAATAAGCAATATACAAATCTTGTCAAGTTCTAATGCCTTGAAACTTACACATATTATTATTGTTATTTTGAAATAGTGGTAATTCCTACCATGTTTATCTAATGAAATCATCCCAGCAATTTATTTTCCAAACTTAAGTGGGGTGCTCAGTCTTCATTGCAATGCACAGCATCTCCATCTCCCCCAAGGACACATGTGCACACAGGTATATTCTGCTATTCAAAATATTTGTCTCATGCAGACTTTCACAGGGGGAGAAATCTCTTTTTTTTTTCTGATATTGGTCTCCTCCTTCATGAAAGCTCCTCTGCAGCAGGGAAGGTTATATCGAGTGCAAATTTTCTGTTACTTGTTACCTAAAAATTCATGGTGATATTGAATATTCATATTTGCCTGCGTGCTGGTATAATGTGCAGAGCATATTGACTAGTATCTGTCTCATCATTTCATTTTCAGCTGCACCAAAAATGAGAGACTTGAAGACAGTTGCTAACTAAGGCTCTTATTTTAAACATTTCAGAAAAGCTAGTTAACAATTCACTTTCAGTCTAATGAGCACTGGATTCGTTAAATAAACACCAGGTTACACAAATCCATATTTATGGCTCTCTGTAGCAAACAGAAATCTAAAATAATGTCTTGAAGTAAATCACAAGAGACAGGACAAATATTTCACAAGGAGAAGGTAAGTTTTGACTACAGACAGAATGGTGACTCCATCTTATCCTCCTTGTAAAAACATGAGGAAAAAAACCCCCAACACTGAACTATTAACGAGACTGTCACATTGATGTAGACAGTGTGAGGCACATGTCATAACATCTTTTGTAAAACACTACATTAATTGACAAACAAGATGTTCCATTTCTCCACTGTATTCAGAGGATTATTAAAAAAAATTAAATTCAAAATGACAAAACCTATTACCAAAGATTATTTGAAGACTTTTTTTTCCCTGGCTCCATATTCTGTCTCTATCCTAGGAGGATTCCAGGTCTGCAAAATTGTTGGCAACATGGCAATTTTTTGTTGCCCTCTACATTTGAAGGTGATTATTTGGGGCAACATAATTAGAGATTCTGCATACAAACAGCAGTAATGCACAACAAAAATTTTAAAACAGGAGATTTCAGGGGAAGGAGTATTTGCTGAAAATATGTTGTGCTCATTGAATGCCCATTGAAAAGATTTCGAAGTAGAGTTTTTTGGTCTTTCATCTGGAACAGGAGGGAAAAGGCATGCCATGATTTTATGTTCAAAAAATCCTAAAGCAGAAATGCTCAAATAAGAAAGGGAAAAACAAAACAAAACCTGACTAAATAAATGGCTCATGGCCAAGACTTAAAAATTAGTTTTGCCTCACAGAAACATAGGCAAAAATTAACGAGTAGGCTGGAAGCAACTGCAGTTACCACTTCTAATCTGCTCATTACGTTTATATACTATATGCTATGCAAATCATGCCCGTAGGAGTTGCCTCTCTCACCTCCTGCTTTGTTTGTTTTGTTCCACTGGTGCCGTTGAACATGAAATGTAATTCTCTGGAAGAAAGACTAAAGGCGTCTTTTTTTTAACATGCATTTGTGTAATGTCTTGTGTCTTGGACACAGTCAATCACAGCTCCTGGGCTCTCCTGTGTTGCAAACGGTAAGTGACTTTCCAAAGAAATGTCCAGAAATGTTATCCTGTTCCCCAAAATGTGCATGGAGTGTATGATTTCCTAGATATTCATAGCCAACATCTAGCAGGTTCTGCAAGTGGAGGGCATCTGGGAAACACACAATAAAACTGAGATTCCTCTCCTTCCCTTCAGCTATTTTAAAAACTGTAGGCTGGCCCTTAAGAAGCACTGTCAGGCACCTCAACCATCCTTCAGGAGTGGAGAGAACTGAGATGACTTGCCCTCTGTATGGAAAATAAATGGAACATGGTTAATATCTAGGTAAAGGTAGGTAAAATGAAGTTTCCCTTAAAATGGCTGGAGAGAAGGACTTTACCGAGAGGCAAATACAGCCATTACTCTTCTCTGTAAATCAGAAGAATCCAATTAAATTGAGCAGCACTATTCCATGAGTTTTGCAAACAGTACAAGAATAAAATTGCTTTCTTAGTGTGGAAGTTTAATCATCTTTTGTAGATAATGATTTTAGGTATCATTTATTTCCCTAGTATACATGGTTCATTAATATTGAATTTAACTCAGATTTTAGTTAAACTCTATTTTCTAGCTTACGACTTGTAACTTAATCAATATGTGCTTACAGTGTTCCCCTAGCATGAAGTAAGTACAAAACCTTTAAATTTGCTTTCCAGATAGCTGAATCTTAGCTGAAGCTAAAAATGCCCAGTACTTTCAGCAGCAGCAACTGCTTCAGAAATATGTTTCAAAACAGATCGCACTAACTGTGTAATCCGTCATATGTATTGAAGTAGGTCAATATAAATTGTAAGAAGTAGCTGGGGATTTAGATATAACTTGTCTACACTGATTTATACAGAGAATTAGGAAAGGGAATTTGTCAATTTAAAACATTTATTGTGTCATTGAAAGAAATAATGATGCTTATTTTCCTATGGAGTTGTATAGAAAGGAAACTTAATGGAGGCCTTCCCTTTTGTGATCATTAAATCTGTGTGGTTGGGCAGTTACTGTATTAAATAATAGACAAAACATGGAAATGCCTGAAGACAAACTGAGTTCAACATCTATTATATTAACTACTGTACTTGTAAACAAACATATTCCCCATGCCAGAAAGCACAGAGGGATTGTCAGAAGACACTTAAGGAAAAGTGCACAGAGACAACTGTGTCAACCTGAAAGCTGTCAGTTTAAAACCAGGTCCTTCAGTGATTTTTATTTTTTGCAGATGTTCTTTCTCAAATCCAGAGATGTCAATAAAATATTCCTATTGACTACAGTAGGTTACCAAACTTGAAAGAAACAGAAGTGAGGTATTGGAACAGATTGCCCAAGAAAGTGGTGGAGTCACTGTCCCAGGTGTTAAAAAAGACGTGTGTAGACATGGCACTTCAGGACATGGTTTAGTGGTCATGATAATGTTAGTTAGGCAGTTGGACTTGATGATCTTGGAGGTCTTTTCCAACCTTAATGATTCTGTGAAACAAGGAAACAAGGAAAAAAAGGAAGGAAGGAAGGAAACAAGGAAAGGAACAAGGAAACAAGGAAACAAGGAAGGAAACAAGGAAGGAAATAAGGAAACAAGGAAGGAAACAAAGAAGGAAGGAAACA
>VWZK01014244.1:0-13416 GCA_013396935.1 Baryphthengus martii | reverse complement strand
GATGATCTCCAGAGGTCCCTTCAACCCCTCCCATTCTATGATTCTAGGATTCTAAATATAACACTTGTTTCCGAAAGGAGCCTTGTTGGCAGGCAGTCCAGTATTACTGAGAGTGGTTGCAACAGATACACGGTTGGATGTTAAGGTGTGGAGAATTTCACGTGTAATTTCATGGTTTTCTTGAAGGGTCACACCAATGAAAACTGAAAAGGCTCCAGACTTAAAAAAAAAAAAAAAATCTCAAATACCAGAATTGTGCTTAAATCTGAAAATATCAGAGATATCAGTTCCACTCCCAAGTCCACTTCAAAACCACCTTGATGTGCACATGGAATGTATTTTAAATAATCTAAACTTTTGGTCAAAATACATTGCGAACATGAAACTAGTCATTCCCTACTGTGAAGAAAAAAGACCCTTTACTCTTTTTCCGCTTGTCTTTTCAGCCAGATGACAATAACCTTACCACTAGCAAAGGTTTCACTGGAGAAATAGGTCCAAACCGAGGTACTAAATATCAGGAAAGATGTTGATCAATCAGAGCACATGGAGAAAGAGCAGAATAACAAAGCCTAGAAATAATGACCTTTGAAAAACAACAGGATGAGTAGAGGTTCTTTAGCCTGATGGAGAAAAGACCGCAGAGAACATAGGAATAGTTTGGAAACACACCAAAAATCTTCCGAGGTGGAGGGTACAGGATGTGTGTAGAGAAGTTAAATAACAGGCGAAGAGATTCAGTTTAGATCTCAGTAAAATGATGAGAACAGTGGAGCTCTGGAGCTGATTGCGGAGATTCTGCAGCGTCCACAGATGTCTTTAAGAAGCAGTAAGAAAAATACCTCTTAGGAGGGTCATCCAGCTTGTTTTCAGGCATCAAGGTGGGATCAGAAAAATTGCAAGACATTTTCCAATTCTCTGATTTCCTATTTCTGAGCTCTGGTTTGTATTAATGATGGGGTTTTTTCTGTCTTATTCCACAACCACCCATTTCTTCAGACAGCTCTTGCAAAGGACGTTATTTTCCTTTGGTTCTTTTTTTTTTTTTTTTTTTAACCATCTATCATTTTTTCCAATTCTTGATGTACTAAGCAACGTACTGCCCTTTGGGTTTCTATCTTTGCCTATGATGCAATTTGAAAGCCATGCTTAGAGGTTCTAATTTGCCATTCATTTTATTTCCCTGGGAATACAACCCTGACATAATCACGCTGCCGGAAGATAGCGCAACGTCCCATAATGTGCCGTGATTCTTCTAATGCTTCAGGTCTGAAATGGAATCATTTTCCTAGACTAATCACCTCATCAAAGTATCATAATGGAAACCTCAAGTGGTCTCTGTAGCCTGGAATTCAAAGCATTACACCAATTTGAATCTCGCCATTGACCTTCTAATGTCTCTGCAGCAGAAGCCCCAGCAACCTGCAGCTGAAATAGTCTTGCTGATGCATATTCACCTGTCTCTTGGTATAACAGTAACACAGCAAGGTCTCCGCGTTCTTTCCCTGATGCTTTCCTGAGACTCTTGCCTGTCATGTGAACGCCGCACTGGCATGAGCAAGGAGCGAATTAAAGTGACAAATAGAACTGCTCTCCAAGGTTGCACATCAAAATTTACACAGTGCCAGGACAAGGGAAACCAGCCTCTAGTTGCCCCAGGGGAGGTTGAGGTTGGAGCTGAGGAACAATTTGTTGCCCTGCAGGGTTGTCCAGGCGTGTCCCAGGCTGCCCAGGGCAGGGCTGGAGTCCCCCTGCTCCCTGGAGGGGTTTCCAAGGCGTGGAGCTGTGGTGCTGAGGGACAGGGCTCAGTGGGGCCCTGGCAGGGATGGGGCAATGGTTGCACTAGATGATCTCAAAGCTCCTTTCCAACCAAAACAATTCTATGATAAAATGGATATCTGTGCAAAGTTTCTTTTTTTAGACTGAACAATTACACTCCTAGCAAATACTGAACCCACCCTGACCATCAGTTCTTAGGTTGGAACTGGGGAAATGCTCAGCTGGCTAATAAGATTCCTGCCTGGCTTGCTAATGTTTATCATAGAGTCATAAAATGTTTGGGCTTGGAAAGGACCTTTAAAATTCATCTAATCCAACCATCTGGTTTATTTCTTGATGGAGGTTTTATGTCTCTTAGATACGTCTTTGGTTTGAGAGATACAGGACTAACCATGTTTTGGTTTCAAACCTAAACAGAAACTTCCTGGTTTGCTTCTTCGTAAGTAAAGGAAGATGTAAGATTTTCCTCGTGATAGCAGGTGCAATATTTAAGTAGAAGACAAACATTGTGGATGGATAAGTTGAGTTGGAGAGGGCCACGTTATCACAGAAAACAAAACCATAAAGCTTATTGAGGACAATGAATTCCTTGCAGTGCAGGGTGACAGAAAATTGGTGCCCCGTTCAAGGAAAAATGTTTGAAAAATCTTCCAGGAAATGCAGCTCTCTTTGAAAGCCCAGTTCTGCTCCAATTAAAGCAAGACAGTGACCAAAGGTGGCGGTGTTAATCCACACTGATGGTTTCTTTGCAAACCCAAGCCTCTCCAGAGCCTCCAGAAGAACTGTATGGGTCAGTTTGTAATGGCAAAATGCTCCAAGTATTAAAATTCTTAACTCTGAAAGCTGAGAATCAGAGAATCCCAGTATGGTGGGGGGTTGGCAGGGCCCTCTGGAGCTCATCTGGTCCAACCCCCCCTGCTCCAGCAGCGTCACCCAGAGCAGGGGGCCCAGGATCACATCCAGGCAGGTTTTGGAAGTCTCCAGAGAAGGAGACTCCACAAGCATCTTACAAGAAACTGTGAGGAAATAAAATCATCATTTCATCATTGCTCTGTAGTTACGATATTTTCTTTTGCCGCGTTACCCAAGGCAAGGTCAGAGAAAGCCGGGTTGTTAAAGCTGTGAAATGGTTCTTTTTTTTTTTGTCAATTGTAACTGGAGGTGAAGCATTTGCTGTGGGTTCACAACTGTAAAATGTGGGAGAAGATGCGCTGCTCTCCAGCCTGCCCTGGGGCCTTCATCAATCTGTCAGAGAAGTTCACTGAAATATAGTGTTAATATAAAAAGCAGGAGGAATAACTATTTCTGATAATCCCTGTATAATTCAGCCAACAAAGCACCGCAATAAGAGCATTTCCAGGGTGGAAAAACAATCTAGACGTTGTTTTTACTGATGGATCAAACAGATTACCATATAAACATGGACAGAAAAAAAAAATAAAAATAATATTTTTGTTTCATTTTCTTCCAAACCTACAGAACATGAATATATCAGGGAAAGGATGAAGTAAATCTCCTTTTATTCAAATTCTGGTGCTTAAAAAATCAGCTTTTCTTACAAGACTGTGAATATTAATACAGAAAGAACAGGCTTTTTAAAAATGGCAAAGACAAAGGGAGGCTCTAAGAAAATGTCTATTAAATTTCATGGTTTCCTAAATGCTCTTAACTCTCTTTTCTTCATATTTATCTGTTGCCTAGTAAGATCTCAAGCCCTGGATCAGGCTACCAGCAGAGCTTCTTTTATAAGAAGAAAACCCTTTAATATTTTTGTTTAAGGATTTTGGGGCACTGATTTGGTTGTGAGGTCAGGGTAGAGATTTTCCATTCCCACGTAGAGCAGCATCTTTTTGGTAGCCTCAGAAGCCCATGTGTACTCTACCTGCTATTCAAATAAGGAATCGTGAAAACTTCCATTTAAAAATAGTTCCTTATATTAATAAAATATTATAATTTTAATACCTCATTTGACTAGTCCATTTCCATTTAATCTACTAATGGTTTTGGAGCTCTACCATTAGAGTGCAATCTTTTTCTTTCCCTTAATCCCAAATTATATTCTGCTTTCCCATTAATTAGTGTCTTCCTTCCTCTCCTCTCCCCCTTGCCCAGATGCCAATTAAACATTTATTTTCTGAACTCACAAATCCCCACAGCTCCTTGTTTAGTATTAAGGCCCAGGTCTGGCTCAGGCAGAATATTTGCATTTTGTCTTTTTCTTTCAAGTCTTCTGGGGTCTGAGACGCACAAATTCAATTTTCATTTCTCTGTGGAGTAGAACATGTCCTCCTTTGATCATAGCTCTGTAAGCTCATGAGATTCTGGATTCTCCTACTCACTGAAATGCCTCCTAACCTGTAGCCTCTCAGATGGTGCAGAAACAAGATTTCTCATAAAATAGACTTCACTTAGTCCTCCTCTAACTGCCCAGCCCCACGGTCAGGTCTAAATCTCTCCCATTTATCTGGAATTCTACTTTTCAGCTGTTAGCACCTCATTGCTGTAATATCTCAATACTCAATCCTTGGTCCCCAACACCACCATGAAGAGCTCTCTGGACTTTGGACTTATTTTCTCATATTCATCGAGGCAAAGCCTGGCAAACCTTTGCTTCCTGGAAACAGTATAAATATTATCTCCAGGAACTTGTGCATTGTCTTATTATCAGAGTAAAGGAGAAGAAGAGTCACAAAGAGATGACAGCAAAGGAATTTTGTTGAATAATTCATTGACATTTCAGGAGAGCACTTTACCAGGCTGGCAGTCGCTCCAGTTGCTTATTTAAGGAAGACTCTTTGACCTACTCTGTTTCTAGGCGTTCACACAGTTCCAGTAATTAGTACAGTCACCTCTCTGCAAATTTTTAAGGTTGTGAAGAGGCTGGACTCGTTACAAAACAGCGGTGTTCTCGTAAACATCCTACTTGAATAATTTCCCTCTTCCCCCTTAGTCCTATTTCAACCTCCACCCTCTTCTGAGAGGTCTGTTGATAGGATTTGCTTTGATGAAATTAAGATAATGTGGATGGCTCTTCATCCAAAGATTTTTAGGAGATTGGGGGTATCCACGTAAAAAAAAAAAAGCTCTTGTGAAAGAGTATCTTCCATGGAAGACTTGTTTTAATAAAAGCAATCTTTCAACGTTTCATCTCTGCATGGCTCACTTTCGAAGTGGATGTATTTGTCATTTGTTAGGATATCACTGTCTACCGGGGATCATTTGTCCAAATTTAAAATTTAACCAGTGCTCTGGTTTGAAAATCTGCAAAAAGATATAAACAGGCAGGAAAATTCCTTCTTTGGTAGCTACTAACATGAAGCTTTTGGATCAGCAACATGATGGAAAGGTCTAATTCTCTCAAATCCAAGGAATGCAAAACAAACTCATAAAATAAAAACGAGGCACCGACTGAAAACAAAAGTCCTCACAAATATGTTTTTTTAAAAAGCTCTTCTCTTGTCACATGGTGGGGGGAAGCTAGAATAGAGTTTTGTATCGCTCAGTCTCAGACATGAACATTTAAGGTGATATTATTTTGTATTTATAGCTCAAGTTATTATGGCTCTTTAGTTCCAACATTTGTTCAAAAAGAGATAAAACTCATCACCACTTGGACAACATCTGACAGGCCCTCCTGTTAGCACAGGTCGCAAGTTCTGGAAATAAAAAATAAATTATATTGCTCATTTCTCATGCTCTGCCCATTAAAAATGGTTCAACCTGCTGAACATAATAAAATCGCACTGCTGCAGGATGGGCCAGATGGAGCTTGTCTCCCATCTTCTGGCAGCTCAACCTCTTACAAAGCGGAAATCCTGAAACAAAAAGTTATGTGACGTGTATCTGAATATTTAAATATTAAATTTGAATATTTAAAATTAGATTTAGTAATATTTGAAGATCTAAAATTAAATTTCTAGCTCTTCAGAGAATTCCTACGCATGCCATGTGGGGACACGCTAATGAAAGGAAACAGATGAGAGTTGGAAGTAAATCTGTGAGACTGTGGGATCAGACCCTCAGCAGTGGACCTGGTTGACCCACGTGGAAGTTGTAAGAGGGGAAAAATCCGAAAGGTTTTGGAATTGAAGTTAGGGAGATAGGCTAAAAATCAAATATTCACACCCAAGCAAAGAGGCAGATGTCACCGAAGCGAGCAAAATGTCACACCACACAAATGTCAACTCAAGTTGCTGCCTCCTGGGGTGTGGGATGGTGCAAACACACGTAAAGATCACAAGGAGGCAATTTCACAGCGGGGCTCGTCTGCAGAATAACTTCTTAGATTCAGTTTAAGAGGGAAAAGCCAGTTATTTTTATTTTGTAAAGAAAGGAGGTTCTCTTACAGCAGATCTCATATTACCTTCCTCTCTTTAGTACTCCTTGGCTCGCTGCAATTCTGCTGTGCTGATGGGCGCCTCCAGCTCCAGAAAAAAAGCAGCAGCACCAAGAAATCGGTGGAGAATCAGGCCTGAGATATTCCAAGTGATTAACGATTGACTTCAAGAGGAAGGGACTCATTGAAGAAAGGCGACTGCTGAAGCTTTCTGAGAGCCCTGCTCTTTCACATGCAGAGCTTGGGACATTTGAAGCAAATTTCCCTCTTCTTCAGAAGGGCGATGGATTTCTCCTGTGATTCTGAGGATGCCATTAGATAGAAGTCGGACACCATTTCCCCCAGGGGTAAAGGAAATACTCCCCCTTTCCTCCTTTACAAAACAAAGCTGTTTGCAGAAGGGATATATCAGGGTTTTAAGAATAAGCTGCTCTGCCCACTTTGCAATTTTATTTATTTATTTTTATTTTTTTTTAAGGAGAACATACGCAGCTTCTGGACAGCAAAGACACCTTGTCCCTGTTGTAAGGATGGGAAGGTGCAGCTTTATCTCCAACGCTCACCTGAGGCTGTTGGCCAACAACGCTGCTGCTTCCTCCAACCTGCTGCTACGCTTGTCATCCTCTGCCCCAGCTCCCCACCATGGAGATGGAGACCCTCTCTCAGGTACGTCCGGCTGAGGGATCTGTGGTCTGCAAATTAAAACAGTCCATGCTCCCTCCAATTCCCTGTGGTTTGTGGGGTTTATTGGCTGGATGGCAGCTCCCTGCCCACTGCTTTATTAAATAGAGTTTGGACTCGATGATCTCCAGAGGTCCCTTCCAACCCCTACCATTCTAGAATTCTAGGATTCTATAGTTTGAGTTGGAAAGAACCTTAAAGATCATCTCATTCCAACCCCCCTGCCATGGGCAGGGACACCTTCCACTCAACAAGGTTACTCAAAGCCCCATCCACCCTGCTCTTGAACACATCCAGTGATGGAGCATCCACAACGTCCCTTGGCAACCTGTTTCAGTTTCTCACCACCCTCAGAGTGAAGAACTTCTTCCTAATTTCTAACCTAAATCTCCCCTCTTCCAGTTTGAAGCCATTACCCTTTGTCCTATCAGTATGTGCTCTTCTAAAATGTCCCTCCCCAGCTTTCTTGTAGGCCCCCTTCAGATCCTGGAAGGCCACAATAAGGTCTCCCTGGAGCCTTCTCTTCTCCGGGCTGAGCAACTCCAACTCTTTCAGCCTGGCCTCATAGGAGAGGTGCTCCAAGGCTGTAAGAGAGACTTCTCTCGCTTAATTTCAGCCCTTTAAAGGTTGGTCAAAGCTAGTTGTCCAATCTTGCTTTAATAGCAGTGGAATCCTCCAGAGGACCATGCTTTAATCTCAGGACAGGTACTTAGGATGAGAAATCTGAGCTGTTTGATGGTTATTGAAACAGTCTGGATGGCTAATATTGTCTTGAATTGAACGGTCTGAGTGTCTAACCAGCAGATGGCTGACGTTCGATGAAGTCATTTATTCTGCTAACGGTATAAAAGTTGGAATAGAACCTCAATTCCTTTCCCACACAACTGCATTGGTTCAAAAACTGCACACGGGGCCCAAGAAAGGAGCACAACACATGTCGTCTGCTCAGCTGAATAAACTACTACTGATTTTACACAGGAATAATTTTTCTAGGAATAATTTTTCACACTGCGTTTCCGGCAGAAGAACCGCTCTGAATTGAGTGACCTTTGCTGCTATTTGTACTGGTCTAAGGAAGCTGCACAATGTGCATGATGATGATGATGGCTCTGGAACATGCTCTTTGGTTAACCAAAGAAGAAAATGAGAGAGTCACATGAAACACGACGGATAGCGCTGCCTGGAGACGTCAGCTGGACAACAGGGACTTCATAAAGCAAGCCTGATGACATGGCAATAGATCATTTTTAAATATATAAATATCACTGAGTTTATTAATACTTCTGTCTATTTATTTTTTTTTGGGCTCAAATGATGGAAAACTCTTTTATATTCCTATGCGGTTCAGTGCCCAGTACAATTAATATGATGGTATTTTTGAACCAGTAAGCTCGAGATTAAAATGTGGCAGATGATTTTTATGATTGTGTTCTAGCTCTCTATAAATTCGTAGTTCTCTCTGCTGGTCTTCGTGGCTTTGCTCCTCCTCTGGATAACGGGCCCTCCTTGAAAATGTCTCGCTTCCCATTCCATGTAGATCAACCGTGTTGAAAAGACATTTCTTTTTTTTATACCCCGTTTGTCTGGCACGTTCCCTGAGCTTAGCATCAATGTATTTTATAGTTGCTGATATCAAAGAGAGTAGAATTATTTCTGACTTAGTTGTGTGGGTCCATAAATCTTGTTGGCTGGAGCACAGTAAATTCCATTTTGCAAATAGAGAAAAACAAGAAGTAGCAAGGGTGGGATTCATTTCTCTCCTCTCTGAACAACTGGAATTAGGCTGAGATGAGAGCTGCTCCAGAAGTGCTTCTTCCTCTCCTGTACCCCAAGAGGTGTTCAGCCACCAGCTCACAGGGAGATGCCGGCACGAAACACTTGAAGCAAGGTATTGTGACACCCACCACTTTTCCTTCTGTTCCTCTTCCTCTCCGTTGTCGTTTCACCGAGGGTTTTTTATTTTGAATGGGTTTTTGATTTTGAATGACAGAGACCACGGGCCTCACGCTCCATCAAGTTTATTTCCCCCCTTTTTTTTCCCACTCAGATTTACATCCCTCCACTCCACTCAGTGGTGAAAAACCAGTATGACATTTCCTGGAGCAACATTTAAGCTGCTGCCTCCAAGAGATAAGGTATAGTAACGTAGAATAACACCTACTACTGGTTGGATAGCTTGAGGTCAGGCGTCATACATGTTTAGACTCACACTTTCCTTGCTTAGAGATTCTTTGTATAGTTAATAGTTACAAATAATGTGATGTGGCTGCTTTAGATGTCAATTGTTTTAACTTAGTAAACATCTGAAGAGAGTAGTAACCAGAGCACACTGACTCGTTTGAATTCTCCCAGGCTTTTCTTAGCCCAACATGGTGTGAGTTTTAGGAGTTAATAGTAAGGAGGTTTCACTGTTCTTAAACGTCCATTGCTTTTTTTTTTCCTGCTTCATCAACAATACCCTTGTTCGCCTTGGGGTTTTTTGGGGCAGTTAGAATCAGAGAATCGTGGAATTGTTCTGGTTGGAAAAGACTTACAAGATCATCAAGTGCAACCGTTGCCCTATCCCTGCCAGGGCACCCCTGAGCCCTGTCCCTCAGCACCACAGCTCCACACCTTGGAAACACCCCCAGGGATCAGGGGGACTCCAGCCCTGCCCTGGGCAGCCTGGGACACGCCTGGACAACCCCAAAGGGCACCAAATTGTTCCTCAGCTCCAAACTAAACCTCCCTTGGGGCAACTTGAGGCCGGTTCCTCTTGTCCTGTCACTTGTTCCTTGGGAGCAGAGCCCAACACCCCCTGGCTCCAAGCTCTTGAATTTCAGAGAGTTGTGGAGAGCCGGAAGGCCTCCCCTGAGCCTCCTTTGCTCCAGGCTGAACAAGCCCAGCTCCCTCAGCCGCTCCTCCCCACACTCCTGCTCCAGACCCTTCCCCAGCTCCGTTGCCCTTCTCTGGCCACGCTCCAGCCCTTCAAAGTCCTTCTGGGAGTGAAGAGCATGGAATGGAGTGGAGTGTTTTGCAATCTGGCACCACTGTGGAACTAATGATTCCATAACCCTCTTGCTGGGCGTGCAGCTTAATCAGCTGTTTTGGGAACAGGTCCAATGAGGTTATTAAAACCCTGCAGCACCCTACTCGCTCCTTAACCCTCTTTTGAAAAGCCTTGCAGCTGGTGCTGTACGCTTCCCGCAGCGCTGTTCCTCTCAGAGCAGCTCCCTCAGGATCCCTCCGCTCTCCAGCAATTCTAACTTCTTCCGTTCTTGGTTTTTTTTTTCCTTCGCTCCCAAGGTATCAATTATTTTTGCCGGTTTGAACAGGTCAAATGGGAAGCCAGAAATCAAAGAGCTGAGGAGCCCATTACGTACCCGACGGGAAGGGATGAGTAGGGCGTTATACAAACCCACCAGCAGAAATGATGCTTCTTGTGATGCCAGCTGCTAGTTTCTCGCAGAAGGCCCTTCCTACAGTCACTGCTGATACAGAAATAGTCATTAAGTCAGGAATCTCTTTTCCAGAGATGATATTATTATCCAACAGCTATTGTTAATTGCCTCCCATTGGTGCTCGGCACAGCAATAGGGTTACAACCGGTATTTGCTGCACGGTTAATTGTGGATGTGAAGCAGGAAAATATATATATTTATATAGTCACTGTTGTTCGAATATCTGATATTTCAGAATGATATCTCAAAGGTGGTCATTTCTGTAGGGCTGGTCTCTCCCATTGATGAAGTCTTCTTCTTTTGCACATCTTTGTTACACATTCCAGGGAACATTTGAGCTAGGAGCAGAATTTAACACTTTATTTTCATTGTAGAAAACATTAAAAAAAAAACAACCCAGAAGACTCCTAACTGCGATTTTATGCTTCTTTCCCCCCAAAAGCCACAAAGCAATGAAGTCATTTGTAAGTTTTGAGAAAATAAAAAAGAGCAGAACAGACGTTAGCGACCAGGAAAATGAAGATGAATCACGTAACAAGTCACTTAGCCAAAGATCAACCAGAAAATTCCCTTCCGAGAATTCAAACAAACGTCTGGTGGCGCTGAGCTGTGCTGTCAGTTTGGAGATCCGTTGTTTGCTTAGCGCACTGAGGAGGGGGACTTATCCAGTTGCAGTCCTCCAAAGGCTGAGCTGGGAGCTGAGGCGTTAATTACAGTCACCACGGACCAATGATTTCTCCTGTGGTGAGATGACAAAGTTGAAACGAAAGCGGGGTCTGGTGTACCCACTGCAAAGGCAGAATTTACTGAACTTATTTTTTGTTTGTTTTTAAGCCTGAGGCTTTCTGGACACATCTCAATTACCCAGCTCTGCCACGCTGATTTCATATCTGAGCATTCACTAAATTATCATCTTCGCTCCGAGTGACAAACAGAAATCAGTTGGAAAGTGTCGTTGAGAGCCTGGGAAGGGAGAGGAGTGAAGGTAGCCAGGGCTTTTTGGCAGGCTATCAACTTGAGATCGAAAGGGCAAATAAACACACTGACTAAACCTCTCTTTTATTTTTTTTTTGCTTTGGGTTATTTTTTTGGTTTCTTTTGTTTTTCTTTTTGTGAAGGTAAGAATATACTGCAATTATCTGGGAGGGTTTTTTCTGTGATTCACCTGCCAAGAGTTTCACTGTGTTGAAACAGTGATCGTCATACACACAAAAAATAGAAATTAAAGAAAACCTGGTTCCTTGTTTTGGACAAATGTGCTGGGTTGGCCCTGGCTGGTTGCCAGGTGCCCTCCAAAGCTGCTCTGTCACCCCCCTCCTCAGCTGCACAGGGGAGAGAAAAATATAATGAAAGGCTCCTGGGTCAAGATAAGAGCAGGGAGAGATCACTCACCAGTTACGAGCCCAGGCAAAGCCGCCTGGACTTTGGGAATTTAATTTAATGTATTGCCAATCAAAGCAGATTAGGGTAATGAAAAATAAAAACCAAATCTTAAATCATCTTCCTCCCACCCCTCCCTTCTTCCCAGGCTCAACTTCACTCCCAATTTTTCTACCTCCTCCCCCTGGGCGGTGCTGGGAGACAGGGAATGAGAGTTGTGGTTGGTTCATCACATGTTGTCTCTGCTGCTGCTTCCTCCTCAGGAGGAGGACTCCTCACACTCTCCCGCTGCTCCTCTCCCATGGGAGACAGTTCTCCATCAACTTCTCCAACATGAGTCATTCCCACAGGCTGCAGTTCTTCAGGAACTGCTCCAGCACGAGTCCTCTCCACAGGGTGTGGTCCTTCAGGAACAGACAGCTCCAGCGCGGGCTCTTCTCGCTAGAGTACCACAGGTCCTGCCAGGAGCCAGCTCCAGCGCAGCCTTCCCGCAGGATCCTTTGGCCATCCACCTGCTCCAGCCTGGCTGGAGGTCCTCCACAGGCTGCAGGTGGATCTGCTCCACCGTGGACCTCCGTGGGCTGCAGGGGCACAACCTACCTCACCATGGTCTTCACCATGAGCTGCAGGGGAATCTCTGTGCTGGTGCCAGGATCACCTCTTCCCCCTCCTTCTGCAGTGACCTTGGGGTCTGCAGAGTTGTTTCTCTCACGTATTCTCACTCTTTCCTCCAGCTGCAGTTGTTGTGGTGCAGTTTTGTTGGGTTTTGTTTGGGTTTTTTTCCCCTTAAATCTCTTATCCCAGAAGTGCTACCACTGTCGCTGATGGACTCAGCCATGGCTAGTGGCAGATCCATCTGGGAGCTGGTGGCGTTGGCTTTGTGGACGTGGAGGAAGCTTCTGGCAGCTTCTCACAGAAGCCACCCCTAGCCCCCCCTCTACCGAAATCTTGCCAGGCAAACCCAATACGGCAAGAAAGACAAATACCGAGGAGAACGTAACCATTTTAGTTAGAAATTCAAAATATGACTTTTTTACACTCCAGTAGCTACATTTAAGGCTATAATTAAAGAAAATAATGCTCTCTGCAGAAAATGGTGAATTTAGGCTGAAAGCCAGCCAAATTTATTTAGCTTCTTTGAAATAAGAATCTATTTACTAAAAGATTCTGTAGCAAAACCGAGTCTCTGAACATCTTCCTTAAAAGATCTGATTCTTTTTGAAGAACAGTCCTGGAGGGCAACAGAAAGAAAATTCTGCTGCATTAACCAAAAGCGCAGGAATATTCATGAGAAACCTTCTGACCTTGGGCCAAGTCTCCTCCCCATCGACTCGAATTCTTCTTGGCATAACCTTTCTACCAGCTCCCTTCTTCTGAACCGCAGTCTGCTGCTTCTGGCCTTGCTGTAGCCAAAAAAAAAAAAAAAGCCACGTGGCATTTCCTGACTCATCTCCAAGCTCCATACGTCACCCAACAATAAATCCCGGTCAGCGAAAATTTCAGATGCAGGAGTATCCTGGTCTGTTGGCAAGGACACTGGTGACATCTTGCTGTCCCAAACTCTGCATTTAGGATACAGAAGCAGATCCAGGGCACCATTTGCTATCTCAGCACAGCATTTCCTGGAACGTGGGTGGAGGGACCACCCATCATTTTAGCCATGGAATAGTTCACCCCCTGAGATGTTCAGCACAGTCCGTTTTTTTAGTTTATAGACATATTTGACCCTTTCCCAGCTGCCTGTCGCTGAAACAAAGCCCAGCATATAGAATCATAGAATCCTAGACTGGTGGGGGTTGG
>VWZK01014243.1:0-13171 GCA_013396935.1 Baryphthengus martii | reverse complement strand
TCTTCCCAAGTGGCCAAGCCCTCCTTCCAGGATCTATAACCTCTGCTTTTCCACTTGAGTTTGCCCAGCAGTTCCCTGTTTAACCAAGTAGGTCTCCTGGCTCCCTTCCTTGACTTCCTACATGTCGGGATGCTCTGATCTTGAGCCTGAAAGAAGCAGTCCCTGAAAGTTAACCATCTATCTTGGGCCCCTTTCCCTTCAAGTACCCTTTCCCATGGGATTTCCCCTAGCATTTGCTTGAAAAGGCCAAAGTTGGCTCTCCTGAAGTCCAGGGTTGCAGTTCTGCTTGGAATTCCGTTCCTGCCACATGAGATCCTGAACTTCACCATCTGGTGGTCGCTGCAACCCAAAAATAACTCCTTTTGCCTGAAAAATTATCAGTTCTGCTCCTTAGAAAGTGTAGGCAGAAAGATTGTCAGCTACTGCTATTTTCTTGGAATAAAGGTTAAATAAGGAATTAGATAGAATGTTGAAATTACTTTATCCTGTAGCAAGTGAGGGATGTATTTCACAAGAGTTGTTTAGATGCCATCTACTTTAAATTGCAATCAAAGAGCAATGCCTTTAAGTTGACAAATATATATGTTGATTATCTAAATGGTTATTGGTTTCTAAACAGTTAAGCAAGGTTTAAATTTGGCTGGGAAAATGGAACTCAAACTGTTAAAGTACTAAATGCAATAGAATCTAATTCTACTCAAATGGAAGAGGTAAACTAGAAGGAACATGGTATTACAGTATTTTGATAATGATAACATGGTAGTAACATTCACAGGGGACAGAATGAATAAAGGAAAGGCAAAACTAAACTAATCTTGAATATTGACTGAGTTTGGAAATAACAGCAGGGAGAAATGACAATTTCTAAAAGAAATGTAGATTGACAAAATATCACAAAATAAAAATCTACATTTGAATTTTTGTTTGAACTCACTTTTACAGTCAATAAAGAAAAACTTACACTTCTAAATTTAAATTTACTCTTAGATAAAATGCCTACAGAGAAGCATGCTACTGAAATTCCTTATTCTCTCTACCTAATAAAAAAAGGATCTTGAAGTATATACAGTTATTTATACTGTAGATTATCAATAAAGTTAGCTCATTCCTTGAAGTTTTTCTCATAATGACAAATGTCATGCTATGTGATAACACTACTGATTCACACTTTGATTTGTTAACTTGTTTTAGAAAACAGTATATATCAACAGTTCTTTTTACTCACAATCTCAAAAATGGAGAAAAAAATGGTAGTCTAATAAGAAGGAACATTTTTCTATAATCTGAAGTGGAAACTTTTTACTAAACCTTCTCCTTGATATTTAGCTTTGTCAGACTTCAAAACATTAATGTTCTCAAATTTGCACTACCAAATTTTGGTAGCTGGATGTGTGGATGGATGTTCTATCTTGTGATAAAGTTGGTAAAAAATCCCCTGTTCTTGCACTCTTTAAATTCTGTTATTGCTGGCATTGAGAAGTGTTAAATAACTTAAGATGAATGAGACTTTTTCGTATAGATGCTGAGTTTCAATAGCTTATTTGGTAGAAGATGATTATTCTACTGAAAGATTTGAAAAGTATAAATTGGAGTTCATGAGTCACAAATAAAATGCATATTAATTTTTGGATAAAAAGATCGTTGAAAACACTGTAAAGTGCCAATTTGATTTACAGTTGCCTATGCAATTTATCTTTTCTGTGGAATAAAAGCTCATATCGTATTTCAGTATCAGAAAGCAATACCTACATACTTTTAGCTAGATCATGTTTTAATTTTTGTTTTAGTTTTGGTTACATTTATTTGGGCTTTTTTACTATGATGCCATAGAATAGATGTTTTCACTTATTTGGATTGTCATTGAATTAATGAATTATATATTCTGTGATTTATTTTCCTATTATTACAGTAGTTTTCTAGCAAAATTTTGTATTCAACAGTTAAATTTTTAGTTATAAACTATACAGTAAGATGAGGTAGGTAAATTGCAACTACAGCATGATACATGTGACACGTAATCTTTCTGACTCTCTCCATCACAGATACGACTCTCTAATAAATCATTCTTTCACTACAGCCAAAGGACATCAGTACTGATCCCATATGTCTTTTCCCTAGTTGTGCAATGAAGCATAGCAGTGTACATTTCCAAATACTGTCTATACTAAAGTACAATTAGTACAGGTTTTCTGTGTTGCATCATGTTCTTAAAAAATACTTTCGCTATAAAGCTTTGAAAAGATCTTCAAATAAGCTTAGACCATATAATTCTCAAGGTATTTTGTATACAGAACTATGCATTTCTTATGTTATTGTATTCATTCTTTATTCCACTCCTATTGGGCAATTTGTTGTGGTTGTTTTCACATTCTATGTCATAAACTTTAATTTTTGCCATGCATTTCTACAGAGTGTTTTAATTTAGCATTAGAAAAAAAATAGAGTATTCTGTGTATAAATGTATGAATAAAAGTGTCATATAAGCTTAGAAATGCATATATATTTAAACATCAATGCTGCACACGGACTATGTCGTTCAGTCAGTAAGTGAAAAAGAATCATAGAACTGTGGAATATCTCAGGTTCAAAGAGACCCATAAGGATCATTCAGATCAACTCTCTGCTCCTTGCAGGACTACCTATACCTAAACCATATGACTAAAAGCATCATCCAGATGCTCTATGAACTCCAGCAGGCATGGTTCCTTGACCACTTCCCTGGGCAGTTTGTTCCAGTGACCAGCCACTCTCTTGGTGAAGAACCTTTTCCTCATGTCCAATATGAACTTCCCCTAAAGTAGCTTCATTCTGTTTCCTTGTGTCCTATTGCTGGTCACCAGGGAGAGATCAACACCTCTCTCTTTGCTGTCCTTCTTGAGAAAGTTGTAGACTGTGATGATGGTACCCCTCACCAGCCTTGTCAAGATGAACAAACCAAGTGATCTCATCTACTCCTTATATGTCTTGCCCTCAGGACTTTTCACCATCTTGGTTGTCCTCTTCTGGACACACTCTCATGTCTTCCTTACATTGAGGTGGCTAAAACTGCACATAGTACTTGAGCTGGGGATGCACCAGTGCAGTGTAGAGTGGGACAATCACTTCCCTCAACCGGCTAGTTGTGCTGTGCCTGATGCACCCCAGGACATGGTTGTCCCTTTTTACTGCCAGGGTACACTCTTGACTCATATTCAATTTGCCATCAACCCAAAGCCCAAAATCTCTCAATGGGATTGCTTTACAGCCTCTCATCCCGAAGTTTGTACATGTAACTTGGATTATCCCATTTTAGGTCGAGGATTTGTCACTTGCTCTTACTGAATTTTACAAATTACCCAGCTCTCTGGTCTATCCAGATCCCTTGAGGGAGTCCACAGCCCCTCCTAGTTTTGTATCATCAACAAACTTGCTTAATATACATTCAATTCCTGCATCCAGATCATTTACTAAAACATTAAAGAGCACTGGCCCTAAAACTGAATCTTAGAGAAGCCCACTAGAGACTGGATGACAACCTGATGTAACTCCGTTTCCTATAACTTTAAGCCTGACTCATCTGCCAATTGCTCATCCAGCGCACTATGGACTTCTCAATCGGAATGCTGGACATTATGTCCAGAAGGATACTGTGACAGGCAGTATCAAAAATTTTGCTAAAATCCAAAACCACTTCATCTGCTGGCTTCTCTTGGTCAGCCAGATGGGTGACCTTATTATAAAAGGAAATTCAGTTAGTTAAGCAGGACTTTCCCTTTGTGAACCTGCACTGGCTATGACCAATGACTGCCTTGTTTTTCAAGTGTTTTTCAATAACTCCCACAAGGACCCTCTCCATAATTTTATGACACTAAAGTGAGACTGACAGACCTTAATTGCCAGAATCTTCCTTCCTACCTTTCTCAGCCTTTGTCAACTTCCTGTCAACCGGGACCTCTGAAGACTCCCAAGACTGTTGAAAAATAATGGAGAGATGTTACGAGACAACATCATCCAGTTCTTTCAGTACCCTGGCATTAATTTCACTTGGCTCCATAGATTTATGTGCTGGAGCAACAAGTTTCAAACAACTTCAAAGTCAGGTGGGAGTTAACCATTGCCCCAGTCATGGTTTTCCGGCACAGGGCTCTAGAATGATAGCATCATAGAATCACTAAGGTTGGGAAAAACACCAACGCTACCATGACTCAATGCAATGTCCTGAAGTGTCACATTTACACATTTTTTGAACTCCTCCAGGGATGGTCATTCCATTACTTCCCTGGGCAGCTTGTTCCAATGCTTCACCACTCTTTTAGTGAATAAATATTTCCTAATGTCCAATCTAAACCTTCCCCTGCACAACTTAAGCCCATTTCCTCTTGTCCTACCACTAGTTACTTGGGAGGAGAGACCAACACCCACCTCACTACAACTTCCCTTCAGGTAGCTGTAGAGAGCAATAAGGTCTCCCTTCAGCCTCCTTTTCTCCAAACTAAACAATCCCAGTTCCCTCAGCCACTTCTCATAAGACATGTTCTCCAGATCCCTCAGCATCTTTGGTGCACTTCTCTGGACTCACTCCAGTACCTCAGCGTCTTTCTTTCTCATACTGCAACCTCCAAAACTGAACACAGTACTCAAGCTGTGGCCTCACCAGCGCCGAGTAGAGTGCACAGTTCTTTAGACAGTCCCAATGTTTGGGATTTCAAGCATGGGAAATGAACATATTTTGGAAAAAAAACCCAACAAACTATCAAGCACCAAAACCCAAAACAACTCAAAACTATCCTAACTCTCCTCCAAACCAGCATCATATGATATTCATCCATTAAGCCTTCAAGTGGCTCATTTGAAGCATCTGGAACACCTTTCAAATGAGAAGCTGAGATGGCTGGGATTCTTCATCTCAGAGAAGGCTCAGGGGGATCTTAGTAATGTGTATAAATACCTGGTGGGAAGGAAAAAAAAGATAAGGGAACCAGACTCTTGTTTGTAGTGCCCAGCGATAAGACAAGAGTCAACGGACACAAATTGAAACACATGAAATTCCATCTGAACACAAGAAGACTTCTTTACAGTGAGGATAGTCAGACACTAGAACACATCAGTCAGAGAGATTGTGCAGTCTCCATTCTAGGATATGCTCATTACTTAACCGGACAAGGTCCTGGGCAACCTGCTCTAGTTAATTGTACTTGAGCAACTCAGGGGGCAGAGGTGGACTAGATGACCTGCAGAAGTACTTTCCAACATCAGACATTCTGTGATTCTGTGAAGTGCAGACTTAGGAACAGACACAGCATGTCTTTCAATCTTATTACCTCTCACAGAACGCAGTTATTGCATCACAGCACACCCAGGGAATTACCCTGATGCCAGAAACAGCGTGTAAGTGACAGTTATGTGGTCAAAAGGTGGACAGGAAAACAAGAAAATTATGTCTACTCTGCAGACAGTCCATGCTGTAAAATAATGAATGTGATTTTTCAAAGTTTGCTTTGCAGCGAGTAATAGAATCAGGTCAAGAGGGAAACAGAAGAATTCTTAGGCTCTTTACTGTGTGACGGACAAGATTCCCTTTTCCCTTGTTCTAGCAGCCTTCATTTCTTCCATTTCTTCTTCTGATCCTGTCTGACCCTTTTTTTTTTTTTCTGTTTTTGGTGTTGTTATTCTATTTCTATTAGTTTTCCCTTTTTTTTTCAGTACCTATCTTTCTTCTATAAATGCAATTTTCTTACAATTTTTCCATTCTCCTTCCTTCCATTCAATTTTTTGTTCTACTAAATGCCTTTGTAAACCATGTAGTATCTTGGCCTCTCTGTGTCGCTCTTTTGGTATATACTGCTAAGAGTTAGGATGCAGTGTAAGTCACTTATGACCTTCACTGACAGGGACTGTGCAGGTGAGAGTTTCTGCAGAACAGACAATGAGAAAAGATGTCCTTTCAAAATCCTTTCATGCCAGGAGGAGGAATTAAAAAGAAATCCAACTGTCTTCCTGAAGTCTCTTATGAATGACATTGGAGCTGACATGAATAAGAGTAATAGAAGGGACAAATAAGTGACTGTCATACTATGTGAATTTAACTTCAGATGACTGACAGAAGGTATGATAAAACTCTCTCTTTTCTTTTTTTTTTTTTTTTTTTTTCCCCTTTTTCCTGATTCTTCCACCTAACTTGTGGTTAATTTTCACATCATCTATGACATTGTTTTAACTTTCCACCATATAAGTTACTTCATATTTATACAGCCCTGACTTACATTTCTTTAACAAAAACAGTTTTGGGTTTCAGAGCCACTTGTATGATCTCAGATTTATTTAGATTTTTCTTGAAATTCCCATCAGCGGGTGGTAAGTAATATCTCAATAATATTGATACTTCTTACAACTAAATTTTCTGAAGTATTTAAGGTATATTACACATATTTTGATAACTACTGTGTGAGGGTAGAAAAAGTTCAATACGTGTTCTCTTTACATCTGATGCGCTCTTTCTCTTATCATTGATGATTTGATCACACATTTTCCAATATTTGACACAAGCCCATCTGTAGGATTCACTCACCACTAAGTAAGTAAAAGCTTTTCCAGTAATATCCATTCTGTCTTCTTTCAGGTCTTTTGAATCTGTATGAAATATCTATTTAGAAGATCATACTACTGTTTTGAAGAGTCAATGAATCTTCTGAGATGTGAAGTTTTGCTCACTATAGCTTTTCCAAGACTAACTTAGACAAACATACGGGAAGTGGTTCCATATGAAGTCAGAAATGTTGCAGGAAGAATGAAATTATCATTAAAACCACTGACAAAACCAAATCAAGCAAAGCCTAGGCTTTTTATAGATCCACTGCATTAGTTGTCAACTAGTGGTGTCAAGTAGTGAAACCCTAAATTCCTTATGAATTCATTCCTATCTTTATAAGAGGAAAATGGATTTCTAATGTTTATGAGATGATTGATGCTCAAATGTTGTAATTTCTATTACTTGTAATGAAAATGTCTTAATTTCATTAAAATACAATTCATAAAAATATTACTAACATTAATTCAATAAAATAATATTAATTGAAAAGTTACGTAACTCTTATTCTGTGGTTTTATTTCTAGATATTAATGTATTTTAAATAGTTTATGTCACCACCCTGATTGCGTGGTCACCCAATTAAGTAATTGAACTCTGAGAAAATGTAGTGCAATGGGATGAAAAAAATTAACATGTTGATAATGCTCAAAAGTACCATGGAACTGTAATGCTGGCACAGGAGCAGTGTGTGATTCTGAGTTCAGTGACTACCTATCAGAAGCAGCATTCAGTTTTCCATCCTGTGAAGGCAGAAGAACATGTAGCATTGAAAAAAAAATATATCTGTGGAGGATGGGATGAATTATTCTTCATCAATAAATGATAGGTTTACTCTGCTTTTCATACTTAGAAATAATTTCTCTATTTTGATAAGCATATTGAAAACATCTTTATTATCTTTCATCTATTATTATTATATTAATAACTTCATTTCCTTCAGCATTCAACATATCAAAAGACAGAAGATACAAAAGAAAGAAGATATAGTATAATTTTAAAGGGAATTCTGACAGCTTCTGGAGTGGTTCTTTGAGTTTCCAGACCAAATCTCCAGGTTATCTCCTTCTATATTTTTACAAGTAAAAGATTTGAATGCATTTTCATTTTCCCACTCTTCTAGATGCTAATTATTTAGAGCAATGGCATCTATGGTATTGAATTTTCATGTGATTTTCTTTATTTTTCTCTCCCTTGTCAATAGAGTGTTTGGCTTTATCTATGCCATTAGAAAGTGAAATCTCAAAAAGATTTATGCTCTATCATTTGCTTTTGCTGACATAGATTTGAGATATCATCACTCATAACCCATGATGTTTTATAGAAAAAAAAGGTTAACAGACACATAGAGAAGTTATTGAGTAATAATAAATGATGTGTATAAGAGAAGGAGAAGAATGTGATTAACTACCAAAGCAGACACTGTTGATAAGTATGACTTGGCTGAAATATATATAAAATACAAGAGCATGTAGATAGTGAGACATATAGCTGTCAAATGATTTGATAATCATTTAGAAACTTGTTTTGATGTGCTTGAACAGAGTGTTCTGGGGAAAGGAGCTAAGGAAAAATGTAAGAGAGTGGCACTGAAAAAAAATTTTTGCTGCAGGCTGGATAGACACAAAATTTCAGCAGAAGTCAAGAAGTTTAGTTGAGTACTGCTAGACAACTTAATCCATTTAAGAACTTTAACATTGTCTATCCTGGTATTGATCATCTGTGGTAACATAATTTGAGTTGGACCTTAGATAAAAAGGCTTTACTTCTCCAGGTTATGCTTAAATTTATTGGAGAAATACATCTTCAGAAAAAACAAGATAGTGTCCAATTCCAAAGCATATTATCTCTCAACAGCTTGTATTTCATTTCTGGCACAGATCCTTCCTTCATTCTCTACTTTTTTCCTACGATCTCACTCCCCATGAACTTTAACTAGGGAGTGTGGACAGTTGGCATTTAAATATCAGATACAAGCAGCAGAGATTTCTCCTTGACCACACAGTCTTTCATAGTGGTGTTTACTAGATTGGTCTGATAAAAACCTATCACATCATGGACTAGTATAAACATTTTTTTGCCACTCATCTGTACCCAAATTGTGTGCCTGTTACAGGAGTAAATAATTTTTTTCAGTTCATTTCAGCAAGCACCTTGCCTGCATAGGTAAACAGGCTATAAAACTTTGCCACTGCCTTTATTTCTGACCATATACTTATTCATTTTCATTCCCTTCCTTGTGCTTTTCATATTTCATTATTATCTTATGAAAAATTTGTCATGAACCATTCCTATAGATAAAATATCTTTCCCACTCCACAATCCATTTTCAAATATCATCCGAGATCTTGTGCACTTTCTTCTGAGTGGTTGCTGGCAAGAAATATAATGCCAAAATCTTTAAAGAGAACCTTCATTATTTCCATTTGTTTTCTATTATCTGCTATTTATTCTTTGCTCTTTTCAGTGCAAACAAGTTTCAAGACTGTGTGTAAAAGTTAATGTCATCAAGCAAGATTTAAATCTGATTCTTTTTTTTTTACTCTTTTTTACTATCTTTTCCTGTGTATGAGTTGTTTTGTTTTGTGACTTGGCTTCTATTTTCACAGTTTCTGAAGTAAGGAGAAAAAAAAAAAAAAAAAGATAGTCCAATAATGAATGTATTTAAATGTTTAAAGAAAAAAGCCATCTAATTAGACCTTTTGAATAACTTCCACACAGTCTTTAAGGTTATGAGCTAAAACTTAATGGCAGGTTTCCTGAAGCAGTCACAGGGTGAGTCTACTAGATTGTGTTAATTGAATCACATTAGGCACACTGTTACTGCTATTAATAAGTGTGTTCAGCAATTTCTTTTGACAGGTTGCACCTAAGGCAAAGAAATGTCAGTCGAAGCTAAAAGAGATCGAGAAGAGAAAATGTGTTACCATTAGAATATCATTGAAACATTCTGCATCTCCTAGTGGCAGAATGAAACAACTATAACACAACACTCAGAATGTGTACATTGACAATATAAATAATAATTTAAATTTGTATGAGTAAAATTAAAATATCCTTTATCATATAAATGTATTTAATAATAGTAATAATTTGGAGTTTAGAACCTAGTTCATGACAAAGTTTTAGGTCCATAATACTTGTGTTATTCTCTTTGCATGTCCAGAAGGGTAGGAAAAACCCTTAAGAGACAGTAATAGGAAAGAAAAAATGGGGAAAAAAAAAAAAAAGGATAACAGGAATAGAATTAAATTTTAAGGATGGGATTAAATTTGAGATTCAGACACAGAAATTTAGGTGTCAAGAGTATTTATATATACAGATAAGCTATCTCTAAGCTCCTCTTGCAGCAGATTTTTTGGGAAAGCCTACCTCTACCAGTTAATTGGGCTTTTCTTATTTTCCCAACATTTATCATAATCTAATTAAATGCTGGATAAATGTAGTCAAGTTCTCACCATGACTGAACAGTGGTTTTGGATAGGCTTCACCTTGTAATATCTGGAATACTTCACCTGACTTTTTCCTACTCCTCCAAAAGGACGTGGATCTACTACTGTACATGCAATGTCAGATTTACTAGCCACATGCTTCAAATGGCGCTCCATGTGGACAAGTCAATCAAGCCTTACACTTCTTTCTACTTCAGAGTGATTTGGATTGTTTTCTAGACCTCATTTACAGCAGTGAGTAGATTTATTTTGATCTTCAAGGGAATTTAAATACTCACATTTAGACTATTTCAAGTTGGATAATGCAGTGTAATTCAAACACGTTACTATTTAAACAAATATTTTATAGTCAGAATGAACATAAAAGACTTAAAAATTATTCACTCATAAAACAACTTTCTAGAACAGGTCAGATGATTCAACAAGAATTGTCTACAGTGGTTGTTACATTACCTCTGGGTGAATAATGCAGTCCAAGATATCTGAATTCTGGACATGTAATTTTATGTTACATGACCTACATTTACTTCATAGGTCAGTGTGAAGAGAGTAATCTGGGGGCAGACTTGGCCCAACTTCCAGGGTATTTATTTTATTTATAAAATATGGAAAGTCCAGGGAATGTGAAAAACATACTCTTGTTACCTGTTTGGAACCAATATCTCCCCTTACTTGGCATCAGAAGACAGAAAAAAAACCAAATCAAAACAAACCAACACAACAAAATACCCATACTAAAACCCCCTTGTTTAAGTAGACTGAAATCTTAATTAACAGTATCTTTAATTTACATCTGTGAAACTTAACTGTATTGAAAATATCACAGTGATCTGTATATTTTTAATAAAACACTTAGACTTAAATGCTAATTTGATATATCAGATACAGCTGAAGTACACTTTGAGGCATAAATAGAATATTAACATATTTTTTTTCTAAGTAACATCCTACTTTTGCAATATTTGTGTATCATGTTTCTTAGAACTATACAGAAAGATGCAGATTCTCGATCTTGCTTTCTGAGCAAAATAAAATATGAAGAATATTGGAATATCTAGTATGATATTATTCAGAACTGAATCTCATTCACCCACACTTCCCACTTCCCATCTGTTCATCTCTGAGAAATACATTGTAGTTCTTATGTAGCTTAGGTTTGTGGAACAGCTGATACAGGAGGCAAAGAAGCCAAATCTATTAGCATGTTACTATCCGTACGTTTTATATGCTCAATACACTACATAAAGGGATTCACATCATTTAGACATAGATATGGATACATACTGTACATAACTGTACATGCTATTTACCTAATTCTTCCTACATGTAAACAAACTGCTGCAACGTAAGTCCCTTGAAAGGTGATGGTCTACTGATATTTCCATCTGAGGTTGCAGGTATAACACAAGACATACAGGGTGCCTGTGCCTTTGTAGAGTGGAAATTGGATGTTAGGTGGGTCATTAAAATGAGATCTAAACTGTAACACTCTAAGGCATCAGTCACTATTATGGCTGGTAGAGATCTAGCGCAACTCAGGTCCCCTAAATTTAAGTGTACACTGCTATTGGAGATTTTCTATACCCACCCATCTGTCTTTCAGCTACTGATTCAGAAGGGCATGGGTCTCTAAGTCCTCTGTTGTAACTACAAGCCTCATGCAGATTTCTCAGGTAACCTAGGGAGTATCAAATTACACTACACACCTACGTTTGGCAAATGAATTGACCTCAAAGTCCGTAAAGTCAATAGAAAGCTACTCATTTGGATTAAAATAACTGTTTATTTTAGGGTTCGATGAGTCAATTAAGTATATTGATTAGCCCATTTCTCTGGAGTTTATACAACTAACTCACTTGTAGTCTATGACACTCTGTACACCAAGAATCTATACTATTGTCTATATATAGGTTCTTAATGTGTTCTAAGATATGCTTTACATATCCAGCTGTTGCTCCAGGAATGTAAGAGTCTATTATAGATCTTGGGTCATATCTTTCATCCCTGTGCTGGTGCTCTAGATGTCTGAGGTTATTTGAAGTATCATTAGAAGCTTATGCATGCATGACTGCAACAAGTTCCTTAAGCCCATGAAAGCTAATTCCCGTATAGGCTACGTGCTACTTCTGGATCTCAAGATCTTTTATGACAAGTCCATTTTTGCCTTTGATAAGCTCTCCTTTCTTGTTTTTTGAATTCTTCAAAATCTTTTCACTTAATTAATAGAATCATAGAATGACAGGTTGGAAGGGACCTCAAGGATTATCTGGTTCAACCTTTCTTGGCAAAAACACCATCTAGACAAGGTGGCCCAGCACTCTGTCCAGTCACATCTTAAACACGTTCAATGTTGGGGACTCCATCACTTCCCTGAGGAGATTATTCCAATAATGGCTGCCTGTTCTTGCGAAAAATTTGCCTCCTGTGTCCAGTCAGAATCTCCCCAGAAGTAACTTGTACCCATTACTCCTCTTCCATATGGCCCCTTGTAAAAACAGAGTCTCCATCTACTTCATAGCCACCCTATAAATACTGGAACATCATGATAAGGTCTATCCTAAACCTTCTTCTCTCAAGACTGAAAAAAAATCAGTTATTTCAGCCTTTCCTCTCACAGCAGACTTCCCAGTCCTTTGATCGTCTTTGTGCATTCTTCCTTCTCTGGATCCTCTCCAGACTGTCCACAGCTGTTTGGTATTTTTGTTTAGTATAGCGGGGATCAAAACTGAACACAACATTCCAAGTGAGGCCTGGTAAGTGCTGAGTAGAGTGAGATAATGACTCTTTTACCTCTGCTGGTGATGCCGCTGTTGATGTAACTTAGCATCCTGTTGGCTTGCTTTGCTGCAGCAGCACACTCTTCACTCATATTGAGGTTGTTGTCCACCAGGACCCCCAGGTTCCTTTCCAAAGAGCTGCTCTCCACCTAGGTATATCCCAATCTGTGCAACACTCCTGGATTATGTTTTCTCAGGTGCAAGACCTTATACTTGTCCTTGTTAAACTTCATAAGGTTCTTGTTAGGCCACTCTTCCAACCTATCCAGGTGCGGCAGGTACAGCCCCCACCCCCGACAAAACACACGGACTGTGCTGAGCAGCTTGGCGCGTTGGCTGGAGCAGTTCGACGCCTCGGCCATTCAGTTGCACCTCAC